>CM073761.1:59705127-60155127 GCA_037127475.1 Arma custos
AGAAAAAGTTTAAATGGTTTAAAACTGATTGCGGTTGTGCATAATGACTTCCTCTGCAGTAATAACGAGAAACTAAATTCAGGTCGAGATTAAAGTGCAATGAAAAGTCTTGAGTAATTACATAATTTTTAATGAACTCAATTAAAACTTAGTGTTTGCCAACAAACAGCAGTATCGTTTCCGCAAGTGGGAATAATCAAAAGCAGAAATGTCCGCCTGAATTATAAACCTCTCCAATCAGATTTTACAATTTTAATAGTCCATCCTAATTATATTCCCCCTTATACTAAAACTAAATTAAACAAATATGCATTTGTATACTTTAAAATTGAATAAGGTTGTTTATTTAAAACGGAGCCGGGTAGATCAGTGTGTAAAGCGCTGAGTAGCTGTCCTGAAGATCTCAGGTGACAGATAGATTATCTGTTAACAGCTACAGATAGACCCTACAGGACCTGCAGACCCTCTTGGGGCTCAAGCAGGCTCTATAGAATGGTTATACTTATATATTATGTATTTATATATAGCATATATATATAAATGTAATGCAATGTATACTTAGTAAGTTCTGTTCCTTGACCTATGAGGTGATTTATCAGACCAAAATTTACGCTCTATTGCAACGACCACAACTGGGCTTAGTGCATTTTCGAATAAAATTGCCAGTACTTAACGTGTATGCAATGTTGTAGTATGGGTATTATAGCAGTACCGTAATGACCAATCAGAATACAAGTATACAGCCCATTATACAAAATTACATGGTAAATAATCTCCATTTTTTTTACACAATTCTGGCAACAACTGTCCTCAACTGATCGAATAATCAGTTACTAATATTTAGAGGGCAGCCTATCATTCCCTGGTGCTCTAGACGCTATAATTCATCTTTATAATTCAGATAAACAAGAAATTTTTTTTTGTTTTTTTATAAATATAAAATAAATATTATATTTATATGGTTTATATATCCAATTTTATTAATATATATAAAGCATACCCTAAAAATTCTGTGTTCGTTAATGATATTTGTGAAATATACACCTAGAAATACGAAGTAGTGTGCACGCTTTATTTGCCACTTACAAAACAGCCGATGATTTAATTGCTCAAAAACTATATTTGGACTGTCGAAGGTATACATACAATTCACCAGATGTTTTTTGTTGAAATACTTTGGTGTTTATATACTACATAGTCTATACATCTCACGCTGGGATAAAGCTTCCCGACATAGATTTAAAGATCAAGTTGTTATATGAATATAGCATTATATAAATACGGAGTACGCCATTTATATACAATATTATTAGTTGAAGGTAGACTATAGTTATGGCATTAGAAGTCTACCATGAATATTCAAATATCTGTTTCTAAATTAATTCATATCGTATAATTTATATAACAAACGTCTTTGACAGTCATACATGTAGATGAATGTTGTGCGAAAGATGTTTAAAAGTCCATCATTTTATCCCCACACTACCTAAGGATGTGTACTTACAGACTTTCGTAGATAAAAAAAAAAACCTTTCAAATACCAGACTACCTCCTTGGGTAAAGGATTGGATATTGGAATATTTTTTACCGACGTTGGGTTCTGCTATGGAGCGGATGAGGTCCACCCATTGGTACGGACGCGAACAAAAGAACCCATACATGGAGTTGCGTGCCATGTGGCATGCAGCCAGGGTACAGCGCCGTAGGATACCATATGCTCTTAGCCCCGTTTTTGTCAATGGCAACAAAAGCTCCCATACATAACGTACATACCGTCGCTTTTTAAAAGGCTTTCATATTCATTTATCCTTCGGAGAACGATAAAAGAGCATTGTCAAGTTTATGCTTTTGCGCAATAATTTTAAAACGTATTATTTATTATTATTGTACAGGAACTACGGTCCTACAAGAACCCGCGTCTCCTCCAGCGCAGCCAGCCAATCGCGATACTGCATTATTTTCCTTCATCCTTAACCGCCAGATTTTCCGCCCAATTAATGGTATCCATTTTATAAAAGCTGAGTGGGTCCCAGAAGGGTCCGTAGATCCCAGAGGGTCCATCCGTGGGTGTTGAAAGATTAAATACTTTATCTGTCTAAACCAGGTTTGAATCGGAACCTTCCGCATTGCAAATCAGCACTCTAAATACGCTTAAATATCTTTTTATTTCGATTCGGCTTGTCTGTTTTCACTATTTTATCATATAACGGAAAAATGTCAAAAAAATCAGCGTACTCCACTGTTATCTCTCTATACATATGCGGTCAATGATACCTCCATCATTATTGATGTTAATTTTAACTACTTTTTTTATTATTTATCTATGAAATATATCCATGTTGACGTATACTGAACTGTATTTACCTTTTCGAGGACTTAGGTTTAAATAAAGCATAATTATATTAAACTTGAAAATATGCATTATTTAAAAATAGAAGCTGAGAAATGCTTCCAGAAGTTCGGAATTATTCCAAAGATGACTCGAAGGTCATCTAATGGATTTTGACAAGGATAGGAATGGAGATAGAGTTTAGGGGAAATGTTTATATAAGAAACGGACGTAGCTAGAAGGGTCTAAATTTAGCGTTTCATTATTACATTTTGTTTATTCCAATTTCCATTAAAATTAATAAGATGGTAGGTGTTATCAGTGTTAGAATTATCAGTATTCAGGTTAATATCCACTGTAATCCACGATAGTGGATAACAGTCCCTGCAGAACAAGTAATACACAAGTACCCAATTTTTTTCTTTTCCAAAAGCTTTTTCTTATTTTGAGCTTTGTTCAAAGATTCCATTACTGACATATGTACAGGTGAAGCTAATAAAAGCGTATTGAAAATGTGCTGCAAAAGAAGGAATCTGCACAAATATATAAACATCCATTTGAGACGATTTACTTTACTATTCGCTCCTTCAAAAGAATAATTACCGCACGTTGGAATTGGAATATCAAATTTTTCGTTCTTGAATTATAAAGCTTTGACCAATACAATTGCTACAGAGGGCTTAACTCAAAAATGTAGTTGTTCTTTTGAAGGAGCGAATTGGCTTGTGCACTCTGTTTCGCGAATTACCTGTAACCGACTCGTTCCAACATAACCTGACGAATATTTCCGTAACCTCCCCGACGGATCAAAGTCCGCTAACCGCCTGCGGATGCTTTACCCCCTGCCTGATTTATCGGAAATTCCTAAATAAGGAGGAGTACGACGACCGGGGAGTGTAGTGAATAGATGGCGGTTGGGGGCCAGATGTTCCGCCCCACTGGCCCTCACAATAGCCCCGTTCGGCCATTTTACCAGCCCCACTCGAGGCCACACAAAGGCCCCTCTTATTAGCCGCACTAATTCCAATCAACGCTTCCGCCCCTCCTAACATAAACTTATCCGCCTCAGCTGGCTCCGTTACTCGCCTTTCGGCTTATAATACATCGTCCTGCCAATACGCTTCCCATCATTTCCTTATATAAATAAGTTTTTAATTCAATAAAAGTGAGAATAAGTCGAAAAGATACATAAATTATAAACAGGATAACTGAATGAGAATTAAAAAAGTATGATGCGATAGGAAAAATCACAAGGTGTTTAATTTTTTTATTCGTTTTCTTTTCAATATCCTCGAAAATAAAAATAATTGTAATACTGACTGTATAACTATTACTCTACGGCACTACAACTCGGTGACGAGTCATGGTCTCCATCAGCCTCCCCCGACTGTATGTAGTAACTATTACTGACTGAGATTAAATAACCTGATAATTTTACTGAGAAATATTATAAGTTTTACAATCCTACAACTTTTTTTTTTAGAATAATTTATTGATATTTACAACTGTAATTATATTACATTGTGTAAATCTGCTGTATGAACAAAGGACATGAAAAAAAAATACTTGTGGAGAAACTACCCATTGATAGCACTCCAATAAAGTTCTATAGTAGAAGGTCTCGAGGCCATCTTCTTTTCAGACGCCTCGGAGGGTTATCAGGAATATTATGGGAAGCAAGTTGAGATACTAGCGGATTCAAGTGTGTATGGAGCTTTTCATGGAAGGATAGGTATCTAGTTTGGGCCAAATCAGCAACATATGGGTTATTAAGATCATGGTGGATAAGTTTGTTTGTGACATAATAAGGAACATTAAGGATTTTACGTAGGATTTTGGATTGTAAGGATTGGATACGAGATGAATTGGATGGTTTAGTAGTGTCCCAAAGCTCAACTCCGAATGTCCAAATAGCTCTTGTAAATGAGTCTTTTGTAATTAATTGGGAGCTTTGAACGTTTGTCCCGTAAATGTTGAAGTAGACGAAAACGTTGAGCAGTTTCTTGTCTTTTCAGTCTTCCTACAACTTAAAAATATTTATTCCCAATGCCGAATAGTGTGTATTAATTAATGTTGCAGAGCATCGAACCTAAATTTGAAGAAATACAAAACTCGAAACGACAACTCCCCGTCTGGTTTCCTCACTTATTGAAGCTTATACAGACTCATCAAATAGAGACATTAACCTTGCTCCAAGACGCTCAAAAAGTGAGAACCCTTAATTGGACGAGACTTGACGGTTGAGAGTGCTATCGTCTAAACCACCTCCCTGCACACCCGTTGCCTTAGGAACAGTACAATATATAACATGTAGGTACAGGTACTAAACCCCAGACCCTTAACAACCTTCAGGTTGGGCGTTATCTCGAACCAATCGTCTCCCTGCACATTGGCTATCCTAGAAACAGTAGTCTCAAAATTAAATATATTCTAATGTAATTTAGAGTACTCGATCAGGTACCTGTAGTCTGATAAATATTTCTTGTTCCTACTTGGTTCTTTTCAATATCCTCGAAAATAAAAATAATTGTATTACTGACTGTATATACTACTACTCTACGACACTACAACTCGGTGATGTTGGAGCAAGTTTAGGTTATACTGTCCCTCAAGAATACTTGGAAATCAAGTACCTACTCAATTCATCTTTTGCTTTTACAGGATAACCTTGGACTGATTAAACTATAGCCCCATGAAGATTTCCTTTAAGATGCGGAAATAATTATTTGTCATAATTTTTTATAGTTTATTAAACCGAAAAGTTTACGCGTAAAAACGAATATAACCAAAAGAAGAGAAAAAACTACGATAAAAATATGTAGGAAGAAGTATCTTATCAATAGACATTAACTTGTTTCTCAACATTAATATTTATGATATTCATAATTAATTTCCCAAATGAAAGGTAGGAAAATGAATAAATTTGTTTTTATTCATTGAGTTGTTTTAATTAGTTATTAATGTTAATTAAATTATTATTATATTTATTTCTGATACTTTTGTTTAATATTACAAATTAACCTGCTTCCTAGTCATAGTATGTTCTTATATAAATGGACAGGTTATTCTTAATAAACATGGGGCAAGCACCGAATTTCTCCATGAACGGTCTTCCAATTCTTGATTGCATTGTTATAGTTTACTGCAAATATTTATTTTTAACCAAATTCATTTCAGATTCGTAATTGAGGCGAAAAACTCATTAAATTTTCTATATGAGGAATCCAGAAGTCGGTAGTTGAAATTGTTTTCACAACTATTCCGTACTCAACATTAGTCTGATAATACTACTCTTCAAGTTATTGCACTCTGATTACATCGATTAATAATCGATTTGTGCCAACTTCGATTTTAACGCGTAATGGGGTCGTTCGATTATGCCGAAATATGCATTAATACTTTGACACGAATGAGGCTTTTGTTGGTTTGTTGTGGTTACGGCACCTACTTATTTTATGAACTCGGTGAATGATCTTTATATTATTGAGATATTCGTCGGTATTTATTTGTAATAAACCTATTTATTTTGTTCTGGACTTTAGAGTTTGATATGCCATAAGCTACTTGTTTTAGCCAATTATTGATATATCACAGTTGATTGTTTTCGATTTCACAACATGAGAAAACAATCAAGAAAGACGACATTAAAATTTATGCAGTTGACGCACTCATGTTTTTGCAATTGAATGTTTTCAGTGTGGTTATGATTTTATTTTTAACTCAGCATACCTAAATGTGAAATATAATTTATTCCAGAACGAAAAATTTTCAAAGAAAACTCGTTTAAGGCTCTCTGGGTCCAAATAAGCGTGACTCAAAAATTGTCTTTTTGTGTGTACGCGTGGGGATGGGTTAGAGCGAATGTTGATTACTGGATATTTTAGTAGATTACGCAACTAGGGATTGCAGAGCATGCATGAAATGTTAGTTTCGCGAAAGTTGAGATGGTATTGTAAAGTTTTTCGGCTTGGTAACTAACGAATTGCTATAAAGTTAATAAGCGCAGAGTCGACTATTAAACGCCCTAGACGTAGGTGGAAAGAATTTCTCAAGAGTTGTCTAACTTCATTGAGTTTGTTTGTCCGTGGACGGAAGTTGAACGGTAGTATCGGGTTCAAGCCTTTGCTTCTTGTAAGCCTTATTATTATTATTATTTATTTCAACTAATTCTATCATTTAGAATCAATAAATTCTATTATAAAAATGAAAAAAACAACAACAAAAAACGCCGAGACCTAGATGTGGGTGGAAGGCATCGATACTTCGGATTCGCTTTGGCTCTTCTTCTTTCTCCATTAAGGACTTCTTCAAACCACTATACAGATTCAATTATTACTCCCCTGCTTTATTCTTCAAAAATTCTTTTCCATTAAGGGTGATTTTACGAGGCTTGGATTTTTAAGGAAATACCATGTCAAAAGTATGCATTCAATGATTGGATGGATGTATTGGAATCGAGTCTTGAGCCTTGAGCGTTCTTAAGTTCCTTCCTAAGTGAAGAACGTCCTTCAATGCCATCCGAAGAGATCTCGAGCTCTTCAATCGTCCCTTATGATTATTAAACTCAGAATGATATACACGAGTACGTCATGCGCGATCCATAATTTGAGGATACATTATGTAAGCAGTTGTGTGATTGTCACCAAATTAACAAAAAATTGCCGCCAACGACATGAGGGTGCTTCTTCCGGCGACACACTTCCTCCGCTATTCGAGAGGCGGTTACTGGTAGAAAGCTGGTAGCCCTGCAAGTATTTTGTTGGCAACAATGATTGTGGAAGCCTTCAATAAAAGTTCCCTCCGGGAGAACAAAAGCTACTCCACACCCTAGCACTCAAGAAGCAGCTGATCCGGAAGAATCGCCGTTCCACCCCGCGATGGGACCGATTCATTAGCCTCTCAGCTTCCATTTGATTTTAAATTCTAATCACCCCGGCAGTTATAGCACCTAATTAGACCCATATACATTTACTCCCACATTTAAAGGTCATTTATTTATTTATTTTTATTAATTATTAATTAAAAAATATTATGAGGGAATATGTTAATATAAATATATGATTAGTAGCAGAAAAAGGGGAGATTTTGGAGATATTGTTTTAGGAGGGAATAAGTTTGAACATGTCGAGAAGTTAAAGTACTTAGGGTAAACTTTCTTGTTACTATGGTGACAAGCAAAAAATGAAATTCAAGAGGAAAATAAAGGCGAGATTAAAGGCAGGGAATGCTTGTTATTATTCGGCCTCCTCATTACTAAGCTCGCGTGTTGAGTCTCGAAATCGAAAAATCAGAATCTATAAAACCATCATACTTCCACGGGAGAGTTTAGGAGATACCGCAACGCGGAATTGTAAAGCTTACACCCGGTTAATATTATCCAAGCGATAGTGTCACAAAGATTAAGATGGGCTTGTAAAGCTGCTTGGCTTAGTAATGAACGAATCCCTAAAATGTTAATATGCGCTGTGCCGCAGTATAGTAGAGAGTAGGTGGGAAGATCGCGTTACGAGTGATCTGACGGATTTGGGCTTGGGTAGTGGTAACCGTGAACAGAAGTTTGTAAGCAGAGATTGGTAGCATCGCCATCAAGCTTTCGGATTCGCAAAGCCTTATTTTTTGTTAATTAATTGATTTAATTAAATACATTAACCCTTCATAAGACAGGATCGACTTATTAGAGGTGATACTCTCAGTTACCTACTTTGTCATTTTTTTTTATCATTTACATTCATTGTAAATGATAATGACAAAATTCCTCATTCTCTAAAGTGAAAAGTAGGTAAAGTATAAAAAAAATACAACAAATAATAAATGTAAAAACATCTCGATTATACAAAGAAAAACAGAATTAAATAAGCCTAACATGTAATTAATTTCCTGTTTAATATAAATTAATTATCCAGTATAATTGTTGATTAAATAATATTTTATATTATGAAATTACGATAAACTGTTAAATAAAAATAAAATAAAGCCTTCTGAACTAACACTACAGATAATCTTCATTAACAATAAACATTGTTTTGTAAACAGGAATATAACAGAGTAAACAACATTTTATATTCTGAAATTACCATAAAACGTAAAAAAAAGCTATATATTTAAAATTAAAAATAAATCCTGTTCAGAAGTTATAATAAACAATAACTGTATTAAACTGTTATTTCCGGAATTCCAAACTGAATAAAAAATATTTCAGTCCCTCTGTCACGGAGGGACAGAGGTTCTGGGTTCGAATCCCGGCCGTGGGCTTTTCTCTTTAAAATAAAAATATTTCGATTGAATAAAAAAAATTATTTTTTTAATTAAATAAATTTATACATTATTAATTATATATTTTTAAAAAAAATATTATGACATTTAAAAGGGTTGTTTTTGAATGGTTGTCAAGAATTAAATCTGAGAAGGATAATACATGATAAGGAAATTTTGTATTTCAATAAATAAATTTATAGAAACCTTTTTTTTTCAAGAAGCTTTCCAAGTATTTCCCGTTTTTTCTCTTTAGCATTATTATGATATATATTTATTACATGCCGTAGATTTTTTCTTTCTCTTTCTAAGTTCTAATTATTAAGTTATTATTTAAATAATTTAATTAAATTATTTGAATGATTATTACATTTTGGTTGGCAAAAACTATTAGATTAAAATTTAAAAGTATTTTTTAAAAAAAATATTAAAATATAAGAATGTGAAAAAAAATTAAACTAAAAATTTCACAAAGGCTTGAAAATTAAATGTTTCCTGAAGTAGAGTACGCAGGTTGTAAGGTGTTTTTTTTTTTTTTTTATAGAGTTTGCAGTATTATATTTATAGAGATTTTTTTCTTCTTTTTTTGAGATGATTACAGACACGCTATCACAAATGTCTATAATGGCTAAAAACATTTTATTTTATTTTTTTAATTTTGATTTTATTGTTATTTGTTATATCTATATTGTTTGATTATTGACGAATATACCTCACAGAGATGTCTTAAAATGTAACCAAATGCAAACCTATCCTTGCTCGAATAATTTTTTATTATTTAACAATAAAGATACGATCCAATGTTGTTTTTAAATCCTATTTTTTTTTTCAGGTTAAAATATGGTTTCAGAACCACAGGTACAAGTGCAAAAGGCAGGCAAAGGAGAAAGCGATGGCAGAACAGAACGCACAAAACCAGGTATACAACAAATCAGTCTCTTTCAATTATTAATTTATTGTTTATTATTTTTATCAATAATGTAACAATTAAAAAATAAAATATAAACGTAACTGAGTATTCATAGTGCAAGCAAAAACAAAAGAAATTGATAATAAGGATTATATTCGGGTAGAAAAGTTAATTATTGTTATTATTTTGCTGTATTTTAGTTTTAGAGAACAGCTGAATATTTATATATATATTTATAAATGGATAACAAAATCTTTTTAAATGATTAAAACAAACCATTAAAAAAAGTTATTATTCTATTTTTCATGGATGTAAAATATATTTTGAACATCCATAATATAAATTCATAAAATAAAGAAGTTTTGAGTTGAATGAACATACTGTATGGAGTAAACTGGGACGTTCTGTTTAAATTCACGCCTTATATAGGATAATATATGTATATAGTTCACCTTTCCATGCAAATTCAGCAACATATAAAATGCTTTGATATTAATGAGAAAATGGTTGACTATATTCGTCCCGAGTAATGTAGAAATTGGTTAGGGGTACGGTTGATAGAATTTATATGAACAAGCAATTTGTATTAGCAATACACAAACAAGCAAAGCCTTGACATATGATAAATATCTTTTATTAGTGTATAATTCTATTCAGCACACTCCGACCATTTTCTACATTACTCACAAAATGTACACATTAAGAAGATTAATGATTTTTTTTTATATTAATAATAATTATAAGATTATTTTTTCTGTGATCATAGGCGCAAATAAAAGTTAGTTGCCTTCCTATTCCAATGTCTAAGAAACAAAAAAAAATTCTATATCCATAAATCCCTCATTTTACGCTTTTCCATCCACTTCTTAAATACGAAATTTTATTAAGTAAGGGATGGTTTGAGATGAGAATATTGGAACAGTCATACCAGATGATGGTATGGTAATTAAAGAGAAATAATGTATCAGCATCGGTAGCTGTTATTCAATACATTTCCTGGTAGGTTAAAGCTTTGTGGAAGGTGTGGATGGATCGCAGTTTTTTTAATACAAGAAGTTTTTTATGGTTCTTAAGGAAATGGAATAGGAAGACTGTAGATGCTGACGGTATGGTCATTAAGGAGAAATAGTAAACATGAGGAATTTCGAAGTTTCTCTTTTTTATAAAGGTCTAAATTGGCTCTTGGTTCGACTGTCTTAAAACCACTTGACCCTCACGATGATCAGTAAGTTTGAGCTGAAACGTCAGTATAGTGCGTTTAGCTTTCAGAATAAAAAATACTATACCGACTGCACCCTTGTTGTTCGCTTAAACAAAAAAAAAAAAAAATCGCTTTGTTTCTGATTTCTCCTGAATTAACGAATCATCAACATTTATAGCTTTTATTACAAACTTTTCCTGGTAGATAAAGTTTTTAGGAAGATGTGGATGGAAGATCGTAGGTTTTTACATATAATACAATACGAATCTTGTCTTCCTCAAGGAGCCTTCACCATGCGACTCTATCCAATGCCCTCCAGTCACGGACGTTAAAGATCCTGAGCCACTCCATTTGCCCATTGAAGCCTAGGTCGTCTTCTGGCACGTTCCGAGTTTCCTTCCAGCAGTTTCTTTGCGGGACCCTCTTCAATCATTCTGGCCCACCTTAGTCTATTTTTATTTATCTTCAATCTTCAAAGGTTATTCAAGGGTACATCCAAGAAGTTTTTTTGGATCTTAAGAAATTGGAAAGGGGAGGAACTGTGAAGGTATTAAGGCAAGATAAGGTAGTTAAAGCTACTCCGGAGATGTGATAGTCGTTGGGAGATATGATAGCGTCTATGACACCCAAAATCTTATAAAAACCATCATAGGATATCTGCTAAGTATACACACTCACACAGAATAGGTTATGTATTAGTTATAAATGCTGTATGAGAAGAAACATTATTTTGCTCAGTATAATCGACATTCTCATAGTTTTAGATGAACAGGCTGTAATAACACTTTATAAGAACTTGATTTTTCCACAGGGCCAGAGCTCTCCACGAAGAGTCGCAGTTCCTGTTCTTGTGAAGGACGGGAAGCCCTGTTCGGGTGGAGACATGCGTGGACAATCCTGCCCGAACCACAGCCACCACCAGCAGATCTACCAGCAGCGGCAGCACCATCAGCAGCAAGTCTGCACGTCTTACCTGCCTCTACAGACCAGGGCGTGGTAACCGACGACTCTTTTTATAGCATTTTGTAATGTTCTTGTACAGAGTCAGTGAGATCTCCAAACTGTAAATATCCGACACCTACCTTCTTTTTTCAAACATCGATGCGTACTTAAATGTTGGAAGGCCTATGAGGCCATCCTAATTGCAATAACCACAAGTACCTATATACACCACATAAGTTGTAATTGAGTTTATAAATATCAGTTTTTTTTTCTATTGTGATTGTCGTTTAACTGTGTAGTGTAGTGTACTCCTTGGCGCATTCGGGTGCAAAGAGAAGGAAGTGGCTGATGGAAGAAATGACTATTCTTAATCACCTTAAATTTAGTATAAATACAAAATATCTTTATTTATTTCATTACTTAAAAATCATTATACTTGAAGTACAATAATTTAAATTACAGAAAACGATATTTTTGATGAAACAATTATTGGTATCCATTCATCAGGTCTTCGATTCGTGTTAAGTCACATGTTTTAACTTTCCATTCGTTTTCTTTTTTAATATTCTCGAAAACAAGAATAAACGTGTGTTATGATATGAAAATATGATTATAGTTATGGGAAATGTATATATTTCGGTAATCATTTCATGAAGAAACGAACGTTTCAACAAATATTTCGATGTATCGATGTATATGATATGACCTAAACATTATGTGTAAGTCGATTCTTTAATTTATATACAGTCAGTAATAGTTACTATGCACAGAATATTAAAAATGAAATGAACGAAATGTATTAATAACAATAATAAGAAGAAAGAATTAATAATTAGAAAGGTACTAATATTCTCGAAAATTAATTTTTATTACTGACTGTACTCGTTTATAGTAATTATTACTGACTTTATATACATTAAAGAACGCATACTGTTTAGGTTATATCATCATATTAGGTTATATCTAGGTAATGTTCGTTGAAATTTGTATTTTGGGAGAACACTAGAAGGAAGCGAACGGATCGAACTTGTGAATTAACTCGAAGTGGCAACCAGTGGAACTGATACTCCATTTATTTATTTTTTATTATTGTATATTTACGATACGATTGTATGTTCGGAGAAGTAATTTCAAGCTATCAGAGCTCTTTTTCCCCAATTCAATTACCGTCTTCATTCAGTTTAAATTCCCTTTGTCCTTCTAAACTGTTAACAAAAATAGCAGTCTAAAAACCTAATAACGAAGGAATAGTATCGGAGAATAAAATACACGAGTTAAAATGTATTGCTTAATTAAGCTGACGGTTTAATCCATGTAATAGGTTATCATCAGGGATGAAAATGGGATTTCATGAGGAAAATGGGGCGTATAACTCAATATTTTCCTATTAAAATTTAATTATTCCATTTCAAAGTTAATTGACGTATACAAAACATAAATTGAAACCCTCCAGCTAAACAAAATAGAACAAAAACATTTTTTAATATTTAAAAATCGATTAATTAAAAAATAATTATTGTAATTTTAGAATAATAGTTTATTGGGAAATTTACTGAATTTTACTTCTTCAGTGATTAGATTTTTATTTATTTTTATGCTCCTTTTAGCTTCATGTAATCAATCCTTAATTTTATTTCCATAACATGAAGCAACTATTCATTTTAAATTATAATATATCATTTATGTGTAGTAATCATTCAAAACTGTTTATAAAAATTATAAAAGCTAATAATTATTCCGGGTTAAAATAAATTGACGCGTTTTTAATTTATTTATTCATTTTTAACGGAAAGACGAACCCTTGTGCAATAATATTTATTTATGTATGTGTGTGTGTGTGTGTGTGTGTGTGCATGTATGAGCTTGCGCGTGTATGTGTGTAAAAAATTAATGTAATATTTATTTAATTACATTTCGTGATATCAATTCCGGCTAAAATTATTCAATCAATTATTTTTTTTCCGAAAACGTCCGTCCTAAAAAACAAAACAAAGCTATCTTACTGCCTTCATAAAAAAAATAAAAATAATTAAGTGATAATTGAAATTTTATTTATATTTTATACCACGATATCAGCATATTCGTTATTAATATATTCATGTACCAAATAATTTAAACAAATACAAATACTTTGTTCTCGTAGGATTTTTTTCAGAACAAATGTTTTGTAATTTAATGCTCATGGATGAGTTTATATTTTACTTTAAAATTAAATTAAATCCGTCAGCCATATCATGTTCTCACACCCTAGTGCACAGGTAATTACATATAGATATATATATACTAGTATACGTATATATATACCTCTATGGAGATAGATAGATATATATATTTATATATATGTACATATATTTACTGGTAATGCCACTTATATACCATAGTGTGTATACGTCAGTGCAAAATATGTACAAATAAATCATCGAATATGTTTTGTACAGAGACATTCAATGAAATGCCAAATGTATGAACCAAAATATGTATTTAAATAATTACCTGTTCTCAATTTCATATTTTGGCATCTTTCTTTAAAATGTTATGATATGAAGGGATTTACCATTTGAACTATTTAATAGTTATTTACTTTATAATAAACACTTAAGTAACGAAATGAACATTTATAAAAATGTATTTCTCAAAAATTATTTTTAAAAATATTTGTGTACGATTTTGAATTTGGACCTCAAAGGTAACAATGCATATAAATCAATTTTGGATTAATAAAATTGATTAGTTAATGTTAATACTAAATCTGTGTAATTCGTTGTTTAAAAGTTTAAATATTTCCTATACTATATTTGGAGTTATCCGTCCAATTTAATTGCAAATCTAGCGTCAAACATGAAACATGTTTTCTTACAATTATTTGTTATACAATAAAACAAAATGTTCATACTTCAAAAAAATCTTTATTTAAAAAAAAATATTGCGCTTGGAATACAATTTTATTCATACACAACGTATTGCAATACAAGGTCCTATA
Organism: Arma custos; assembly: GCA_037127475.1. Classification (NCBI taxonomy): domain Eukaryota; kingdom Metazoa; phylum Arthropoda; class Insecta; order Hemiptera; family Pentatomidae; genus Arma; species Arma custos. The sequence continues at coordinate 59,719,742 of CM073761.1, forward strand.
TCTGTATAGTATTAAGTGATTTTATTGTTCCGTCTTATGGACTTCTTGCTAGTTGAAATACCATTTATGGGTATATTAAAAATCTAAGGATTTTTTTTTTAATGCCGGGAATGAAATAGGTTTTTAAATTTTTTTATTAAATTGTTATAGCCATTATTTATTGATAATGAGTATAATGTTCTATTCCTTTCTATATAATAAAAAATAGTCCTTTTTATAATCAAAGGCAACTTCGATTTCCTCGGAACTGAAAAAATAAATGAATATCGATCTTATAGATTTTGCATTAAAAAAAAATAATATAAATTATTCTACAGATTTTATTTTTAATTGGAAGAATTACCGTCCAATTGTGATAGGACCAGGTCCTACAGTTCTCGAGAGACAATACAATTATAATAAGATCTGTTTTGAATATTATATTAATTTGAAAAAATTTACCTACGATTTTGTGGAATTTAAGGAGCGAGAAAAATGATTCGATTTATAGGAAATGGATTTGTATTAATAATATTTAAATATTAATGAAATTCTAGTAAAGTAGCGAATGAAAAACAATTCAAGATATTTATTAGTAATTTTTTTAATGTCTTTAGCAGGACTTAAACGATTTAAATTTTGAAAGAAATTAATAAATGGTAAATCCTTTCTCACAGGTGCCATCTAACAGGCTTCATAAAAAAAAAACAAAAAAAAAACTAGACCTCAACTCAAAATCCTATTTTTTATTAAAGGAAGAGTGATTGTAAAGATTAACTAGACGCCAAGTACTGAAAAACTAGTTGTAGAACATGACAAAGAGAAATTTTGTATATAAAAATTTTAAAAAATTAAATAAAAGGCCTGTATTTATTTTGGCGATTCATTGATACAAGTCTGATATGTAAGAAGCCTCTAAATATGAACAAGAGGAATCAAAGAAATAAGAAATATATATTAAAAAAAAACAAAAAAAAAAACATGCCAGACTATACTTTGTAGAAAATGAAAATGTATATATGACGTAAGTTATTTTGTTTGCCCACTACTTTATATATATTATATATAGAGAGGAATTGCTGAAAGTATGAGTTTGTATGTAAATACACGTTATGAACAATTGATGATAGGTGTTGTTGCTGTGGTGGGGGGGATAGGAGGGGCGGAGTGGGGAGAAGTGGGCGTGGCCTCGCTAATGAGGCAATGGCGGCCTATCGACCCCCCTCCCTCTCCCCCTTCATTTAGTGCAGCCAGTAATTATTTACTACCCCCTACTTTTCTCTCCTCTACCTCACCCCTCATTTATCACATGCTTCCTCCTAGGAGTTATCCTGCTATTTTGGAATAGCAGGTTTTGCTAATCCGAGGGCTTAATCAGGACAAGAGTGTATTTGGAATTATTCCAGAATCATAGTGCTCGGAGATTTTAACCACACACCACGAAGTAAAATACAAGTAATGGTGAAGAAAAAAAAGTTTTGTTTTTGTTATTACAATTTGATATAAGTCTTCCAAAACATTCATGTTATATATGTTTCACTGTTTTAATATAATCCACAAAAAGCCAATTTTTTTCATTGTTAGGGCATGTTTATAACAATAATATAGTCTTGAAACTTCGCCAAAAGAAAGTTTAATGAATGGACTGATTCTCAAGAACTGAAAGTAAAACTTATTAACCAGCGAGAAAAGTAAAAGCTCTATACCTAAGCAAGTGGAAGCTCGCGATTGTGCTCTAACGTATTACATTATGATTATAACAATAGTAAAAATATGAAGAATATAAATAAAATTATGTCATTGTTGAAAATATAACAGTCTTCAAGGTGATGGACACTTGGTGATAAAACACACCACCAAATTTATCATAATTAATTCGAAAAACATACGACAAGAAAAATTCATATTTTTTTTCTAGTATGTTTAAGACAGAAAAGATACTTTTAATGGCATAAGTGAAAAACTTTATCACCCTGATCTAATTACAAGGTCAGAGTTGCAAAGGGCCAATTCGATATCATACAAGAACTTTAATTCGCAAATTTGTTTGTTTTTGGTTTAGAGGAGACTAATTTCCTTTAACTCATTTTAGTTTATCCAGTTTCCAACATTTTTTTTTGCAGCTTCAGTTTCAAGCTGTATTTTAAGGTGGAGTTATATAAAGCAGGATTGATTAGAAATTTATAATAACGTTCAATTTATGTATGAACTATAAAGCCTATAAAGGCATAGCTTAACTTGAATTACCTTCTGACAATAACTGCCATTATCAAGGACATAAAAATAATCTTGATTAACAGCACACACTCAGGAGTCCACAACAATATTCCACATAGCAGACACTTTATAGAAAAATGATACGAATGAAATACAAGCTATCCTTTTTTTTTTAACTTTACGACAAATTTTGTAAATGGAGGTCAACGATCTCAGGTTGAAATAGGCTCTATATCTTCGAAAATCGAGGTCGCAGCCCTGGTAAAGTGAAACCATTATTTTGAAAGTACTAATATAGGAACAAATATTGATAAAAACTGACACTAAGCAGTTTAAGGTACGTACATGCATTACTATTGAGAGTGGGCCATGTTTTGACCCTAAGGGATCGGCAGACTCTCCCGAGGCTCACCCAGGATCTATAAAGTGGGTACACATGATTTGGGGGATTTGATTGAGGCGGTTGTGCTTGATCTTGAACATGTAATTCCTGGCACAATCGGTGTTTTTTGAAGAGTACCCTCTACAATTTACTGAACCCAAGTGGCGTCTCTCCATTCTTGGGTTTCATTGGTTCAGGTTACATATATTATTATAGCGAAAAACGTATAATTAGAGCCACTTAGATTATTCCTATAAATAAATAAAAAAAAAATTAAAAATGAAGAAAGTTTTTAATGATACTAGGAGGTAACATAATTTTCATTCATAAAATTTGTATTGGTTACTAAAATATCAACCAAAAGGTTTAAAATGAAACGTTAGTGTAAAATCCGCTACAGGTTGGTGGACGAATGTTTGTAGACTGTAGGTTGTCTAAATTTTCTGGCTTTTATTATTATATTATATTAATATATTAAAATATATAAGACCATTTAGTTATGTCACGAACCAGCTTCCATATTAAGTGAAAATCTTGAATCAGTTTTTGAAGTGTAAACGCTATTTTTTTTTAAAGCAAAATATATTAATAGTTTTTAAAATAAAAAATGGCTATTTTATGAAAAGAGGTATCGGGACCTAAGGCTTTTTAAACTCTTCGGAGGAAGTATGGGTCTACTATTTAAAATAAAACCTCTACCACTGCAACCTATGAATACAATCTGAACGTAATGGTTTCATTATATGGCAGAGTCTGTACCGTTTCTAAGATAATAGTTGTGTAGGGAGGAGAAACTATAGGTTCATCTAAGGCTATCAACATTAAATAATAATCTGCCACAACCGGATTAGATCACGGGATGCTAAGTACGGAACTCGGTGTTACACACAGAGCTACACTATCTCCCAGATAATTATAATTAAAAAAAATTTAAAACATTTAATTAAACATGTTTTTAACGGTAGCGCGGGGAAGTGATTTGTCCGTGGGCGCTCAGCCACCGGGTATTTCTCTCAATTAAGAGTATATATACAGAGGCTGGGTGAGCCCAAGGAAAGGCTCCAGATCTCACAGGGTCCACCCATGGCCATAAACAAATTATATAAAGTAATTTGTACTTTTACTAGACTGGAAGACATGAAACTGCTCACCGTTTCAAGCTATTCTAACACTAGACAAACGCTTAAAGCACCCAATTAATTACAAAAGAATCATGACTATTATAAAACCATATTTGTTATTACGGAGTAGAGATTTGGGACTCATCCGAGCCATTGAATTCCTCTTGTATCCTTAAATTTCAAAATCCTTCGTAAAACCCTCAATGTTCCTTAATTGGTTACGAATAAAGTCATACATACTGACCTTAATGTCCCATCTGTTGCTGATTTGGCATGACCTCGATATCAGCCCTTTCATGACAAACGTTATTTCCATTCAAATCCATTAGTTTCAAACCAAGCTATCAATTCCCGGCGATCCTCCGGTGCGCCTGAAAAGTAGTTGGCCTCGTGACCTAAGTTTATGTTATTTGAGTACTACCAGTGGGTAGTTTCTCTTCTTGTCTTTATCCATGGAATTATGCATCATTCACTCTATCTACTTATTGTAACATAATACAGTTTTAAATTTCAATAAATAAATTAATAAAAAATAATTCTTATTTTATTGCCCATCCTAATACTATCCTTACCACGTATGCGGATGACACATGCCTATTATCAGTCAACACTGATCCAGTTATAGCATCCCATACTCTTCAACCCCATATAACTGACCATGAAAAATTGTGTCAAAACTGGAGGATTAAATCACTTTTACCCTCCGTCGTAAACCAATGACTTCCTCTCCTCCCGTATCGTTTAATAACATCCCACTGATTCCTGTGAACAGGTCCGGTACTTAGGAATACACCTTGACAAAAGATTCCTCATACTAGACTGAAACACTGGCGGATCTAAGAGAATATAATAGGAAAAACTTGTTGTTTCTTGTTGAAAACCAACTAAAATTCAGGTCAATGTAAACTAATGAGAACTCTAGGGGGACCATGGCCCCCATGGTCCCCTTCAAATCCGCCAATGGACTGAAACGACAAGAACATGCTGTTTCTGGCAGCACGCCGTTTCAGGCTACTTCAACATTTACTAGACAAACGGTCGAAGCTCTCGATTAATTACAAAAGAGTCATATACATGACAATCATTAGGTCCATCTGCACTTACGGAATAGAGCTTTGGGGCTCCACTAAACCATCGAATTCCTCTCGTATTCAATCTTTACGATCCAAAATCCTTCGTAAAATTCTCAATGCTCCTTACTTTGTTACGAACAAAGTAATCCATAATGACGTTAATGTCCGTTTGTTGCTAATCTGGCCCGAAACCGATATCAATCTTTTCATGAAAAACTTCATTCCCACTCAAACCCACTAGTTTCAGACCTAGCAACCTCTTCGATTCCTGATAATCCTCCAAGGCGTCTGAAAAGAAGATGGCCTCGTGATCTACTAAGTTCAACTTGCTATTTGAGAACTGCCACTGGGTAGTTTATCTACTTGTCATATCATGTCATTGTATACATTCATTATATTTACTTGATGTATTTATATAATGCAGTTGTAAATTACATTGAATAAATTATTAAAAAAATAATTATTTTATTGTAACGCACAGACTTTACATAAAAAAGTATTGTGTTGTTCCCGAAGGGTCAAAGGACCCCAAACAGGCTAAGTTGACTAATGGATTTTTAAATTGCCTTATAATGTCCCTAAGAGTAGCCGAATCTTGAATGGAAGGCGCCATTGTAGGGCAACAATAGGGCAGCATTGTGGAGAGAACAGTAGGTGTTTTCTAGTGTACGATATTTAGGAGAATCTCAGGCAAATGAATACATTATTAACAAATTCTCCTAAAACTTATAATAAAATTGTCCTTTATGAATGAAACTCTGCGCTCTACACACTGAGCTCCCTACCTCCCTATAATTATTAAAACTTTTTTTTCGTATTGACCACTTTGGATCACGTTACAGCTTTCTTTTCCTTTTTTTCTGGAATTTTCTGTGTATCCAATATACCTTAATGTGTTCACCAGTTCACTAGCTCATTTCTTTTCATCCTCTATCCAGCTTCGTTCAGCCTTCTCCAACTTTTCTGCTTCCTGAGTAAAGTATTATTTTTTAATTGATTAATTTAAACTTGTCATATTATAATTTCAACAACTGTTAAATATAGTTAGCAACATTATAGAGGCTGAGTGAGGCCTAGGTAGGTCCTAGATCTTGTAGGATCCATCTCCGGCTGCTAGCAGATTAAATAAAAATCTGTCACGCATTGGGTTAAAAAAAAAAGAAAAGTGAGGATATATAGGATAACCCTTCCCCCCCCCCAAAAAAAAAATTAATCATCGACAAGTTTTTAACGATAGTTATTGTAATTGATAAAAAAAAAAAATACTAATAGCCTCAATTGAATGGATTGCAAATTCTTTGGCTACTAGCATATTAAATTAAAAAGCCTGCCAAGCAACGGGATTTCAACTTGGGACCTTCGGCAGTTCGGGAACTTAACGCTCAACTACTAAGACACTCCGCTCCCCGTTCCGTTTTTACGACAATATTATAATGTCCCATTAACATTATTAAAACTTATTAGGGGGTAGAATATGAAAGAAACTACAGTGAAAACTTAGATCCTTCAAGTTCCACGGTTCAGTTCCTAACATTCAGGATTTTTTGGATGTTCATCTCTCTCACTTGTCTATACTTTAGGTTGAGGAAAACATTGGGTTCGGTAAAGTAAATTGAGACAGAGGACAAAAGTACTTTGTGGGGGGTTGGAGAGAAGTAGAGAAGGGAAGCTGACCGTCAGCTGCGAGCTATAGGCCCTGGTCGAATTAAATCAGTCGCTAATTAGCTAGGGCTTCTGCCACTGACAGCCTATCGGATTCCCCCTCCATCTCCCTCCCAGTAAATAGCCTTTAGTGGTCATTCTCACCCCCACCCCCCACATTTCCCACCAAGTGTTTTAATACGGATTTAGCTAGTGTGTCCCCCAGCCCTTTGTTTCAGGACCTGCGTACCGAGCCCGTAAAACCCAGAAGTCGTTAATACGTCACGCCGGCAAAATTTCGAAATGTAAAATCTTTTTCCCATTACTATAAAAAAAACTTACGAATTCTTAAAACGTATAAATTTACTATAAATTTTCTAAATTTTTGGCGTGAATACGTCTTTAAAATTGATTCAACAATGGGAAGAAATTCAAAAAATGAAAGATATTTTCTGATCTTAATAATATCACATAGTGATGAGCGGAGTGGATTAGTGGTAGAGCACTGAGTTGTCATGCCGAAATTCAAATCAAGGGTTCAAATCCCGTTGCATGCAAGACTTTTATTTAGTCTGTTTGCAACGGGAGATGAATCATATGGGATATAGGGCCTTCCTTGGGCTCACCCAGCCTCTATAAAATGTTATAAAAATGGGGTACCAAAAATAAGGGGTGGGACAGTACCTACAGTCTCTGGCACGTACTGAACCCAAGACCGGTTCACGGGTTGTTGTGGTACAGGCTAATTATATACATATCCTGTTATTTTAGTAATTTTTTTATTATTTATAATTCATTTTTATTCTAGTTATTCCAATTATTTTATTTGTATATATTTTTTGTATCTATATGGACGTTTCATATGAAATGTCCGTTTTCAAGGAAACTAACACTACTTTAAGAAATAAAAAAAAAATAATAAAACAAATCATTTTATATTCATTTTTCCTCAACGTGTTATCAAATTTTCAATCCTAGAAATGAATTTTCAATCAGCGTGTTATGACGAAGCTAGGTCTTTTGACTTGAGAATCATTTTCAAATGTTTTACTCTCAAGAAAGTTGTCCACATTTCTGAACAGATGGAAATCTATTGGAGATTAATCTGACGGTGTGGGAGGACTTCGTAACCCACATAGTTTAGTTTCTCTACTCTCTGTCGTAAAACATGATGTCTGGCGTTGCCGTGGTAGATTGTAGGTCTCCTCCGATTAACCAATGCAGTTTTTTTTGTTGCATTATGGCAAAAACCCTACGGTACGTTGAGGAAGTGGTGGTTTCATCTCTGGGTAGGAAGGAGGAATGAATTATTTACGAATTAATCTATGTCATCAGCTGAAAATGTCTCAATCCAATGGCGAATGGTCCGTTCGTTACAACAACCTTCCCCGAACGTGGTGGTAATGTGTCTCTCAGTTTGGGTGGCCGAGTAGTTTTAAAATCAGTTGTTTTTTTTTTAGACTAATTTATTGCAATCCGAAATCCTTCGTAAAATCCTCACTGCTCCTTATTATGTCACAAACAAACTCATCCATCATGATCTTAATATCCCATATGTTACTGATTTGGCCCAAACTAGATACCTATCCTTCCATGACAAGTTCCATACACACTTGAATCCGCTAGTTTCTCAACTTGCTTCCCATACTATTCCTGATAATCCTCCGAGGCGTCTGAAAAGAAGTTGGCCTCGAGATCTTCTACTACAGAACTTTATTGGAGTGCTACCGGTGAGTAGTTTCTCAACAAGTGTTTTTCATGTCATATTGTTCATATTAGCAGATTTACTTATTGTAATATTATTATAGTTGTAAATATCAATAAATTAAATTTTAAAAAAGATTAATTTATTGATATTTACAACTGTAATCATATTACATTAAGTAAATTTGCTAATATGAACAAATGACATGAAAACAAAAAACACTTGTGGAGGAAATAACCATCAGTAGCACTCCAATAAAGTTCTGTAGTAGGTCTCGAGGCCATCTTCTTTTCAGACGCCTCCCAGGGTTATCAGGAATAGTATGGGAAGCAAGTTGAGAGACTTGCGGATTCAAGTGTGTATGGAGCTTTTCTGGAAGGATAGGTATCTAGTTTGGGGCAAATCAGCAACATATGGAATATTAAGATCATGATGGATGAGTTTTTGCGACATAATAAGGAGCATTGAGCATTTTACGAAGGATTTTGGATTGTAAGAATTGGATACGAGATGAATTGGATGGTTTAGTAGAGCCCCAAAGCTCAACTCGTATGTCCAAATAGGTCTGATAACTGTCATGTAAATGAGTCTTTTGTAATTAATTGGGAGCTTAGAACGTTTGTCCAGTAAATGTTGAAGTAAGCGACAACGTCGAGCAGTTTCTTGTCTTTTCAGTCTTGTATGAGTTTAAAATCAGTAAAAGCAAAATCATTAAAAAATTTACACGTAAATCGCCCGTTTCCTTGATTATTTTTATTATATTTTTGTTTTTTTAATATTATTAAAGTGATATTATAACGCTCGTATGTCGTGAAGGTTGAGATCATCTTGTAAAGTTGCAGAGCTTAGTAAAGAACGAATACCTGAACTAAGTACCGAGCTTTCGGGTTCCTTTAGAATAACAACCATGAGCAGAGAAAGAAAGATAATATACATTTGGGTAAAAGGCTACATAGTGCAAATCTGGCTCAAACTGCGATTCCGCGTTCTGTCATATCTTAGTCCAGTGGAATCATTCTTTATCTCAGTGAATATTCAACCCAATTCATAAACATACAAATTATATCGGAAGAGATTTCAATATGCGCTTCAAATATCACTACTTTATTACAACGCTGAGAAGAGATACGAAATGAGAAAATGATGAAATATGAATTGACAGAGAGAGACAGAAGAACTGGGAAGGATATTAAGGAATGATATGAGAATAGCTTACTCAATATTGAACAGAAGGATGCATTCGAGTGGCCATATTGCCCCTCCGACGTCGGATGTAAATTATTCTCCTACCTTCGATCGTTTACGGTTTTCTTGTTTCCTTTATTGATGAAGAGTCTTCCGTCAAGGATTGAACTTTAGCTTTGTCAATCGAGGATTTTGAATTACTGAATAAAAAAGATTCTCCTCAGATAAACACCTCAGATTCTCGTCATTCCTACTAGATTCGCAGATTTTCAAAATAAAAATTATAATCACAAAAATTAAGTTTATTCATAAATATATATATATATATATATATATATATATATATATATATATATATATATATATATATATATATATAAACTAGCTGACCCGGCCACGCGTTGCTGTGGCTGTTGTAATAGTTTTAAAAAATATTATGTTAAAATTTGAATTTTAAAGAAACAATGAATGAATGGAAAAAATGAATTAAATAGATTTTTGATTTTACATTTTATTCATCTTATATCTAAGTACGGTATATATTAAATAAATAATATACAAAATTCTTTACTGATAAAATATAATCATTAGATTAATGAATAAGGTATATCATGATTGATTTTTAATTATGGCTAGTAATCTTTTTTTAAAATTTTAACTATTTATTTAAATTTAATGAAGCGCTAATCGATGCACAATATGTTTAATCTGCCCTTTGCTAATACAAATAGAATAGATGGTTTACTAACACGTGAGCATGCAACATATACTTGTCCATGGGAGAAACATGGATGTTCTAGGTCCAAACCGCAAATGGACATTGTCTGGCCTTGAGACTTGTTGATGGTCATAGCAAAAGCCAAGCTAATATCAAATTGAAGTATTTTGGACGGTATTATGGGTTCTGATATATATATATAAATATATATATATATATATATATATATATATATGTATGTATGTATATATTATATATACATATATTTTATTTTTTTCTCTTTATTTTGGTCAACTAGGGACCACGTCCCAATTTCAATTCCTTCTCATTTGTTGTATATAATTATTTATTTTTTATCTTTTTTTAAAATTTCATTCAACTTTGGAGTACTACGAATCAATCATAAGTGAATTTTCTTTGCACGAGCCTTCCTCCCCGCACAGAATCGCTTCATCCTTTCCTCATCGGAGATTTTGTTCGTTCCCTTAGTTTTCGCCTCAAACCTTACCCTCTTGTCTCGAGTTATGCCCTTAGCAGTTCCATCCCGAAGCATATCAACAAGAGCAACCCCTTATAAAAAAAAATTATTATATATTGGTTCTTTTCAAAGTCATTTCGAAAAAGCCTACAGGATTCTTGAACTTAATTCTATAATGGGGGTACACACGATGTTTAAATAATGTGGTTTGGCTTTCAACTCAACAGTCAATATTTTAATGATGTTAGATCTCGTAATAGAATTGCCGAAATTATTATTTTAAAAAAAAGTGTCTGACTTTGTTTCCTTTAACCATTTCTTTTGTTTCTATAGGGTTTATCAATTTCACTGTAAGCCATTGTGCATATATTTTTTTCTTTATTTATTTTATCTACTTTTGAAAACAAATATGAAATATGAGTCAATAAAATATGAAAAATACGAGTCAATTTTTAGAAAGAGGATTCAAAGAATATACATATTTTTTCAATTATTTTTGAATTTTCTATTGTTCCCTTGAGGCACGAAACTTACTGTTTCTGGAGAAATAAAGTATTAACGGTATCCATTTATTTTAGTCCAGCAATTTGACACCACTGTTCTATTAATAAATAAGTATTTATTAATTATGTATTTATTAATTAAATATGATTTTAACACTATTGTTAAAATAAAATAAAATGATGGAAGTTGAATAATAATTAATCGATAGAGATAAAAATAAAATTTAAAAAAATGAAATTAAATCTGAAAACGTCTCAAAAGCATTTGTTTCAAAAAACTTATTTTGTTTCTAAAGAATGGAGGCTTAGTGCCCATATTCACACTTTATCAACTCAGATGCTGGAGTAATTGCACGATTTTTCAGTAAATTGGATTTTCCTTGATTTATAAAATGTAAAAACACGAGTGAGAGTTTTTAATTCTGAGGACATGCGAATATTTTCACTTCTTGCATAAAAATACGTTTAATAAAATTAACACCTTTATCTATTGTATTTTAAACTTCCGACGATCGATTTCTTCCTTCTAATAAATGAAAGATACGTTACAACAGTTACTAACGAATATTGGTACAAGAAGTAGGTCTGCCCTACTGTATCCTTTAATAATATTCCTCTGAACTCTGTCGAACAGGTACGTTACCTAGGACTCCATCTGGACAAACGTCTCACTTGGAATCCTCATACAAGACTGAAAAGACAAGAAACTGCTCGTCGTTTTCGCCTACTTCAACATTTACTGGACAAACGCTCTAAGCTCCCAATAAATTACAAAAGACTCATTTACATGACAGTTATCAGGCCTATTTGGACATACGGAGTTGAGCTTTGGGGCTCTACTAAACCATCCAATTCATCTCGTATCCAATCCTTGCAATCCAAAATCCTTCGTAAAATCCTCAATGCTCCTTATTATGTCACAAACAAACTCATCCATCATGATCTTAATATCCCATATGTTACTGATTTGGCCCAAACTAGATACCTATCCTTCCATGACAAGCTCCATGCACACTTGAATCCGCTAGTCTCTCAACTTGCTTCCCATACTATTCCTGATAACCCTCCGAGGCGTCTGAAAAGAAGATGGCCTCGAGACCATCTACTATAGAACTTTTTAGAGTGCTACCGATGGGTAGTTTCTCCACAAGTGCTTTTCAAGTCGTATTATACATATAGCAGATTTACTTATTGTAATTGTATTATAGTTGTAAATATCAATAAATTGAATTAAAAAAAAAAAAAAAAGAAGTAGGTGCATACGCTTTTTTTTTTTTTCGAAACAAACTTAGGTAAACAAAAAATCTGAAAACTACCATTTAAACACGTAGTTGCACATAGTATGTACAGACATATTAGTGTAATCTAATATTTTTATGATGTAATCGGTCGATAGTATTTATGATTACATATGGCTCAACTATATCCAGCAGGTAACAACTATAGAACTCATAATTCATAATGAGTGTGTAGGGCGTATGTTTTCATTTGTTTTACTTAAAACAAAATAAAGACTAATTTATATATTTATATAATAATAGAATTATAGAACATACCCAAGAGAACATATTCGGCAAGTCTCAGCTTTCATTGGTTTTCGGTAAAAGTGATTCGAGAGAAGTCCAAGGATCTTCAAGAGAGTCCTTAAGTCAATGGTTGAGGAATTTTCTAAGAGGGCGCACTCCGAGGGTCTGTACTAAGTCCTCACCTCCAATCCATCCACGTCTCTTAGATTTTAAATATCAAATACTTATTAATCAATTATTAATTTTGTCATTGATTAATTAAATGAAATGAAATAAGTAAATGAATTATTATTTCAACAAAATAAATGAAATATCATGATTATTTTCTACCTCAAAGGAGAATAGTCGCTTAACACACATGAACTTTGTGTCTTCCAGACACAGTTTAAATATTTTAGATATGTATTGAAATACATTTTATTATAACTTTTATTTAAATGAGTTTATTTTTTCAAGATAAGTATTCTGTATTCTGAACTCACCAACTCGGAAACCAGAACTATCCCTTTTTTATTTCTACAATAAATTGATTTGTAATTATAATCCATAATATTAAAATAATTTACAGTTATAATTACTTTATTAAAGAAGGAATAAATGAACAAGCAATTATGGAATTTAGACTTGTTTAATCATAAATAAAATATGTAATTTATCTTGTATCAACGAATTTAACAAGTAATTGATCCGTACATAATAAATACATAAATATATATATATATATATATATATATATATATATATATATATATATATTGGTATCTAATTTTATTGACTACTAATAAGATAAGTCTTACTTTGACCTCTAGAGATTTTTTTGTATAATCGTTGAACGGCAACGTATCGAGACTATATTGAACTCATAATAATATAACAATATTGTGAGGGTATGATTATGAAAAAAATATAGTCTCAAAACGTAACCAAAATATAGTTTAATGACTGAATCTAGAGAACTGAAAAAAGGTAAAACTGAAGTGAAAGAAAGTAAAACCAAAAACCATGACTGAAAATAATATATATATATATATATATATATATATATATATATATATATATATATATATATATATATATATAAATATATATATATATACATACATTTAATTTATTTTTTTATTTGTTCCCCCCCCCCATGGTAACCCCATGGAGGGACTGTTTATTAATATTAGGACATGCTCCATACTTAAGTAAGCATATTACATGTCATTACATGGGATTTTAATAATTACAGATCAGTTTGGTATAATAATTACAGAGTACATTTTAGTATAATTTAACAATACAAGAAATTTTAATAATATATATACATATATATATATATATATATATATATATATATATATATATATATATATATGTATAGTTTTATATATATATATATATATATATATATATATATATATATAGAGCTTGATTAGCGACTTTGCGATCATCGTCTTGTCTTAACTCCCCCCTGCCAGTTTACGAACATCCTCGTAAACTCAAAACAAAAATTGCAGAGAAAGAGCGCACAAACAAAAGAAATTATCAATTACATGAATCATATTCTACTTACATAAAAATAAAATTAAAATACCTTACTACTAGCTTAATCTACATTACTATCATTCGTAATTAACAAAAAATATTTATATACAAATAAGTTACTTTAAAAAAACTATATATAAAAGAAATCAAAATCCCCTGTTCCACTACACCTCCAAAAGTATGAAATAAAGTACACGGTTATGGGCTGGCTTCTCCAGCTGGAATCTTGAGCTGTTCGATATGAACAGTCCTATGTTTTCTTGGCTCAGCCACATTCTGAATAGTGAATAGGTTATGCTCTCTGATAGCAATCACTCTGAATGGACCCTCGTACCTCAGAACCTCCTTTGCACGATTCGATATAATTTTTTTGTACACAATTGTACCGATTTTAATATCTCCCATAATGTCCTTCACGCCCTTGTTTTCCCGCGCCACTCTCCTACTCTTTTCCGCTACCATCCGGCCATGTGCTTTCCCCCACATTTTCTCGAGATCTACTCTATTTATAGCTAGTTGTTCTGCCATGTTTTCGTTTACAACCGTATCACCCTCGTCTCTTCTTCGCGCTCGTAAACCAAAAAGGGCCTCGAACGGGGAAAATCCGGTAGCCATGTGTATGGAGTGGTTGTACGCTGCTATGGCTCGGGGCATCGCCTCATCTGCTTCCAACCCTTTATCTGCGTGGAATACTCGGAGATGTTCTCCCAAGGTATTATGGAGCTTTTCGATTCCCCCCCTACTTTTAGGATGTCCGGGCGTATTCCAGTGCCATGTAATTCCTAGCCGTTTCATCTCCTGTCGCAAGTACGCGTTATCGAATTCCCTGCTCCCATCCGAGGAGATCGTATTTGGCACCCCATAGAATTGGAACCATGTTTGAAGGGAGCTATTCACCGCCGCTGCCGATTTCTCCTTCACCGGGTGGGCTATGGCCGTTTTGCTAAATGTATCCACTATTGTTACCCATTTAAACCCCCTCCACGTAAAGGTGTCTACTTGAAGATCTGTCAATGGTATCGTAGGCGTCATCGTCTCGGTTTGTAATCCTACGGGAGGATGGCGGTCATACTTAGCCGTATGACAAATGTGGCAGTTCCTTATTATCTCCTCTACCGTCTTCCGCATCCATACCCAATAATACTTTCTTTTTAGTGCCGCCAACGTCTCATTGATTCCCCGGTGGTTCGTCTTCCCTTGATGGTACGCCATCGTTACATCCTTTTGCTGTTCCTGATCGCGAATGGTCTCTACCATAGATCGGCATCGGATAAACGTCCCGTCTATCCCTATTTTTTCGAATCTCCACAAGTTACGTATCTTGTCCCACACTGTCGCATTGCCAACATACAGATAGTGGGTCGCACCTGCTTTAGAGGCGTCCTTTAACGCTCGGCAGATTTGCTCTTCCTGGACTCCAGGTTGGGACCAAATAGTAACAATATTATGCCTCTCGTATCTGGAAAATTCCGTTTTCAGTAACCCCGTGGTCCTTGTTTTCCATATTATCTGCCGAGTCTTATCGTTTATTACCTCATCCACCTCCTCCATCTCAGTCGATCTCTCGTCTTGTGATTCCTCCTGGTCGGGAGATTCCCCGTTGTCCCGGCGGTCTGTTTCTCCTTCTCCTTCCACATCTGGCGTCCATTCCCGTACGAACCTCTGGAGCTCCCCGGAAGGTCCCCCTTCACCTGATTCGATAACGTTGACCTGCAGGGCACGAGATAACCAATCTGCCACCACATTATCCTTTCCCGGCTTGTATGCAATTTCGATGTTGTATTGGCTCAAGATCTCCTTCCAACGCGTCACCCTAGCCGACGATTCTTTCAAATTACCCACCCACAGAAGTGGCCTGTGATCGGTATGAACTTTGAACCGCTTTCCAAATATATAGGGCCGGAAGTGTTGGACTGCCCATACAATCCCTAATAACTCTCTCTCGAGCGCGCTATATCGGGTCTCCGCATCTGTAAGCCTTCTGCTTGCGTATGCCACAGGCCGTTCCCCCTAATCCTGTGACAAAATCCTGTGACCCCCTAATCCTAATCATAATCCTGTGACAAAACCGCCCCCAGTGTATATTCACTAGCGTCGGTGGTGATCGCAAATGGTTTTGAAAAATTAGGGAATGCGAGGACCGGTTCCGTTTGTAGCTAACACATGCATTTCCTGATGTTCCCCTCGATCTCTGGAGTAATCCGAATTGTGCGTCCCTTCCTTAACAGTGCTGTCAGAGGACTCAGATGCTCGGCCATCTCTGGGACGAATCGACGATAATAATTTAGGGTTCCTAGCAATCTCCTGATTCCCTTGATATCGGTTGGCATCGCCATTTTCCCTATGGCTTCCACCTTCTTACCGTCAGGCCGCACCCCTTCTGCCGATATCGAATGCCCGAGAAAGTTGATTTGCTTTTGCCCCAATATTGATTTTTCCGCTGATAATTTTAAACCAAATTGACGTATTCTGTCAAAGACTCGTTTCAAATCCTCTATATGGTCCAACTCCGTCTTACTAAAAACGAGGAGATCATCCATATAGACCTGGCACATGTTTTCGTCTAAGCCCCTCAAGAACTCGTCCATCAGTCTTTGGAACGTTATCGGCGTATTTTTTAAACCGAATGGCATACGGGTAAACTCGTAATGGCCCCTTTCAAACGTAAACGCTGTTTCACATTGGTCTCTGGGATGCATGCGAATTTGGTGGTATCCAGATTTCAAATCTAGTGTGCTGAACACGGTTGCTCCGCCCAGTCGGTCCAAAATGTCCTCTAATCTGGGAATAGGGTATTTCTCATCCAACGTATTTTCGTTGAGTTGCCGGAAATCCACCACCACCCTGTAGCGCTCCCTTGGATCCCCGTTAACAGGTTTCTTCTTGACCGCCCATAGAGGACTGTTAAAGGGTGATGTGCTGTCAACGATAATACCTTGCCGTTTTAGCTCCGCGATCTCCTCCCTAATGTGTTCCCGCAACGCCTGTGGGTACCGCCGCTCCTTCACGTAAGTACTCTTCTCAGATTTCAAATGAATTTCATGAACCGTTTCTCCCGTCACGCTCAGTGGATCCCCCTCACGAAAAAAAATATCCGCGTATTCTTCTCTTATGCCCATCCTCCAATCCTTGCCTTGGGTAATTGCACCGACGCACCTCACATCCCTTTTCGCGTTCTCCATCGTTCTATATGTCTTCCTCCCAATTCTAATCACCCATTGACCATCTACATTACTGAGTTTCGCCCCTACTTTCCCGAGCACGTCACACCCCAAAATCCCACCATACTCGCGCGGCATGGTCTCTACCACATGCAGAGTTGCTACGTCGCCCCTTTTGCCCCATTTACTTAACGGCAGTTCCACTTCCCCCTCCACCGTACAGGGACCACTCAAAGTGACTAGCTGACATAAACACTTTCTAATTTCTGGGTCACACTTTCCTTTAAATATAGGGTGTAGACTATCTCTACCTACTAGAGTACACGAGCTCCCTGTGTCCACAAGACACCTCCACCCCTTGCAAAATTCGATAATAGGCAACCTGTCACACTTCTTTACCACATTATTCACAAAAAATAGGTTGCCCCTCCGTTTACACAATCCTCATTCTTTTATTATCTGCTCACTACGCCTCCTTGTGCTCTTTTGCTTGCTTCTTCCTCCGGGGGTTCCTCTGCGGCTAGGTTCGCTTCCTTCCGTCTCGGACCCTGAAGCCTCCGAAGATCTAATCGATTCCGACGATATCCTGTTTCTCCGCCATATTCTTTGAGCATTGATCTCCATAGGTTCGCCTCGATCGTGCTCCCGGCGCCTTATATATGGGCATTGTCTGGCCATATGCCCCTCACTGTGGCATTCGAAACACCGCGCACGTGGGCACTGAGCCACCAAGTGCCCTATCTTGCCACATTCGTGGCACCTCCTTTCCTCTCTTCTCCCATTCTTCTTCTCCACAATTTGCCTTCTTTCT
Source organism: Arma custos (assembly GCA_037127475.1). Taxonomy (NCBI): domain Eukaryota; kingdom Metazoa; phylum Arthropoda; class Insecta; order Hemiptera; family Pentatomidae; genus Arma; species Arma custos. Next base: position 59,737,772 of record CM073761.1, read on the forward strand.
CTAGGTAATTTTTCTCTTCTCCCGAACTCTCCATCTCTTCTTCTTCCCATGTCCTGTCTCACTCTATTCCTTCCTGCCTCGTTCCTCCGGTACGACACTCTTTTCCACCCTGGTTCGATCTCTTCTCTCTCTTCCTCGTCGCGGGCACCCGCATCTACCATGTCCTGTGCGCATTCCATGAATGACCTATCCCTGGGTAATCCATCTTTCTTTCCAGTATCCCTGGCTAATTGTACCTTCAGGACTGTGGTCATAAACAGCATCCACGCTTCGACCGCACTGGTATCCATTACTTCTCGTAATTTTTCGTTGATCTTATTCAGCTTAACGAGCAGGCCTGCAGCGTACTGACCGTTTGTCTGATTCGAACGTTTCATCTCTCGAAACATCTGCAGCATATCCTCTTCTGGGGCCCATCGCCCCCCTCCATACGCTTTTTTTAGTCTTTCCTTGATCACCTGCCACGAGGTATCCTCATCTGCTTGGATTAGATTTAATACGCTCCTCCTGACCCGCCGTGCTAAGGCTACCCGTAGCCTTTTGGCATCCGCTTCATCTAAAAAGTCTGCTGCGACCTGGGATTGAATGCTGCTCATAATACCATCCCCGCCCTTGAGGAAATGGTTTAGTTCACCCACATCACCGTTAAATTTTTCCAAGTCTGATATCTCCCTTCTTAAATCCTGTGCATTGGCCTTCCTTAACTTCATTTTCTCCAATTCGTTCGTTTCCTGTGCAATTCTGTTTGCTTCCTGGGCAGCTAAGTCTGCCCGCGCCATTGCTAGAGTAGTTGATGGTAATGGCGGAAACTGGGGATTCGCCTGTTCTGGCTGTGAAGGCTCTAACATTAACGTTGCCGGCCTCAGGATTTCTCTTTGTTCATTCATATTGGCAAGACTAGTTATTTATCAAATTGAGAGAGCAAAAATAAATATAAAAATGAAAGTAAAATAGATCAATAATGAACTCGCTGTAGTCTTTAGGGTCCTTGAAAAAAAAATATATATATATAATCTCACTGAACTGCTAAAACGTTTTCCCGGGTTTCGGCACCACTTAAGTACTTCACCTCACAAAACATAAACAAAAGAATAAGTAGGAAGATAAACAACACACTTGACGGCTGGTTAAACACTGACTTTATTGCCATCTTGAACCTCTATTTATAGATTCCAACAGCTGTTTACAATGCCAGCTTGATTAGCGACTTTGCGATCATCGTCTTGTCTTAACTTATATATATATATATATATATATATATATATATATATATATATATATATATATATATGTATTCATTTATTTATTTATTTAGATGGTACGGATGATCAAAAATGCTTTCCAAGCGAACATGGGTTTGCAATTCACAGAAAAAATAGTTCAGTCTCAAAATCAAAACCTAAAACTAGTATAACTCAAAGTAAACATTATATAATAAAACAAATATACTATGATATAGTTTATTTCATAAACTTGCGGATTTGGGGTTGGGTTATAATAAGACTTATCTTATTATTATTATATATATTATTATCTTATTGGTGTTATCGGCATGGAGCCTTCGGGTTCATTAAGCCTTATTATTATAAGGTATAAAATGGTCCGGGTGGAGGTCTAGAGAGTTCTCTTATATTGAGAGAGCTGTTTATAAGTAAGTCGAAGTTTCCTCTATATGAGAGAATTTTCTTGGCGTTTTCCCTATATAAGAGAATTATAGGGAATATGTTGATGTTAATAAAAATGTCATATAAATACATATATTCAATGTCTCCTTACATATACATATATAAAGTCAACTAATATCATTCAACATATTATTATTATTATAGTTGATTTCAATTGATTTCAGTGGTTAATATGGATCAATGAATGAGTTAAGATAATGGCAGCTGAAAATGAATTTTATCGTTGTAAACTGAATATTTACATGACATTTTTTTATAATATTTATGTATTTCGGATGGATAACAATAAAAATCCTATGCTGGAAGTCTGATACAGGACTGACTTTTACTTTAATCGATCCTTTGCACCCTCCTTCCTCACACCCCATTATAAATCCACTCCAATTATAATCTCCGCCATATTTTAATCACGAAACATGAATTGTTTTTATGGATGTAACTATTGTTAATAATTATTCATAAATTATAGTATTTATGCGTGCAGGGAAGTACTCGTCGGGAACAACGGGGGAAATGTTTATGCCATTTTGCTCAAAATATGTCATAGAAAATGCTAAGTGATAAGTCTAGCTCAAATGCTTTAATTATGAAATAAAAATTAAATATTTTAGGGAGGGGAGATATGATTTCTGGAAATTCAAAAATCTTATGTTTTAACAAATCCAGCTGATATTGTTCACATTCGGTGCCAAGAGTAATTTTCAATTACGGTACTTTCGATCCAACATTTTGATGCTATTAGTAATTTTTTATCAATAATGAAATTTTTTAAATTAATTTGTTGGTGCAAGGAGTCGTTTCTTTAATGTGTGCCTATAATTTTGGAAGATTGCGTTTTTCACTGAAGGGTGGGCTAAGTACTTGGTAGAAACTGTACTGTACTGGTTCTAAAAGAACGGTTGTGAAGGGAGGTGATTTGTCCGAGATCACACTCAACCACCAGGTTTTCTCCCTATCAAGGTTAGCCACAATATAGAGGCTGGATGAACCTCCAGGGTTTCCAGATCTACGGCTGTTAACATATTAAATAAATTAACTGCCTGATTTGAACACGGATCCTTCGGAACAACTCAGCTCTCTACCATTGAGCTACCCCGCTACATATGTATATTACAATTACAAATAACAAACGACAAAGTTAAATTTTTGCCAGTTTAAACATCTTTGACAAAAGTGATAACTATAAAACAAGCCACACACAAGTAATTCTTAGCCTTCAGCTTATGCCTATATTTAACAACTTCCCCTCAAATTTAAGAGAAAAAATACTCCAACATGAGTTCGTAGCTTGTGAACTATTGTTTATATCCTGATCTTTAATCATTATTTCGTTTAGTTTTTATAAGAACAAAAAAAATAAAAGAGAATGGAGTAAAATAACATGAAGAATTGTGCGTTTTATGCATCTAAAGGTAATAATATCGCACAGGAGGAAAGAAAAAAAATGCAACTCCTATGATGGGGATGGGACATTAAGTGAGAGTGCTGCTTTAAGTGGTAGAAGAGGCCGGCATTTCTACTTGAAAGGAGAGCCTTCTTGCCCGCTTTCCAGTTGATACCATCCGCCCAAGGTTATTATGCCGCACAATTCATACAATGCAAGTAAATTAATAAAATTTGTTTATATCCATTTATTGAAATTCACAACTGCAAATAATAAAACAAGTAAATAGAATGAATGATACCGAATGACATGTGCTAAAGGCAACCCAGTGGTTTGCTCAAATCACAGATTCGAAGGCGAGGGCCATCTTCTTTTCAGAAGCCTCGGAGGATTATCAGGGAATAGAAGAGGTAACTAGGTTTGAATGGAGTGGATGTAAAGTATGTTATGAGAGGATTCATATCGGGTTCGGGCCAATTCACCATTTCAACAACCAAGGCAGCGACTAATGGAAAATTAAGATAATTACGGATGAGGATATTACATGGTATATACTGTTTCTAAGCCAGCGGTTGTGCTACGAGGTTATGTGGCCGATAGCACATTCAACTGCTGGCTTTTCTCCCCGGCTTTAAAAAGACTGGGGAGCACAAGAAGGTTCTGCGGATCTGATGTACGGAGGGAATAGATTTATGGCTGAAAAAAATATTAAATAATTCATCTGACAAATCCTGATTCGAACCCGGGAAACCATGTTCCAACAGCTCATCATTCTACCACTAATTACTAACATACAGCTACCACACTCCCTTTTCTTTTTAGATATGTTTCATTTTTTATTTCAAGTGTAATCATTTATAATTATTATACAATATTATTGCTACGGTCACAGAGAGGGAGACGGAAACAAGGGATTAACGTCTTAAGCCGTCGGCGGGAGAAGTTAAGATTGGATTAGAACCTTCTCGAACGCCTCATTTTTTCGGAAGAGATCAAGAAGGTTCTCGACATTCCCAGAGGATTCTTCCCCTACTTCCGTGTTCTAGAATGTTCGGCCTTGCCTATTTAAATACTCCCCTCGCCTCGAGAGAGCAGTAATAGAGTAGACCAGGCACGGTGATGTACTTGTAATAAGTGAGTGTCAGTGTGATAAACTATTCAGTGTTAAACCGGCCAGAGTAATTAGTGTATCTGGAACTGTGACAGTCCCGCGAGTTTAATAAACCGTTCTTGTGTATTAATGTGTGTCGGTTTGTGATATTTGGACAATCTTACGGTCGGTGGACTTGAATTAGTGAACTGTAAGTGTTAATTAGTAGTAGTTAATTAGTTAAGTAGTAGTTGTAATTTTATGGTATTCGTGCAAATTTATGTTAATAGTTAAGCTATTTAGAATAGTAATATCTTATATTATTGTAATAATTAAATAGGCCTAGGTTATAATAAATATTTATAATATTGTTATTGTAAATTTTTATTAGTTTAATAATTTAATTGTTAATAGTTTAATTGTATTCTTTTTGTGCCTTTTGTTAATAAATATTAGTATCTTTAATTAAGGAATAGTTTAATTCATTTTAATACCCAGTATCCCGTAACATTATAAAAAAGTAATATTATAGCCTACACATTGAGCTACACTGATATATGATTAAAATTAATTAAAAATTAGAAACATTATTTTTTTCTAAAACATGATGATACTGTTATACATTCCGGAGCGGTGCAACTACGTACTGAACCCAAGGCCCTTTATGGGCTGTAGTCGTTACAGTTTTTTTTTTTATTCAAGTGAACAATAATCAATCTTTATTTAAGTCTGTGATTTTAACATGATATGCACAGTAAATGGGTATAAACATACATGTTTATCACCAAATTAATTTTTTAGTTGTTTGAGAGTATGTATATTATTATTTTAGAAATAATAGAATCATAACATTCAGAGTATTCAAAAGTTTAAATAAGATTAAATTTAAAAGTTTGTAAAACTTGGGCCCCAAAAATAATTTGCTTCTTGATTTCAGTTTTTTTTAGTTTTGGAAGTTTTCCAATGTTCACTATTCTTGTGGTTTAGCATATTCCGTGTTCAGAAGAAAGACATGACATCGACATGTTTAACGTATGGTATTCGTTATTAATAACGTAGCTTTGTATGGAAACATCATTTTTACAAAAATCGCACATTTTTAAAGTGAAATAAAATACGTCTAATTACCGTAACTATTTCGATGGTAAATTCGTAACTGGAAAAGGTGAGCAAAGAAAAACTACTCGTCGCGGAGATGGACTTCTGAAGAAGGGCAGCTGCAATATCTAGGCGTGACAGGATACCCAGGATTATCGTAGTTCAAGAGATAATCGGTACTCATAATACCATCGAGTGAATAGAGTGGTTTGAACATCTACTTAGGATAGAAGATAGAAGGGCACCAATGACACTGTACTGGTGCCGTCAAGGAAGAAGAAGAAGAGGCCGATCAAGATTCACATGGATTAACCAAGTTCAGGAAGAAATGGCAGGATACTGCAGGAAGATTTGGACTTTAGGTATACTCTCTATCTCAAAAAAAAAAAAAAGTTACTGCAGGGCCAACAAACTTTGCTGTAAACCACGTCCCTTTCCCCTTCAATGGGTTTGCAACACCTATCCGGACCGACATCTACCTGAGATCCTCCTAAATATCATACACTAGAAAACACCTAATGTTCCCTTCACAATGCTGCCCTATTGTTGCTATACAATGGCGCCTTCCATTCAAGATTCGGCTGCTCTTAGGGACATTATAAGGCAATTTAAACATCCATTAGTCAACTTAGCCTGTTTGGGGTTCCTTGGCTCTTAGGTAACAACAGAATTCTTTTTTATGTAAAATACAACTGGTAAAGCTAATCTTATATCTCGATTTGTACTTTACAATTAAATAAGAATTTATTTTTTTATTATTAATTTACTTATAGAAATTCACAACTTTATTATAACAATGCCACAAGTAAATATGATGGATGATAGATAATGGCATGAGACAAAACGAATAGAGAAACTACCTGGTAGTACGCAAATAACAAGTTCAACTTACAAGGTAATCTTCGACGCCTCGAAGGATTATAGGGAATTGAAGAGGTTTTAAACTAGTGGGTTTGGGAATAAAGTTTTTCATGACAGAAGTGATATCGGATTTGGAAGGAAGCAAGCAGCATCGAGGATTTTACAAAGGATATTGGATTGTAAGGACAAGAGAAGGATTCGATTGCTTATGTGAGGCCCATAGCTCTACTCCGTCCTACTAAGTCCAAATAGGTGTTATAATAGTGAAGTAGATGAGCATTTTGTAATTAGTTGGGAGCTCAGAGTGTTTGCTTAGTAAGTGTTGAAGTAGTCTGAAAAGGGAAAGAATTCATTAAATAAAAATTATGACCAGAATATTCTTCTCTTTTTTTAATCTGATTATTTTTCTGTTTTTATGATTGATTTTGGACCATACTCTTTATGTCCTTACATCTCTATTTTATTGAATAAATATTGGTTGAGCATTAATAAATAATATGATGTACAAGACAGCGAGAGATTATAAAATAATAATTATATTAATAAGGCTTAGCTAACTATAGGGCTCGATGCCGATCCCACCAATCTCTGCTTACAAACTTCCGTCCACTCCTTCCCGCTTAGCGCTTGTCAACTGTTTATGAATTTGTTCTTCGCTAAGCCCACAAATTTAACATGCCCATCTCAACCTTCGTACTGCAACTACATTTACTAGGTGCTTTGAAATTTTGCGTTATGTAATATCTTAAAATCTGCAGTGGCCTCATGCTTTTTCGGATCGAATATTATACGCAATACCTTATTTTAGAATACCTTAAGACCTTGTTCATCTTTTTGCTCTAACAGCCACGTTTCACATAGAGAACTGTTCATAGAGAACTGTTGGAAAGATGACTGTTTTATAAATTTATTATAATAATAAATATAAAAAATAATGATTATAATATGCAGAATTATACAACCGATGAAGATACTGATATCCAGCATAGTAAATCGTCCTGCCAGTAACCGCACATTTATTTCCTATTGAACTTCAGGTAACCAAAAAAATACAATTATAAATAATAATGATAAATTGATACAAGATACCCATGTGGGTTTTCAAGAAAAGCTCAAACTTGGGAAGGGGAAAGAGATGGACAGAAGAAAGAAAGGAGCGTCACCGGCGACGGATGAGGGAGTTCTGGGCCAACGTCAAAAAGGAAAAAGACAGTTGAAATGACGTGGTCCTTATTAGGCCAATACGAAAAGAAATGATAAATTAATTCGGATATTGAGGAAACTTTTAGGCCCTAAATTCTCAAACGAAAAATTAGTCTACACGCGAAAAGAGTCGAAAATAAGAGAAAGATTCTCCGACACAATGAAGAAAATAAGGGTCGTTTTCTAAGGAAATATTTTGCGATGGAATTCAAATAGACTATCGAAAATAATATTTGAATTTTTCAGAAATAAAAAAACTGAACCGAATTTGTTTAAGGAAATAGAGATGGACATGAGAGAACTCGGGAAGAAGATGATTAGGTATAGAACTGAAACAAGAGGATGAGGTTTGAAGCGAGAACGAAGTGGGATATCTAAATCTTCGATAAATAAAGGAATAGGAGATCAGGGTGGATGAAAAAATTCTGGGCGGAGAGAAAGTTACGAGATATACATAAATGATTGATCCTCTCCAAATGTGGATGAAACTAAAAAAATAAAATAAAATAATAAATAAACTAAATAATTGAGGTTATTTTTTGTAGTAATAGCTGAGAAAAAAAATATGATATTTCTAATAGTAAAAGGAAAGTCAGAAAAATTATTTTTGTGGACAATTGAAGAGTTGTTGAGGACAACTCTTCAAGGTTCTTGAGGTAATAATTTTTAACCAAATAAGTCATATTTAATTAGTAATACAATATAAGTGTATATATGTACATATTTAGTATGTTCATAAGCAATTATAAGATATAACTTCGATTTGATGGGTTTAGATAGTAATGATGATGCAATGATCATTGAATCCTTCGCTACTCGATCGTTGTTTGCTCAGTCATCCCTTTTACTTCTGACTACGCAGCCTTGGTCTGATTTTCTCTTTTGAAAAACACGATGGGCGTTACCTTTGATGTCGAAATATATTCAGCAAATTTCTCCGACGGTTGCAAAGTGATGGGACGGAATACTTGATATGTCTGTTTTCATTTACAGTTATTCCTTGATATAAATTCCTCAGTGAAGTGGATGGTATTGGGTGCTGGTGGAGTCAGGCCATTAGACTCCAAATCTTTTGTCTAAGACCATATCACATTTAATCCTCTCTCAATTGCTACGGTCATAATCCCTTGTAAAAAGAAAAGCAATAAAATTCCCAATTGCCCTAAACGGATGATCCGATAGGCCGGTTAAGTTACCTGCCAACTGGTATGTAATAATTACATTCTTTTAAGAGATTAGGGAGGGGACTAAGCTTTGATATAAGCGCTACCGACGGACAGGTAGGGGCAGGAGTACCCCCACCCTGACTCGTGCCGCTAGATTATCTTATTGCTCTTGATTCACTTTGGCGTATTGTTCGCTAGAATCGTTAAATCCATTGTAACCTTCTCAATTATTCAATATCTGTCAATCGTGGATATTGGACTTCCTCTACTAGAGGATGGCGCTAAATCGAAATTGTATAGCACTTATTGCTTTGACTTTCTGAAGGAGGATTGGACTTCTAGTAGTGATGCTATTTTTTTTTTCGATTGAAGTAATATTAAGACTAAATCATTAGAGAGCGGGATAGTTCAGTGTGTAGAGCGCTGTGTTACTTTGCTGAGTGTCCGGGGTTCAAATCAAGCTAATAAAATTAATTATTTTATCAGTTAACAGCTATAGGTGGACCCTGAGAGACCTGCAGATTCTCCTGTAGCTTATCTTTATAAAGCGATTGACCTTAAATGGGGAAAACCCTGGTGGTTGACTGTTCTTGGCCTTGTGATCACTTCCATGTATAACCGTTGACTCAGAAAGAGTATAGTCTCATCCATTCACTGAACCATAGGTTGAAGTAATTAAATTTTTTTTAAGTGCTAATTTTGTTAAATTGCTAGTATATGTGAAAAATTCACTTGAAATCTTGGTAAAGATAATTAAAAGCACTTTTTTATGATGTTAAGAATTATAGATATTTCTCCTACAGTTATCCCATCGCTTTTCTGTTCAAATTACAGATGAAGCGTTCAGGATCAAAAGCGAATAAATCCGAAATTTCAAACATTGACTTTTTCACATTTTTCGCTGGTTTAGACTAGCAATGTGTATATATTTATATACATACTAACGAAGTAGTCTATCGGGAGAATGAATCAATAGTATATAAAATGGGCAAAACAAGAATTACCTTTTTCAGTCACATATCAAGATTATCAGAGAGCATATAAGCAATACAATTATTCGACTACTTTTGGAAAAATAAAACGAAGAAAATCTGGTTCAAATAGGTATAGAATTATTTAAAAGAGTTAAATTTAATAATGCGATAAATCGCAATTTGAAAAGAGAAGATGATTCTGAAGAATAGGGATACGAGACTTAAATTAAACAGTTGCAGGGAAACAGTACACCATTACGGATGAAGAAAGGACATCCAGGTCTGAAAGAAGTGGAAGAGCGAAGGTCTTGAAAAGGCTATCCTATTCATACAACTTCCTTTACTATTGAATCCATTCTTCAAATATTTCTTCTGGGTTCGATCGTGTCGTCAAATTCTTTGCGAACGTTTCGCAAGACATCGCTAGACGGAGGGCTTTATCGAGTCTCAAATTTGATGAATGGATTCAAAACATTGTTCTTGGCAATTTAACAGAGTATTTCCTCCATTATTATTTATTTCATGATATGGATTATTATTTCCGGTATAATTTTTTTTTGGGGAATACAAAAGAATAAGCAAACGAGGGCCTAGTTTATTATATGTTTGGTGTGATAGAATTGGGAAGAGCGAGATGAAGGACAAGCGCTGGCTTCCTCTCCTGTTTTTTTCCTAATTAGAGCCGAGAGGCCGTGGTAATTAAATCTCGCTGGGGGCCTACGTGACTTGACAAAGGATGGCGGCCCTTTGTCGCCGGTCGATAGTCTCCCGCCACCACCGCCACTACCGCCTCACTGAATCAGCCCCGTCCTCCCGTCCTCGCTTCCTATCCCCCGCCACCGGCAATTTATTTCTTGTCCCATCAACAAGGCAGTTATCGCTAACAAAGGGGACGATATGTCGCTCCATCCTACCAAACAACAACAAGGAAGAAGGTTGAACGAGCCTTCCAAGCTATTCAAATGTTATTCCTACCATCTATACCTGAGACGTCCAGGATCAAAAGCGGATATCTAAATGTCAGAAATTTATTTTTTCACATTTTTCTCTAGTTTAGTCAAGCGATTCATTATACTCCCGAAACATTATGTTCAGAAAAAACTGTACCACAACAAGCAATGAAGGTTCTTGGGTTCAGTCCTGGGTAGAGACTGCACTGTTTCTAGAACAACGCTATGCCGGTTCTTACTAGCGATATTGTAGAGGAAGAACGCTTAACAAGGATTGCTCTAAGATATTCAAATGTTATTCCTGCCACTTATGTATGAGGAGCTCAGGACCAAAAGGGGGTACCTTTAAATTTCATAAAAAGACTTTTTCACATTTCTCTCTAGCCTTGTCAAGCAATTCTTTTTATGCTCCCAAAACTTAAGGTTTACTAGGGTTAATTAGAAAGAGGCTGTTTCTTAGCTAATGATTGTTCATGATGATGATTCGGGCGAGATCACACTCAACCACCAGATTCTATTATATAGTGTACTCTTAACACCTACACCGACCCCGGGTGTGCACTAGGAAGACCTTCACCTATTCCAAGGGCTGTTCCATGGCTGTTAAAATATTAAAAATTAAATATTATTAAGAGCTTTTAATTTTCATCACCCACACAAACGGTATGACAAAATAACAATATTAAAAAAAAGTACTTATAACATAAGGGTCATTATGTCAAAGGTCTTTTAGCCCAGATGAAGACATAAATTTCTATAGAATTTTTGTTCTGATCAGTCTCATACAATCACAACAAAAAGCAACTTAAAAGTTCTCTGAAGTTTTCTTAGACTTTCTTAAATTTATTTTTATTTTAAAGAGAAAAGATAGGCCCTCGGCCGGGATTCGAATCCGGATCCTCTGACTCTCCGTGACAGCGCTCTACCATTTAAGCCACCAAGGCCGCCTGCCGGCAGAGGACAAATCTTTTCTCTTATCCGATCCCATTTCTTAAATTTACTTTGTATTAAATATTTTTGTACAGTAAATATATACTGTTATAAATATCATTGTATAGTTTTCAACTTGTTTTCCATTACTTCTTTCTTTCCCCCCTCTCTCTCTCTTTCTCTTCCAGTGAAAAAAAAACGTGCAAACTACAAACCATATAACAAACTGTCTTCAGGGCAGGCGACGTAAGAATACCAAAGATTTAAAACCCTGTACCACTATAATCCACGAAAGTGATTTGGTTAAGAACTAGTTAGGTTAGGTGTTCTCACTTTATTGAGGAGCTGTGAGTCCCATTACACGAGGGTCTATAGATTCTACAGAGTCGTTCCATGGCTATTAATAAATAGATTTAATAATTTACCCGTCCCAGCTGAGTTTAAACGGCGGGGCTTTCAGTACAGCAACACAGCGTTCTAAACACTTCTAAGTCCATAAAGTTTATTTGATTACATACTTATTTCTAATATAGAGTGCAATTAAATTGTCGGACACACACGCTTGCCCTCATACACTGAAATGTTTCGGTCTAACTTCAGGGAACACTCTACTTTACTGATTAGTTTATGTTTGTTTGCATTGGAAATAACGTCACTCTGCTCGATATGTTTGTATTTCGGGGAATTGATATTTTAGTATTACACTTATAACCTTCCATTTTGTTTTAGAAAAGCGATTTTCCTGAAGAAGACATCAAAGTAAGGTCAAAACGCCAACACAGAAGAACCAGACAGTAGAAGTATATTAATAAATTTTCCTATATTACAAGATTGCCGAATTTCACACATCCTTGTACACCTATTGAACAATCTTTTCTTATAATTTATATGAAAATATAAATAATGTGCATATAATAACAATATAAAAATAATAATTACATTTTGATATAGTAATATATAAATATATAAAACAACTTGAAAATAGTGTACATGATGGTTTCAATTAAAATTTATTTACCCGAATACTCAAACTTAAAAGTTATGTAGTAATTCGATAAAGTTTGGGGATGAAATATGCTAATTCAGTTGCATTTGCATCTGCTAAAAACTTGAATGTATTAATTATTGTTTGCCATTATGGATAAATTCTTACTATATTGTTTTAATATTATAGTATTAATATGCCCATACGTAAATAGTAGAATTTCATGTTATTTTTCTTTTAATATTTGAAAAATATTTATTGATAAATATATTTATATTATTTTTAAATTGTACCATTGTATAATTTACCTAGAATGATACGGAATGGTAGGAATTTAAGTATTTTTATTTGCACGTTCTCATGGTAAATACTTTTTATTTATTTATATTCAATACAAAGCATCTCTTTATTTGGTTTATTAAAACATTTATTTATGAATATTTTTTAAAGAAATATTAGAATAATCAGTGTAAGCATCATTATTGATCATCCTTAAATAAAATAAATAAATAAACTGTAAAATAATAAATTTTCTGAATACTTAAATAATTAAACTTTTTTATTATTAATTATTTTTTTAATTATCTGAATTAATATTTAATTAAGTGTTTAATATCTTAGGGAAAGGGATAGCACATGGGTAGAGCGCTGGGTTGCTATGCTTAGGATCCTGGGTTCTAATCCGGTTGTAGAAGTTAATTTAGCTAATCGTTTAACAGCCATATATGGCCCATGTAGGATTTTCAGACCCTACTGGGGCTCACCCAGCCTCTATAAAGTGGATTTTAAATCTTTCACATATTTTAAATTTTATTATGAAACTATAATCATTAAAATCATTTAAAAGAATAAACGTTTATTTTTATCCTTATATCACTTTTAATAACAGCTGATAACAGCTTAAATCTAATGATAAAAGTTATAAATTTCAATATCAATAAACGAATTTAAAAAAAAAAGTATTAATACAGTAAAAAATATGTAATCATATTTTAATAATCTGAATTAATTTTTATAAGAGAAAATAATTAATGTCTTATCATTCTTACAAATTTTAAAGCTATATCTGCTGTGAGTGGCTAAAATCTGCATCTATAATTTGCACTTAATACTTACCTTAATAACAAGTTGATTACTTGTTATATTTAATAATAATAATAAAAGTCTGTATTTATTCAGGGACAAATCCCATTAGAATAACGATACAAATAATAATATATAAACTATAATGTCTTATAATTGAATATAATTTCTTAATATACTTAATTATTTATTGAAATTTAATTAATAAATGAAAAATTAAAAAAAACTAAATGAAAATAAATTGCAAGTTAGCTCTAATAACAATAAATTGTATTATTATTTTTGTACATTTTTTTTTATAAACTATTCTATAAGCCACTATAAACTATCCTTTATTTTTGTTAATGTAGTAAAAAAATATTATCATGATTCAATAATGTGAATTAATTATGGTAAGTTAAAATATTTAATATCTTATTATTATTATTATTATTATTTTAAATCTTATAATGTTTATATCTTATAATCTTATAACGTATAAACTATAATGTTTATTAGAATACAATAACTCAAAATATTTGATTATTTATCACAATTTAATTAACAAATGAAAAAAATGTAAATTACTTTTCATAATTTTTTTATCATTAAAACATTACGAATTAGTTCTAATAAAAATATTTTGTATTATTATTTTTGTATTATTATTTTTGTATATCTTCTTTTTATAAACTATTCTACATTTCTAGTTAATGTAGTAAAAAAAATATAATCATATTTTAATAACCTGAATTAATTATGTTATATTAATTATTTAAAGGTTAAAATATTTAATATCTTATTATTATTACAAACTTTAAAGTTATACCTGCTGTTTGTGGCTGAAATCTTCAACTATAATTTATGCTTAATTCTTACGTTAATAATAAGTTAATAAAAAATAATAATGTATAAACTATAATGTCTTAGAGCTGAATATAATTACTTAATATACTTAATTATTTTTACAATTTAATTAATAAATGAAAAACAAATTGCGAGTTAGCTTTAATAACAATATTGTGTATTATTATTTTTGTACCTTTACTTTTATAAACTATTCCACAAGTCACGGATTCATATTAATTATTATTTGATTTTAAAATAACAATTTCTAAGTACACGCTTTTTTATTATTTATTTCTTTCTTATATGTATGCCTTCACCATAATTTTTGTATGAAATACTTAACTGCACGTTCAGTATAAAGGATGAGCAGCAATATTCTTCTATCTGAAACAACAATCTAAGCAGTATTTTTGTATTTGTGCTCACAAAACAAGGGCGGGTAGAACAGAGGATTTGTCTCAAAAGAATATAATTGCAGGAAGGAGCAACTTGACTAGGACAAATAATTAGTGCTGACTGGTGAGGGGTGCAGATATGGAACTAAGGGGGTGAACAAGAAGCTGACTTCTCTTTTCCAGAGGGGTGGATCCAGCCCCTACAAAAAAATGGAGGAGGAGTACATATGCCTGCGATTCTAAGGAATATCAAAGAAATCCTTTGAATAGAAATGAGATGGATCACTGCATATGGGATCAAACAGGGTCATAAAAAAGAATTTGAATATATATATATATATATATATATATTTATTTATATATTATATCTTTGTTTAATGTAATAATTTCACTTCTCCAAAACTCTTTGAGAAAATTAAATTTAATACTTTTAATTATTTTCATTCGTACATTAAAACTAAATAAACTGTACTTTAGCGTCTGACGACATCGGGTCCATCAGTGGATGTAACAGATTAAAAAATATATCTGTCGCAGTCGGATTTGAATCCTGGACTTTCAACACTTTTCTGATTTATTGTTCATTTTTTCATCAATTGTATCATATATATATATATATATATATATATATATATATATATATATTTAATTTTCTTGATATTCAAAGCATTCCTGACTCATGCACATTTTTTTCTGTATTATATTAGCTATAAAATCTCGTGCATTTTTTTTATGGAGTGGGATAAGCTGTATAGAAAATAATATTAGTTATCGCAACTTAATAAGTTCAATTCATTAAGATATTACAAACCAATTTATCTATAATATAGTTGCGGCCGGAGCTGGATCATATAGGATCTAGGACCCTCCTGGGGCTCACCCAGTATCTATAAAAAATTACAAAAATAGGGTAACCAAAATAAGGGGGGTGCGTGACCTAGGACGTCACCTTCATGCAGAACCGTTGATCATGAAACAGTACAGTCTCTACCATGTACTGAATCCCAGACCCGTTCACGGGTTGAAGTGGTACAGTTGTTTGTTTTTGTTTTTATATAGTTATATTATGGTTATCTGTGTACTCAAGATATAAGTTTTTTTTTCTTTTCAACATTTTGTTAGCAGGAATAATTTCTAATCTATTCACTTGAAGCTATTTGTATTTTTTTTCATTAACTAGAAAAAGTGTCGACAAATATTATAATAGGTACTATTTTGCCTGAAACCTTGTGCTTAAACTTCACTTCTTAATTCAAACTGATCGGAATTTTTTGTTCAGTGTTACAGCAGATATTAAACTTTCAATGATGTTTTTAATATTATTTTTATTTACTCTGTTTTTCTTTGGGGGGGTGTTTTTTTATGGATTTATCCTATGTAGGTATATATATTAGATGTCGCTCTATGAGTCGAATTGCTTAAAATATTACAGGCTATCTATAATATAGTAATAGTAATAAAGTATAACACTTTCAACACTTTAGTAATTTTTTCAAATTACAAAAAGTGTTGAAAAAAATTTTTTTTGGCCTGAAAAGTTGCCAATGCTCCATTTTCTTATTGGAAGCTAATAGGAATCCTTTTGTTCAGAGTTATACCAGAAATAAAACCATCGATGTTTATTTTATTTTATTTTTTGTTTGGGTGGGATACGCTATAAAAAAAAATCATTAGTTATTGCAACTTAATGAGTTAATTCATTAAGATATTACAGGCTATCTATATTCTTAACGACCAAGTTACTATTGTGATATCTGTATATTCAGGTTATAATTTTGTTTTCACTTTTAATATTTTTTTAATGCAATCATTTAAAATCCGATCGGAAAATGTGATATTACAGTACTAATAAGGAACGAAGATTCCATGTAATAAAATTTATTACAACGGAATGAGTTAATTTCGATCCATTCACTTGATGCTAATAGCAATTTTTTTTTTATCAACAAAAACTTAGAACGTAGAAAAAAATTGTTTTGATGTTTTTCGTTTGAAAACTGGGCAATATGTCATTTCTTAATTCAAGCTTTTCGGAATCTTTTGTTGAACGTAGGTAACATCAGCTGTAAAACCTTCCACGTCTTTTTTAATATACTTTGTTTTTTTGGGGGGGGGGAGACGAGGTGCTTATCCAATTTAAAAAATTATAACTATTAGATGTCGATTCTCAAATAGTCATATTTATTAAAATACGACAGGATATAATTAATATAGTCATTCTTGACTATGGAGTTAGTATTGTATATCATTATTGTGTATTGCATATTCAAGTTAAAATATATATAAGAAATCATTAGTTGCCCCAGCTCTATGATTCGCATTGACTGAAATATTATATTATAGTAATTCTTATCTATGTAGTTAACAGTATGATACTTGTATATTCGATTATTGATTTTTTTAAATGTTTTTGATGGATTTTGCCTGAAAACTTTGCAATACTTAATTTCTTAATTCAAGCTTTTCGGTATTTTATGTTCAGTGTCATAACAACTGTAAAACTTTCGATGTGTTTATTTTGATTTTTTTTTTTTATAACCCCCCTATCCTATATATAAAAAGATATTAGCTGTCAGTTGTATGAGTCTATTTGAGTAATTCGTAACTATCTAGTAAATAACATGATATCTATAAATTGAAGTTAAGATATATTGTTTTTCACTTCTAATATTTTTTTAGTTCCTTTAATTTACAATCCTAAGAACTATCCAGCAAGTAATCTGTACGTTATACATGCATATTAAATTCATATATTTTTCCCTTTTCTTAAACATTTGTTTAACTCCTTTAAGTTACAATCCGATCTGTGAGATATTACAGTAGTATAGAATGATAAAGCATGGGTGAACCATTACAATTAACGACTTATTACATTGGAACAAGTTATGGCTGATGCTCACTGTCCATGCCCTTTCATCAAAGGGATGGATCCATCGCGTATGGGATCCTCTTGGAAGACGGCCATCTCAGGAGGTATTGGAAGAGAATATCCGTGTGTCGGAAGTGCTAATGGAGAATTAAGACGGGAGTATTGATCGAGTGGCTAAGGTAGAGAGTGAGGCCAGTGTTCTTTTGTCAGCAGGCCACGCTCTCCAGGCCCCAACCTCGCATAAGTCTCATCTTTCAATATAGCACAAAACTTCATCACACATCCCACATCAACTGCCTCGTTCCGACCAGTATTCATAAATATATCTGTCATAAATCGCACAATAACGGAAATGTAAACATTTTTTGAAAAAAGCTCCAGATTTTTTTCAGGTTTTACAGCAGAAGTATTCAAAGGTATGTTGTGGATGTGTGCATAAGTGCATAGTAGATACAGACGGCGATTTCAAAATTACATTAATTACTTTTATAAATATGTTTATTTTTTAAAGTAATTAATAGAAAGGCTTTATTCGACACTAAATCAATAAAGAAAATGATCAGCAGGATCAAAGGGGAGTTGCGTATTATTTGCAATAAAAAAAAAAGAAGAAGTTTTAAAGACAGGCAATATTAATTGTTTAAAAAACACGCTTTAATAGGAAACAGAACTAAAAAGTAGAAAATAATTTTTAAATGACCCACTTTAGTTCTGGAAATAAAGCATTATATATAAAAATAAATAATAGAACATAACCACCGATATAGAAGAGAGTGGTTTTAAATATAGTTCATTCGACAATGCTTTTGATTATGTTCTTAATAAAATATTTCTTGTTATTCACTAAAAGACTCTTTTAACACGAAAATATCTCTGAACTTGGAGGGCTGTCCTTCATTTACTATATGTTACACAAGAAAACATATTGGAACGTAAAGAATGTTCCTGCGAGGGACATTCTGCAGTTATTAAAAATAATAGAACATAAAGATGTCGCCGTGAGGGATCCCCGCCTTTCTATACTTCTGCTCACATCTTGAAACAAACTTGAGACTTATAAGTCATAACTTCCGTATATCAGCATATATCAGCCCGTTGTGTGAATATAGCAGTTTTGAGCAAGTCTATTCAGATCCAGCTAGACAAAATTTTGCGGAATGTTAAAAAAGCAGATTCGAAGGATCCGGAAATTTCAAATTTGATCAATAAAAGTGAGCAAAAACTCAAAAAGAGACATCCATAGTAATGTCTGCCTATACCCTGCAATGTCTGCTTTCTATGTTTCACGTAAATCACTCAACAACCTTCTACCAGAATATTGTAAGATAACATAAAAAAAAAAAGAGTTATAACGAGTACGCTGGTTGTCGATTCGAGCCAAGTCACAATTTTTAACTTTTCATTCGTTTCTTATTTAATATTCTCGATTGATTTGTTCAATATTTATACTTGTATACCCATAAAATGATCCGTGTGAGGGAAATCCCCACGGGGACACCTCTAGCGGGTTAATGCTCATATTTTGATTGAGGCTAAAAAAAAGGTTGGCGGCCCCTGATTTGGACAATCGTTATTAGTGTGTACTGAAACAGAAAGCCCTCAAGATCAACGTATTAGGCTAAGAATGACAATCGGCAGGTAGGGGAGTGATAAAAGAAATTTTTACGGCTGATAAGTAAAAATTGCTCACTGTGCGGGATGGAACCACCGCTGGGAGCCGAAGACTAGGAAGCAAGTGACGCGTTAACTCCCGGTAGTGGGTGCCGGACCCCCGCGGCAGTTCCCACACCGGCGCTACTCGTACCCAAAGGTACGTTTCCACTCCGGTACATCGCCAGATCGACATTGTCAGCCTCCTACGACCACGGCGTAACGGTGTTGCTGATCCTACCGGGGATCCTATGTAAAACATTCAGCCAACTCCCTCCCCCTTCATTAGGAAATTTTCGTTATAGAGGGATTATATAGCGGTTGTAAAGTCACCTAGGAAGCCTACGATTTCACGCTGGAACAACCCTAACAGTAAGGTGACCAACAGTACTTCTTTTGAAAATTTAACCGTACAGCAGATTAGCAAAAGAGAGGGCCCGACGGATCCAGAAATTTAATATTTATATAAAACAATTATCAATAAAATTGAGAAAAAATCATAAATTATGTTATCAGTTTTCCGGATTGTCGCTTGGAGTCAAGCCACTAGTTTTAACTTTTCAACCGTTTCCTTTTTAATATTCCCGAAAATAAAAATATTTGTATTACTGACCGTAATTTTTCTTCGGATAGTCTCCTTAACATAGAATTAGTTAGGTCTAAAACTGTAGTCCATTACTCTGTTTTGTCTGAAAATTATTGCACTTCTGTAACATGAAAATACTAATTGCAATTGCCAAAGAGTGTTTATTAATTAATATTAGAGCATCAAATTCTAAATTTACAGCAATCCTGTTTTTTATTAATTTTAAGTTCCTTATCATTCTTCACTACATCCATTACTGTATATTTTTCTACCATTTTTTTCAATTATTTTTTTTTATAATTTGAGAATATAAAATATGGTATGAGTTCCGCTGGTTGTCCCTTCGAGTCAGAACTAGTTTTAAATTTTCGTTCGTTTCCCTTCTAGATGAAATGATTGCGGAAATATACACATTTACCACAATAAAACTTTCAATAAACTCACGATTATTTTTATTTTCGAGACTATTAAAGAGGAAACGAATAAAAAGTTAAACTTGTGACTTAAAGCGGCGCGACAACCTGCGGAACTGATACCGTAATTCATATCTCTTTTTGAGTATTTTCTCCCTTTTATTGATCAAATTTTCAATTTCCGGATCTATTTTAAATTTTTAACTTCCGGATCCTATTTAAAATTTAATGTTAACAATTCCTTTTGCTTATTATTATCTGTTGACACCATTGGTCCAATTGTTCTTCTTTCATAATTAACATACTTTGGAACATAAAAAATAATATAGAGGGAGAGGGTTCATACACACACACACACAAACACACACACACACATATATATATATATATATATATATATATATATATATATATATATATATACATATATATACAGGATATATAGAGGAGGGTCTTTAACCGAGTGGAACTCAGGCAAATTGGCTTTGAATTAGAAATCGGAGAAGTTGATAGTGGCCTTCTTTAGTCACAATCAATTCAAATATCTTCTATTAGGCTAGGTTTCGTAAAGTAGTAAAGTAGATACTTAGGTGGACCCAACCAAAATAAAAAAAGCAAAAATCATAATAGAGGTTCTTCATTTTACACCAAATCAAGAAAAAAAAATATTTTTTTAGAACCATATAAACACATTAACATGCTACATTATATTCTATGTATACATATATGCAATTTCAAAATTTTCCCATATTTTTTAAAGTAATTAGCTTTAAAAAAAAAAAAATAATAGAATAGCTTTATTATACACTAAAGTAAAACAAAAAAATTGTTATTAATTTTTAAAAATTCGAAAATTATAATTAAAAAGTTTCATTCTACACTAAATCAACAGAAACAAATAGTAGTTTTAGAAGATATTCAAATCAGGGAAACGTTCAGAAACTAAATCAAAAACTTCAAGCGCTTTCAAGAAAATGAAAACAATAAATGAGGAAGAATGTTCGCTCTGGAGTAAAGAAGACAAAAGCAGGATGCTAGAAAGAAAAAGTAATGCGAATAAAGGAAAACGAAATACCAAAAGTAATTGTTGGTACGTGATCCATAGATGGATGAAAATCAAACAGTAGTAGTAAAATAATTTTATACTCACATAAACTAGTTTTCGATTGTCTACCCATAAATATAGACGAAAATTTCTAAATTTCCCCTAATTATTTTTTAAAGTTATTAATTCTTAAAAAAACAAAAATAATAATTGAAAAACTTCATTTAACAATAAAAAAAAACAAATTATACCCACATAAACTCATTACATTGGTCCTCACTAATTTAATTTCTAAAAAATCAAATATCATGATTGAGAAGATTATTCCTCCGGAACTATTTGTTCTAGTAATATAGTAATAGTGTAGAAACTATTTAAATACTAAGATGCTAGCTTATGCCTTTAATTATGTTTATAAACCAGTTTTGAATTTTTCTGAAATCATCCATCCTTTTGACCATATATTCCTACATTCTTGATCACTGGAATGTTCTAGAATTGGATGTTTCACATTTTTTTTTAACATACATCTTATTAACTATTTGTTAACATATATACTACTTTTTTTAATTTATTAAAATTTTATATAAAAATTTATTAATTTATTTAATATAAAAATTGTTAAACTAATGTTTTTTGAAGTGTTATAGGATGCTCAAAGTAGTGCGATTATTTTCAGAACGGTATATGTGTACTGAATTTATCAAACCAATTTTGAATCACCCTCAACCACCAATGTTTTCCCTAAATCAAGGGTAATCACTATATAGAGCATTTAGAGGAGGGTCTTTAACCGAGTGGAACTCAGGCAAATTGGCTTTGAATTAGAAATCGGAGAAGTTGATAGTGGCCTTCTTTAGTTCGGTTATTTTGTCGTTAGTTCTTTTCGAAATGTTTCAGAATTCAATATCCTAGAGTAAAATTAGAAATTTCAATGGAAAACGTGAAGATAATATGTATTTATCATAATGAGGAAAAGGCAAGAGGCTTTTTTTAATTTTTGCTTCTAAGGATTGGTAATGGCCATAGACTGGTATGGGCCGAATCAGCAACAAATGAGATATTGTGGATGACTTTATTCATAACACAGTAAGGAACATTGAAGATTCTGTTTTGCAAGGATTGGATACGAGAGGAATTTGCTGCTAAGTGGAATCCCAAACCTCGGACTACTCCGTAAGTCCAAATAGATCTTACAATAGTCATGTATATAAGTCTTTTGTAATTAATTGGGTCCTTAGAGCATTTGTCAGGTAAGTGTTGA
Organism: Arma custos; assembly: GCA_037127475.1. NCBI lineage: Eukaryota > Metazoa > Arthropoda > Insecta > Hemiptera > Pentatomidae > Arma > Arma custos. The sequence continues at coordinate 59,760,231 of CM073761.1, forward strand.
AGTAGCCTGAAACGTCGAGCAGTTTCTTGTCTTTTCAGTATAGCATGATAATTCCAAGTTATACGTTTGTCAAGATGTAGTCCCAAACTTTGGATTTGTTCTACAGGAATCAGTGGGATATTATTAAAGGATACTAGAGATTAGGAAGTCATTGGTTTACGACGAAGGGCTAAGGTGAATTGACGAGGTTTATGGGATTTATTCTTTAATTATTAGAGAGTAGAATTTCCTAGGGTGTTGGACCCTTCAGGTAATTAGCCAAAATCTCAAGAAATTTTTCCAAAGATTTAGCTCTAATCGTATTTCAACGAGCTTTCATTTTTTTTTGTAGGCAGAGGTGAATCAAGGTGGGGATCATTTGAAATGAATGAATACTCTACTCAAACTTGAATTTATATCAATCCTATTATCAGAGGCTTACAAAAAAATATCTATTTCCATTTTTAATTAAGGCTAGAGGCATAACAGAAATATACAACCCTTGACGCATGAAGAGCTGAGGAACATAATGACTTACAGAACTAAGAAAATTGACCTCAAGGTAGTATCCTTGGTCCAATCCTATATACAGTTTATGCAGCTGATATCCCAACTCATCCTAATACTATCCTTACCACGTATGCTGATGATACATGTGTATTATCAGTCAACACCAATCCAGTTATTGCATCCCAAAGCCTACAATCCCATATCACTGATCTTGAAGAATGGTGTCAAAACTGGAGAATTAAAATAAACTCTCAAAAATCGCATCAAATCACTTTTACCTTACATCGTAAACCAATGACTTCCTGCCCTACAGTATCCTTTAATAATATCCCTCTGGTGCCTGTAAAACAGATCCGATACTTAGGGTTGCACCTTGACAAACGATTAACCTGGAATCCTCATACAAGACTGAAAAGACAAGAAACCGCACGACGTTTCAGGCTACTTCAACACTTACTAGACAAACGCTCTAAGCTCCCAATTAACTACAAAAGACTCATCTACATGACCATCATACGACCTATTTGGACTTACGGAGTAGAGCTTTGGGGCTCCACTAAGCCATCGAATTCCTCTCGTATCCAATCCTTACAGTCCAAAATCCTTCGTAAAATCCTCAATGCTCCTTATTTTGTTAAGAATAAACTCATCCATAACGACCTTAATGTCCCTTTTGTTGCTGATTTGGCCCGAACCCGGTATCTATCCTTTCATAACAAACTTCATTACCACTCAAACCCTCTAGTTTCAAACCTAGCTTCCTCTTCAATTCCCGATAATCCTCCGAGGCATCTGAAAAGAAGATGGCCACGTGACCTCCTAACTTGAACTTTGATTTGAGTACTACCAGTGGGTAGTTTCTCTACATTTCATTATCATGTCATTATATATCACTTAGCCTATTTACTTGTTGTATTATTGTAATACAGTTGTAGATATCAATAAATAAATTAAAAAAAAAAAAAAGAAAATTGAGAAGCTCAGGTCAATTAGGCTTCTGTACTAATATGCATATTACTTTTAGATATAATTCAATATTTTATTTATTACAACAACTAAACCCTCTAGAATAACTTCATTAAGCAATATTCTGTAAAAGATTCGCATTAGTTTCAAATTTAAACACATCCTTATATAACATAATTAAAAACAGTAAAGGGCATGCTTTGATTTTTGTTTTTCAAATTAAACAATTCTACAGTTCAGCTGGGAATAAGTTTAAATATTTTTTCATTCATACACCAGCATTTCATCAACCTAGCACGGGTCCTGGCCGCATCAAGGCGTCGCCTCCACTCTTCTCTGCCCTGCGCCAAAGTCTTCCAAGCACTGGATCCAATGATGCTGCCTGCATCACTCTTGACTTCATCTGACCATCTAAGTCGTGGAAGCCCACGTTTTCTTTTTCCGTCAACGAATCCAAACAGCAGTCTTTTCAGGGCAATGTTGTAGTCCATTCTGGCCACATGTCCAGCCCATCTCAGCCTAGCTATTCTTAAGTGCTTCACCACTTCAGGCTCCTGATACATCAGATTCAGCTCTGCATTTTGTCTGAGTCTAAATTTATCGCCAACTCTTACAGCTCCAAACATCCTTCTTAATATTTTTCTTTCGAAGAGCAGTCAACTGTTGGCATCTGCCGTGGACAGAGGCCAGGTTTCCGATCCATAAGTTAAAACAGGCCTGATGATTGTTTTGTACAGCATGACATTGATTCTTCTTGATATCAGACGATATGATAATAAATAAGCAATTCTATTTATTTAGTTAGCTAAGAAATTCTATTTAGTTAGCACTGTCTGTGTGACGTAATGCATAATGCTTCTTGTTCTGTGCTGTGTGAGTCGTGTAGATGATACATTTACTGTGTGTTCTATGTGTTTAATTAAAATATATTAATTATTACTATTGAAGTGTTTTACATTATTTTATCCCATAACTATAGGTTATGGGCCCAGAGTAAATAGGTAAAGTTCTATTTAGTATTGTGTATACACGGTAAACATGGCGTCTTCTTAGAATTTTCGCCATCCTAAAATAACATCTATTAGCAGCCAAAATTCTTCTTTGAACTTCTGGGCTGGTCGAGCTATCTATCTGCTTTGACCAGAGAACCGAGGTAGACAAAACTGTCGACACTTTCGAATGTGTAGGCACCAAACGTGATGGTGGGATCCGATTGTCTTGAAGGGTTAGCCACCATATACTTAGTCTTTACTTGGTTTACCCGAAGACCTATACGCCGTCCAGCATTCTCCAAAGCAAGAAAAGCCTGTTGTAGATCTCTCGGTGTTCTTCCCACTATGTCTACGTCATCTGCATAGGCCAGTATTTGGATGGACTTTGTCAGAATCAGAACCAGTGACATGTAACCCTGTGTCTCTTATGAGGACAAATTCACCTCCCTGCCTATACGCTGTCCAAGAAATAGTACAATCTCTACTGCGTACTGAACCCAAGACCATGAGTTGTAGTGATTCAGGTAAATCATGTTATGCTATTTCATACTTATTTTTTCATGATCAAGTTTTTTTCTCTATTTTGTCTGTTTATACATATAATCTAAATATTAATATAAATATAAATAAATTGTTATTTATTTTCTTTTTATATTCCGTATTGACCTTCATATAAAAATGTCTGCACATCAATGCAATTTTAGTAGTTTTTTAAATAATCTTCTAGGAGTGAACAATAAAGTAAAATAACACAGCAATTCAAAATAAAAAAATATTTTATTTTACCAAAGAAAAAGTCACAAAAATAAAGTAAATACAAAAAATTAATATAAGAAAAAAAAATAGTATAGAAATAACAGTGCTTTGTTCCCAAGATTTTTTAATATAACGTGTTTATGTAAATCTAATTTAACTAAAATCAAATAATATTAAAGTCAACTATTCATGAAGAATATTATTAAGTATAATAAGTATAAGTATTAGTAAAGAATACTGAAGAAGTGTTCTTTCATCGGAGAAATAAAAAAATTATCACGTAAAAAGAAAAAACTAATAATTAGGTCATCCGGTTTTTATGCCAATATGAAATTGATTTAAATGAATCACATAAAAATAAAATAAAATTTATTAGACAAAATACATCTAAACAATTTTATATCAAACAAAACAAATTCTGATGACCATTGGAAAACATAAATATTTTTTATGTTTACGCGTACTCACTATTTGCTAAAACTTATTCTATATATATTTATAAGAATTTTAATAAGTTTAAATAAAAGTATTATATTTAAACTTTTTTCTTTGTACTTACATATTACTTAAGCTAATTCAGTATGATGAAAAATAATCAGAAAAATATATATTATTTTATATTAGTAACAAAAACAATATAATCAAAAAACAGGTTCAGGTAATGTCATCAAAATCTAAAAGTAAAAATGCAGTTTGGTTTAACTGGCCCTAGAAAGATTATCTCCTGGGCATATCCTTACTCTTATCTTTTAATAGTATATTATATTAAAAAACTTATTAATTCACATATATGAATTATACTTGTATTTACTTATTCTAACTATACAATATGATAAAATTCAACATACAAAACATTTTTATTTGTACTAGTTTAAAAAAAACGAACAATTCAAAAACTGATACTGGTACTTGTCTGCTTTACTTTCCTAAGTGTATTGTTATCACTTATTCTATTGTTTGTTTAGTTGAAGGTGACTTTGTTTTTGTTAAATTTCAATATGACTTGGAATTTGAAGATTTTTCACACGTTCACTGATGAAAAATCAGCTCTCCTATTTTTTCAGGACCGCGTGGAGAGAGAAATCAGATGAAAATGCCATGCTAAATGATTTTTGTAATAAATGTTTTATTTTTTCTTCACACGTTTCTCATTTATTTCATTTCCAAAAAATCTGTTCATTGTAGGCACTATAACCTAACATGGGTGAAATAGTTGAGGTAAGTGACACCTGAGCGGTGATGTCAACGGACGGCAAAACAGACAAGTACCCCGATACTTTATTTTTATGATAAAAAATATAATTTGGTTGCACTGGTCCCAGCAAAAATTAATTCCTTCCATAAAGGTGGTTGTAAGGTCTTGATCTTCCATTTCTTCTATTACCATTTTCTCGTCCTTCGTAAGGATTAAAATTGCCATTATTAGTATACCTGCTAACAGACAAAGAATATAATTATTGTTAATATGTATATAATACAAAATAACTGCTTTTTTTTTTTTTTAATTTGCCTATTAAGGACCACAACATTTCAACTGTCTTTATTGTTTTTAACCAAAATAACCGCTATTGTTATGTAACATATTCAGAGTAAATAGTTCAGGTTTAATTATAAACATACCATCCATAAATCCGCATTTACTTAGGCCTTCAACAAACTGCTAAATTCTATATCTTAAAATTATTTATAAAATAATAAACAAATATTAAGTATTCAAATAATACATTAAATTGTTAATTTGACAGTACTTGTCTATTAACCAGTCTACAGGGACTGTTATCTGCCATTATTTATAACCTGAACATTGATAACACCTACCTTTTCATTCATATGAATGGATATTGAAATATATAAAATGTAATAATGAAATGGCAATTCTAGGCTCCTCTAACCACGTTCCTCTTCTAATATAAATATTTTCCCCACAATTTTGATGAAAATATCTCCATTTATATCTTTCTCTAAATCCATGATGACCATTTTCAAATAATTTCATCTTGGGAATTATTCCGAACTTCTGGAAATATTTCACAGCTTCTTCTTTTAAAGAAGGCTATTCCTAAAGTATTAATCGGTTCATTTTAAACAGGCAATACAAAAAGGAATCAGTTGAAGGAATCAGATGAATTAAGAAATTGTGAGGAGATCAAATAAGTTTTTTAATATGTAAAAAAAAGTGATTCTTTGTAATTTTCATTTGAATTTTTATAGTTCAAATCTTAACGGATCTTGGCAATTTTTTTGACACACCGGTTTGTGATTCCCGAACACACCCATATCTTAGACTATATATTGACTTTAATTGGCTCTATCATTCTCTATGCCATCAGCACTCCCTAGGATTGTAAAAAAAAGTATGTATAAAAAACAATAAACCTTTGTCCTTAACAACTATAAGAATTCTTACGGTTACTTTTTCATTCCATTACTATGGTATAATAGTCAAACATATTTATTATAGATAATCCTTAGTGTAGGGCTCTACAGCATGGGCCAACTTTATTATTGATTTGATAAGATTCATCAGGTATTTTATATAAAAGGCTTCCTCGGAGAAAAAAATACTTCGTTCGTTGCATATATTTTGTGATTAGTGCCTTATCGAAGCATCAATATTTTCATTGATATAATTTAAGCTTATAGTACTATTTCCTACAAGAGTCTGACAAAAATGCCAAATTTATTTTCTTTAGAAAGGTACAGGAGAAAGTATGATGAAGGGTGTGGCATATGAGGTCAACGGAAACTACAGGCTACACTGTTGTACTTAACCAAGTTTCATCCTTAAATTATAAAAACTAAGGGTATATTGCAGATCAAAAAAAGGTATTTGATTCACCTTCACCTATGTGATATTATACATATATAATCTACACAACAAAAATCAAGCTGAATTGAATGTGATTAACATGCAAGTTGTGTGTGTGTGTATATATAGTTGGGTATGTATGTGTATATATATATATATATATATATATATATATATATATATATATATATACCAAAACTAGTTGAATATGTACTAATTTCTGTATAAATGATTTGATACAACATACATTGAAGAGCAAAAGCTCAAGAGAGCCATAAAATACATGTCAAGACATTGGTGGAAAAATTCCAACCAAAAAGCCATATGTCTCGCCTCTAAACTAAAACAGGAAACAAAAACATATGTAAATATTTCGCCCATTCAGGTATCATCAGGGCAGGAAGAGAATGAGAGGAAAGGAAAAAAAATTAGCACATCCTAACTGTGGCGGCCGTCTGCCTTTCGCAAATTAAAAGGTTGAGCACGAACCGTCAAATAAATGTTGTGTTAAAGTGGCTGGATAGTGCAATGGGCTCTTCATGGAAATAAAATAATGAGATTTATATAAAACCAAAAAAAATAACAAAATATTTATTGCTTATTCAAAATAAATGATGTCTTATGAGAAAACCAAAAATGAAATTAATGATATCTCACACACACATACTAATGACGAAAAAAAAACAATACTAATGATCATAAATTGCAAAAAAACATAATAATTGCAATAAAATAAAAAAGACATAACCAAATAAAAATATTCTATACAAAAAAAAATGTTAATAAAAATTAAATGTATTTTTAAAATAGTAATAATAATGATAAAACCGTTTGCAGTTCATCACGACCAGAATCGTATTGATTGTTCCTACGCGGAAGATACTGGAGTGAAGAAGTGAGGACACGGTCCCAATATTATTTCACTGTGTACACTGCGAACGTAACTGCAGAACTGAGGGAACTCTGCACCGTGTGTTAATCCCGTCCGGCGGTGCGTGTTGCCGTTATATATAAGCAAGTCTGTTTACGCATCGGCCGCTCAGCACGTACATAAACAAACTTGATATACTTTATACATATTAATTTATACACTATGTACAAATGTATGAGTAAACATATTTAAATTAAATAAAAATATACTTGTAAGAAAAGAAAATCAAATGACTAAATAAGTCGATACGTATTTTTAAATAAAGAAAAACAATTTTTTGACTAGAAAAAGGTTTTTTACTCATTAGAATGAATGATTCAAAAATAATTTATACAATTTAAAAATCTCAAAACATAATTATAACTTTTTAAAACATTCTGGCGTTGTGGCCTCGACATCCCGCCCACCAAAATTTAGTTAAATTTTATAATATACTTCTAAATGCATGGCCTTTGTGCATACATACGAAGAGGCAGAGATATGCCTTTCCTAGAGATGCTTTTCTTCGCTGTGATTCCTTGATGAAGAATGGTCCGCCGAAATCAACTCCCACATGAGCAAACACTTGACCTTTTTCAAGCCGACATGATGGCAGATTCCCAATAATGGGAACTTGGGGTGAATGAGTGGCCTTATAGCATGTAATGCAATTAAAAACCCGTCGACGAATCAATCCTCTGGCTCCTATAATCCAGTATTTTTGCTGCAATATGTTTAGAAGTGAGGTTGGTCCTAAATGCATGTATATTATGTGGTAGTGATCAACAAGTAATTTTGCAAGGTGGCAACTCGCTGGTAGAAGGTATGGATGCTTGGCATCATAAGGTAGTGGTGAATTCTGAAGGCGACCGCCCACCCTGACCAAGCCCTCTCCGTCAATGAACGGCAGCAGGGAGCGGATGGCGTTATTATTGGATATTTTACCACGATCTTTTAAAAACTGGTCCTGTGTCAATTTCAGAAGTAGTTTAGCGGCTCTGTTGTATTCAGGTACCGAAATCGTACCATGTGAAGTAGTTCGGTGTCGAAGTCTATCCACAAAGCGTAGTGTATAGGCTGTGGCGCGTACAAGCTTAGGATGAGAACTGAAGCTCTCCATCCAATCAATGAGGTTTGAGCTATCTGTGGTAGTCAACGTTGTACTACATTTTTTCTTTATTTCAGGCAGGTTCTCGGAGACTGCTGTGGTGAAGTAGGGCCAGTTGTCTTCTTTTGTTGAGAGCCATACGGGGCCCGCCCACCATAATGGATGGTGGATGAGTTCTGAAGGTAAAATTCCGCGGCAGGTGCAATCTGCCGGATTTTCTTCGGAGCGGACATAATTCCACTGACTCCTTTCTGTCAGTTCCAATATCTCGACAACTCTGTGGGCTACGAAAGTGTTGAGTTTTTCAGGTGGAAGAGAAAGCAAACCTAATACGACTTGAGAGTCTGTGAAGAATTTGGATGTATTGATATCCAATTTGCTCATGAGAGGCTTGCAGGTTTGAAAGAGGCGACTCAGTAACAGTGCCCCGGAGAGTTCTAGACGAGGTATAGTCATTGGCTTGACTGGGGCTAGTTTTGTCTTAGCCTTTAGTAACGATATTTGGCAGCCATTTGAAGTGACCGCGCGCAAGTATAGAACAGCTGAATAACCTCGTTCGGATGCATCGCTATAACCAACTATCGTGTATGACACCGGAATTCCTGTAGCGAAGTGACGAGAAATCTTGGCTTGTCTTAGCAGGTGGAGTTGATCAAGGAGTATATTCCATTTGTTACAAATTATAGTTGGGCCGATGTCATCCCAATCTACCTTGGATTTCCACATCTCTTGCAGTATTATCTTAGCGTAGAAAATTACGGGTGCAAGATATCCTAGGGGGTCATAAACCCTCGCGATGGCCGACAATATTGCTCTTTTTGTGGGATTTCTTGGCGGCGTCTGAATCTCATTAGAAAATATGTCCTCCTTAGGATCCCACAGGATGCCTAACAGTTTGGTACGAGAGTCTTCTTCATCAGATAGGATAATATGTGAGTCGTTTGGAGCTTTTACCACGGCGTGGTATGGTATTGTATATGTTAAGACGCTAGCGGGGCCGAGTTTCATGTGTCCCAGAATGTATTCTTGCATGAAATTGTAGTACTCGACCTTTAACAGCGGGTTCTTTTCGAGATTGAACTCCAGATTCCTGAGACGACTTAGAGCTTGTTGTTTAGGATTGGTTAAAGTATCGACTGATTTTTTCAAAGGAAGAGATACGACATAACGACCTGAGGTTAGCCTGTAGTGAGTGGATAAAAAATGGTTCTCACACGCCATTTCATCTTCTGACACAATGGGCCGCTTTGGAACCTCTTCTAGCCTCCAGAATCTCGACATGACCTCTTGCATCTCTTCCGTTGACTCCGCTATGAGGCTGGATGTGCCCTTGGGTACAGAATGGCTTTTAGAAGGGCCTCCAACTATAAATCCGAACATCGTTGGAAGCAGTTTGGGAGCATCCTGGGATACGGTGATCGGACGACCCGTTATTATTTCATAATAAAGATCTGCCCCTAGCAGGAATTCTACAGAATTAGGTTTCCAAAATTCTTCATCGGCCAGAACATACGATTTGTACAGACTTCGAGTAGAGGTAGGAATTACGCTATGAGGAAGATTTCCAGTAATACGAGAGACGACTATTGCTTCAGTGCAAAGGTGGGATGTAGCTTCAGGTGCCAATCTTGAACGGAGGTTGCAACTCAATTTTCCTCTCATACCCGTGAGTGGTGCATGGCCTATACCGCTAAGGTTTGAATTCTGTGCCGTTGTAGCATTGATCGCTGATGGTGTAGGGTTCATATGATGTTCATAAATAGCGCAGGATTCATAATAATAACGCTCTATTGCTTGGCGTAGCGATTTATCAGTTTGTGCTGGAAAGGCGTCCGTTACTCCCCATGCAGCCATAAGCTCTATGATGTTATCCCAGGCGGCATTAAATGAATCGAAGTAGGGTTTGAGCTCCTTGTACATACCCTTAAATAAAAATAACTGAAAATTGTCCGTAGCAATTAAGCGTCCTTGTTCGGTAATGGACTTTATCCTGTGCCCTCCGCTTTGTAACTTCGTTTGTAGGGGCGTAATTTTGGCTAGCTTATCAGCGCTTAAGTTTTCCATGTTGTATTTTATAAACAATGGAATAATTCTACGATGAAAAAAGGACAAAAAGTGACGTTAAATTGTAAAATAAAGTAATTTGGGGAACGAGATGTTGACAAAACAAGTTTAAGGCCCCTATAAATTTTTTCTGCAAAGAAAAAATATTAAATAATAATATATGATACAATATTATAATACAGAATAATGTTAAAAATAGAATTTATAATGATAATACCATCATAATACCATTATAATATGATAATATTATAATATAACAACAATCTATGTAAAATAAAAATTGTATGACGTTAAAAAAGCCAAATTGCACGATCCGACCCCGGAGGACCAATAAATGTGTCGGCCGTCTGCCTTTCGCAAATTAAAAGGTTGAGCACGAACCGTCAAATAAATGTTGTGTTAAAGTGGCTGGATAGTGCAATGGGCTCTTCATGGAAATAAAATAATGAGATTTATATAAAACCAAAAAATATTTATTGCTTATTCAAAATAAATGATGTCTTATGAGAAAACCAAAAATGAAATTAATGATATCTCACACACACATACTAATGACGAAAAAAAAACAATACTAATGATCATAAATTGCAAAAAAACATAATAATTGCAATAAAATAAAAAAGACATAACCAAATAAAAATATTCTATACAAAAAAAATGTTAATAAAAATTAAATGAATTTTTAAAATAGTAATAATAATGATAAAACCGTTTGCAGTTCATCACGACCAGAATCGTATTGATTGTTCCTACGCGGAAGATACTGGAGTGAAGAAGTGAGGACACGGTCCCAATATTATTTCACTGTGTACACTGCGAACGTAACTGCAGAACTGAGGGAACTCTGCACCGTGTGTTAATCCCGTCCGGCGGTGCGTGTTGCCGTTATATATAAGCAAGTCTGTTTACGCATCGGCCGCTCAGCACGTACATAAACAAACTTGATATACTTTATACATATTAATTTATACACTATGTACAAATGTATGAGTAAACATATTTAAATTAAATAAAAATATACTTGTAAGAAAAGAAAATCAAATGACTAAATAAGTCGATACATATTTTTAAATAAAGAAAAACAATTTTTTGACTAGAAAAAGGTTTTTTACTCATTAGAATGAATGATTCAAAAATAATTTATACAATTTAAAAATCTCAAAACATAATTATAACTTTTTAAAACATTCTGGCGTTGTGGCCTCGACACTAACCTCAAAATGTAGCAAGACACTAACAAAAGGTAACATAACACTATCTCAAAGGCCCAAATACTACAGAATCATAAGGTTGCCAGACCCAAGCTGGAAGAGGTTAGATAAAAACAGTTTTTGCAGTAAAGAAAGAAGAGGTTTCTTAGTAATGTCCTTTTTCTATTGAACTTTCACTTTCCCTTTTTTATAAGATCCTTTGACTTCTGTTTTTGTTTTGTTTTTACTATAACTTACTTTATTACATTTTTTCTGTTGTGCTTTATGAAGTTTGGTGAGTGTATTTTGCATTTACTATTTAGCATTTACCAGCTGTTTTTAACTAAACTCTTCCAGTTGGGGGTCTGGAAAACTTCCTTATGATTCAGCAGTTGCATTTGGGGCTCAGAGGTGGTAAGATGTTTCCTCTGGTTAGTTTCTAGCTGCATTTTGAGATCAGGATGTGCTTTATTTATTTTTTTCTTTTGCTCTCATTCTCTTTCTGCCCTGATGATGAGAATGGTAGAAATATTGAAACGTATTTTTGTTTCTTGTTTTACAGGTTTTTCCTCTTCAATATATAATCAATCAAATCATATATTCAGAAATTAGTACATAATAAACTATCATTGAACAAACCTATTTTTAGCTTTAATTCTTTTAACATTAAATACTTGCAACAATGATTGTATATAAAAGGTAATATATCTTAATAAAAGAAAAATATGCAAAAAGCAAGCTTAAGTTCTCCAATACTTACCCTCCCAAGTCAATGTGATTAGTCCTGTAGGGTCGGAAACGAGCTTCACCTCTTCCTGGTGCATTCATTCTATTATATGGCCTCGAATTTCCGTTAAAATTAGGAGAACGAGGAAGATTTTGCCAATTTCTACCTAAAAGGTTTAAATAATTATTGAATTAATAAGGTGTAATAGCTGACTTTACTTTGTTTATGTATATACATATATATATATATATATATATATATATATATATATATATATATATATATATATAACTAGTAGTTTAGTAGCATTATTTGCTATAATGCAATTCAAAATCTTTTTTCAGCAGCAGCTTTTAGCCAAAATTGTTGTCAGAGATAAGAATAAATTCAAAATCAAAACTTTTTATGTATACGTACATATATATATATATATATATATATATATATATATATATATATATATATATATATATATATATATATATATATACGAATTTAGAGAAATTTCACTTTTGTATTCTGCACATTCGCAAAGATATTGGAGATTCAATTAATGTAAGATAAGATCAAGATCCCATGAATAGGATCTATATTAGATTTATTGATTTTCAAATGAACAAATATATACTCACACATATATATGTATTTTATTATTTAAAGATCACAAATCTAAATAAATTAGAACCTATTCAGGGGATTTCGATTTTATTATTAGCATTAGCTTAACCCAATCCCAATGCAAATCAGCAGAATACAAATGTGAATTTACACCAAAATTCAAAATCTCTCCTAATATCGACATCTGTAATATACTTGAACCAAAACAATTGCATACTATATAAATATTTTGGGTATCCCAGCATTTCTCCCCCACTACCATTTTTATTATTTTCAAATTAGTACTTCAAAGAAAAAAAGTTAAGAAGTATGTATTTTAGCACTTACTAAAAGTGCATTATAATAAAGTATTTTGATCGTGATCGTGATAATAGTATTTTTGATGATCCCATAAAAAACGAACACCACAAATCCAGCATTAAAAAGATTACATATACGAAATTTTTTATGATTCTAAAGAAAATGTATGCCATTACAATGAAAAAGAGCATTGGTTAATGGAGTATATAAAATGACGGCCAATCGGAAACAGAATTAAAAATAAATAAAGAAACCGACAAATACATAATTTTTCTTAATTCTGAGGAACAATCATGCCAAATTTAAACAAATTGAACGATATGCGAGCTCGGTCGTAATCGAGTAAAAAACAAAACAAAAAAAAAACGAATCTTGAAATAAATGTACCTTTTGGCGACTTTGTAGTTTCGAGACTTTATTGTTATTATATTCATCCTCTAACAGTGAAAAAAAGGCGATTTTAATGAATTACATTAAACCATTCAATGGTTTCAACATAAACTGACGTTTGAGAATAAGTAAATTATCTGCCACGGCCGGTTTAAAACTCGGGACTTAAATATTAGTAACTCGTTACCGTACTGAGCTAGCCACCTTCTAATTGTTACATTATAACTGTTTTTGTTTTTTTGCTTTAGTTCCTATCAAAACCTTGATTAATTTTTTTACTCATCCCTCTATTCCCAGTCTGCTGGCGTTACTCAAGGTAGCATCCTCGGTCCTATCCTTTACACAGTATATACAGCTGACATTCCAACCCATCCTAACACCTTCATCTCCACGTATGCTGATGACATATGTGTGTTATCAGTTAATAACGACCCATATATTGCATCCCAATCCCTTCAATTACACCTATCAAACCTGGAAGAATGGTGTCGGAATTCGAGAATTAAAATCAATCCCAGCAAGTCCCATCAAATTACCTTTACCCTTCGTCGAAAACCCTTGACTTCCTGTCCTACTGTATTCTTTAATAGTACTCCACTTATCCCTGTTGAACAGATTCGCTACCTGGGACTCAACTTAGACAAGCGTCTTACTTGGAACCCTCACACAAGACTGAAAAGACAAGAAACAGCTAGACGTTTCCGACTACTTCAACACATACTAGATAAGCGCTCAAAGCTTCAGATCAATTACAAAAGACTTATTTATGTGATTGTTATAAGGCCTATATGGACTTATGGAATTGAACTATGGGGCTCCACCAAACCATCGAATTCCTCTCGTATCCAATCCTTGCAATCCAAAATCCTTCGCAAAATCCTAAACGCTCCTTATTTTGTCACAAATAAAACCATCCATAATGACCTTAACGTTCCATATGTTACCGATTTAGCCCATTCCAGATACCTATCATTCCACAATAAACTTCAAACCCATCCAAACCCACTAGTTTCCATCCTTGCATCCAATTCCATCCCGGACAATCCTCCTAGGCTTCTGAAGAGAAGATGGCCTCGGGACCTTCTATTATAGAACTTTATTAGAGTGCTGCCAGTGGGTAGTATCTCTACATGTCCCATCATGTATTATTTACTCTTATAGCAATTGTACTAGATGTATGTATTACAGTTGTACAACTCAATAAAATAATCAAATAAAAAAAAATTTTTTTTTTTAAAGATTTCGGAATTGATCTCACCTAAAGATTTAGTCTTATTTTCAAATGAGATTGATGTTTTGTAAGTATTTATAACATTATTTCTTACAGTATTTATCCAAAAAGTGTATATAGATAAGAGTTGGAGAATGAAGCCTTGATAGTCGACAATGGCCGGGGAGTTGAGAAACTAGAAGGCAGTGTCGCGCTAAAGGCGTCTAATTAGTAGAAATATAACGAGCTACGTGCTCTAGTGCTTTCCCTTAGGTTAGAATTTTTTTTTATTCTATTATAAGCTATTTGCAATCACATTCTTCACACACTGAAGTAATAACTAGTTTGAATATAAGCATCTAATTACAAAATAAAAAACAGTGAGTCATTTGAACGGACAAAACCACATAACCCACGATTTCATCAAGTTCCGACCGAGAAGTAGGAGGGAGGATTACGCATATAGTAACCTTACAGATTTTGGTTTGTTTCATACGAAATGTCCGTTTTTATTATTTGTAAAATTCAAAGTCTAATCAGTGGACTTCTGTTGTTTACTACGTCTATGTTTACACATTGTAATGAGCCGTTATCAATCCTCCTTTTTTTTAATAATAATTACAATCATTACAATTGAACCATTGTAATATTAATGGAAACAAGAGATTCTCGTATGATTTTTCTTTTTATGAGTTTAAATTTTGACACTCGGCGGCCCAAGCTGCAAGAAATACTACCACCGAGTTCGGGAAAGTGTGGAATAACAACAGACCATATATGGTGACACGTTTAAATTCATAAATAATCTATTTCTCCTTTCTTCAGATGTGAAACCATCAAATCTCTATCGCACTGCAGGTATATTGACATAATGAAACAAAAATTTATCAATAAACAACCTGCATTGGTTAATCGGAAGGGACCTGTCCTCTTACACAAGGCTAGACTTCGTGTGAAGAAACTAAACGAGCTGGGTTGCGAAATCCTCCCACACTCACCTTATCCGCCAGACTCTAACATATTTCCATCTGTTCAGAAATCCGAACGACTTCCTTAAGGATAAAATTTTTGAAAACGATTCTCAAGTCAAAATTTTGTTTGGCTTTATTTCATCACAAAAACCCGAAATTTTCAGTTCTGGGTTTCATTGAAAACCTGATTGAACATTGAGAGAAATGTATAACAAATAAGGATAAAAATATTGTGATTTCATAAAGTTGTTTTACTGAATAACCTTTCCTTTGAAAAAGGACATTTCATGTCGCTCCTTACAACAACGGCATATGGTAACGGCCTATAGTATCAATTGTATTGTTTGAAGCTTTTCAATACAGGATCGACATATTTGATATTTTGTTTCCATGATATGATATGATAATGTTAATTTTAAACGTCATATTTTGAGTTGTATCATGTTTGAATATGAATTTTTATTGGAATAACGCCGTAAGTTAATATAAAAAAAGTTTCAAGCTTTTAAAAATTTTCTGATGATTAATAAATAATTAAATTAAAACATAATTTAAGGAGCTGAGTGGCTCAGTGGTAGAGCGCTGAGCTGCCATGCCGAAGGTCCTGGGTTCAAATCCCGCTCACTGGCAGACTTTTATTTAACCTGTTAACGCCCAGAGATAGATCCTATGGGATCTAGGATCCTCCCGGGGCTCAACCAGCCTTTATAAAGTGGGTTCCCAAAATATTGGGGAAAATCTGGCAGTTGAGCGTGATTTAGGACAAATCGCTTCCCTGCACAACCGTTGTCTAAGAAACAGTACAGTCTCTACCATGTACTGAGCCCCAGTAAAAGATATTTACTAAATATATTGTATACATACTTATTTATACATTTTATATAAAATACAGGTTTATACATTCGTAGCCAAAAATTAACTGAACATTTACCTTCTGTTTATAATTAATAATAAAATATCTGGAAATAGTTGATTTTATCACGTATCTAATAGTTTTTCTCCCTATGAGAATGTGTTCTTCGCTCTCCGCTCCGCTATTCTTCTTGACAGCCGTAGTCCTTGGTGCTGTGGTTCATTCCCCTTCGGACTCATGGAGTCTCTCGAAGACAATCCTTGGTCTCCGGATTCTACGACATCATCCCGCGGCGTTGAAGAAATAGTTTTTTTGAGTTATCACGTTGATGTTTTGAAGGAGCGATATGAAAAGTGCTGCGAATGAAATTCTAATTCTAATAATGGATTGAATTGGTCAGGGGGTGTAGACAAAGAATGCACAAAATAAGCAAAACTTATTTTATTGTGTCACGTTTCGGCCTAAGATGTAGGCCATCTTCAGGCCTATTGAAATATAGTACTCGCAGCTCAGACATAGACGTTTTCATATTTGCGCTTGGGGATCAAATTATAATTTCTAATAATAAGGGGTATAAAGGATAATAAGGGATATTATGGGACTTTCAGTTTCTTTTCTCAGGCCTGAAATGGCCTACATTTTAGGCCTAAACGTCGGCACAATATAATAAGTTTTGTGTAATCTTTTACTGCAACCCCTAACCAATTAAACATTATTAAAATTATCCAGTCAACTATTTTCCACATAAATAAGAAATTATAATTCCATCCCGAAGCGCAAATATGAAAATGTCAATGTCAGAGCTGGGAGTACAATATATATATATCAATAGGCTGTTTATAAATCAGAACGTCAAACAAAGCGACGGAAAGAGGAACAGCGAGGCAAGCAATATAGTTATTAGGCATTTAAGAAATCACAATATAATGAAGTTTAGTTTGGACGTGGGCGGGCGGTTCATAAGAGAGGATGGCCGCGTGGCTGTTTGCTCATCCAACGGCTAACGACTTGCCGGAGCAATCAAACAATCATAAGTCGCGTGGCTCCCTCTCGACTAATCACCCTCACCCTTCTACAATAAACCCCGTTTCGATTGCCTCACCTCCGCGTCTATTCCCTTCTGCCCAACGCGAAAGTTAACAAGGGCGGAAACAGGGCAAATTTAAAATATCAATTATCTTAAGAACTGAGGCATTACGTAGAATATTCAGTCTGAAAAGAGATGAGACCACTCAGGAGATTACAAAATGTAGAATTGAAGAGTAAAACGATGTCCTACGTGAGCGATCTTAACGCGAACGCGAAGCGAAGCGATGCGGCGCGAAAAAAACAAACAGTTGAAACCTACAAAAGTGTCCTACGTGACCGAATGCACATAGGCAGGCGCGGCGAGGCGCGAAGCGAACGCGTTCAATTGGCTTGATATATTCGTGCGAACTGGATGCTGTGCCGTGATGTTTTATATATATATTATTATATTGTGTTTTTGTCATAATGTCGGAAATAGAAATTTTAATTAATGCAATATAAGAACGTCCTATATTATGGGATAAAAGGAATAATAATTATCATAACAGGTAACCTATAAAACTATATTTTTATGTTTTTTTATAAAACTATGATTTATGTGTTTAATTGCATTTTCTTGTGTTTAATTATACGAAGACGTTCTTTAAAAAATTAAAATGTTCGAATAATTCAATAGTGCTAGTTTTAATGATAATTCAAGGGGCAAGTTGAATCACGTAGATAACAATGTAGTCGATTTCTGAAATTTTAAAAATGAAACGTCAAAACTCCTTAAAAATAAAAAAAGAGAATATCTTAAATAGAAATTAGTAGAGATAGAAACTAATAGAATCAAAAGTAACATAAGGGACATGTACACGGGTATAAACAGATCGCGTAAACGGTATGTACCTGCAATTAATGTAATTAGAGACGAAAATAACAATATCTTAGCTGATCCTACGGACATTTTGAGTAAGTTTAAAATCACTTTGATAGCGTTTCAAATACCGGAATAAATCATCAAATCCCTGTTTCGAAATATCAGAGTGCCGAGTAAGGTGGAAGTCGTAATAGCCTTCGGAAAATTGGTAAATCTGGTGAGGATGTGTATGAGCCAAAGTTTCGATAAGGTTAGAATCTGTAATGTTCGCAGAAGTTTGAGGTTCGTTCAGGTGATTCGCTATCACCTGTAGTATTAAATTTAACACTCGAGTACGTTATTAAAAAGGTGATACGCAACTAAAAAGGATTGAATTTGAATATGAAAAGTAAAATATCCGTGCTTGGGTTTGCGGACGATTTGGTACTGTTGGGTGAAGACGCAGAGACTACAAAGCTAAATACACAAACGTTAATGAATGCTGGTAAGGAAATTAATAGGACTGGAAATAAATTTGGATAAGACAAAGTACATGGTGAGTAGCAGAAAGGGCGAAATTTTGGTGATATTGTTGTAGGAGGGAATAAGTTCGAACATATGGAGAAGTTTAAGTACTTAGGGTCTATGGTAACTAGAAAAAACGAAAGTCAAGAGGAAATAAAGGCGCAATTAAAGACGGGAAATGCTTGTTATTATTTGGTCTCGACATTACTAAGCTCGCGTCTTTTGTCCCGAAATCTAAAAATCAGAATTTATAAAACAATCAACCTTCCATCTCATTACATAACACGGAATTGCCAAGCATACATCCCGAAAATATTATTCAGGTGATAGCGTCGCGAAGATTAAGGGTCCTGTAAATAGTAAATCGCAATGGGCCTGTAAAGTTACTGGGCTTAGTAACGAAAGAATTAATCGGTTCCTAAGATGTTAATAGGAGCAGCAACGACTGGGAAGCGTATGAGGGGTATACCGAGGCGTAGGTGGGAGGATTGCGTTAGGAGTGATCTGGCGGGTTTGGGTTTGGGTGGTGCACCGTGGGTGGAGGTTTGTAAGCGGCGATTGGTGTTACCGGCATCGAGGCTTCGGGTTCGCTATATCAAATAATTTTAATAATAGTATATAAAATGAAGTTACTTAAATTGTGCTATTTGCTATTGTTTTCTTTTGTTAAATTATTGAAGATTCGCACGTAGGACAAAGCCGCCCACACCGTGTTTAATTCGCGAATTTACCGCTTTGAATCGCCCATGTAGGACGTAAGGTCAGCAACCACTGAACATGATTTACGCGGAGGTTGAGACAGAAAAAAATTAGGGAGGGAGGGAGAGGGAGAGGGAGAGTGCGAGAGAGTGAGAGAGAGCAATGCAACACATTGAAAGAATGAAGGAAATATGGAGGAAAAAAGAATGATAAGAAGGCAGTGACGGAATAGTTTTTTAGTCCTTACTTTTGGCCAGTTTGAAGGAAAAAAAAAATAAAGAAATATAATTTAATTTTTATTATGGTATGATTAATGCTTGTTAACTCTGTTCATTTTGAAAATAGCTTCTTATTAGCAGATAATCCATACCATATTAATGATTATAAAGAATGAATATATACAGAGAATTTATTAGGTAAAACAAATGAGGGGGAAAAACTTGGGAAGCCAAATTCTACTCAATTCCATAAAGAAACCTTAGTTTCAACTATACATAAATATAACTTCAATAAAAGGATAACTCTCGCTGACAGTTTGACATCTGTAGCCCACCAAGGGACTAGCAAAACATTCACAAGCCTGATTTTGAAAATAATATAAAACTTTTCACTATTGGTTCCTTCAAATCTGGTTAATTAATTAAGCCATATCATATTAATTAAAGAGCATCTTATTTATGTGATATTTCTCTAGTGAACAAAACACATAACACATTAAAAATAAAACATAAATTTTTGTAATTGAATCATTGTTACTCACTCCCTGTTCCCCCTCCATCTCAAATCTAACACTCAAGAAACTATCGCGGAAGCAGAAAATATGGTAAGGTGTTTTGTCACCATTGAGACATAATCTACCCACCGTTGACTACACAAGCTTCAACATGATTACACATTTTAGAGTTATACATAAGTTTAGAGTGGCTAGTATAAAGCCTTGTAACTTTTTTTTTAAGCATGACCATTTCAATTTGAAGTAGTATTTTTCAGTTTTATTTCAGGAACAGCTTTGCATTTCACTGCCCTTTATTTTGCTTGTATAAATGTTTGTATGACCTTTATTTATACAGCACGTTAATGCTACTTCTAGGAATGTGCTCAGACCTACTCTTTGCAAGCATATCTGCTTATTTGTTACCTGGTACATCAGCATGACTTTAATGCAAGAAGCAAATCTGTTTAGGAATGCATTGAATTTCTTTTGAGTTCTTGAGTGTATAGGGGATTTATTGAATGCTCCAATCACTGCTCGACTATCGGAGAAGAATGGTATGAATTTCCTTTTTATAATGAATTTTATATCTTCCTCCAATAGATTATAAGCAGAATATCAAATAGCTAATATTCAAATTATGAATACACAAGTGTATTGTTCTTTGGTCCTATTCCGTCAAAGAGGTTTTTCTAGCCCTATTGGAGGCTGCCAAAACACTTGGACTAGAGGTGAATGAGGGGGGAGACAAATTCATGGTCACAGGAGAAGAGCACTGGGAGATCAAAGCTGAAGTGGTCGGATGATGTGGACAGATACGTGATGGATATTCTGGGAGTCAGGAGCTGGATGACGGCTGTGCAAAACAGAGATGACTGGAGGCCAGGACTCATCACCGAGTTGTAGCGCTATACAGTAGTATTGTTCTGTAGTTATAAATATTCCATCTACGAGTAGATGTTTTTTTTCTTCCAGATAAACTTAAATAGACTATACATGTTCAAAGACTTACATATTAATAATTTCTAAGTATTAAGTATCTTCTAGACGTTAACACACAGTAACCCTCCCATCTTAAGATCCTGGAACTTTTGCCCAGTTTAACAAGCTTTTAGATCACAAATCTTAACATGATCTGTTTAAATGCAACTGTCAATAGTGAAGTTTTAATGTACCTGACCAGTAATGACACATTACTTAATGAAAATAATTATTTTGAAACCCTTGGCCTCTTAGAAATATAATTGATCTCATTACAACTTTCCCTTTCAGACCAAGAAAATTATAGTTAGTTTAGAGTTTGTTCTGTCTTGAAAGTATCCCAAGATGGACCAATTGGCATTAATATATAAGATTACTTATGCACAAATTAGGTGGCAATGTACCAATATACACAAAAATAAAACCTAATAAAAATGATATTTATGATCTCTAATTCTTTAATCAATGTGGTAAATATTATCAAACAAGAAAATTATTCGAAAGGAGATCATTTACTAAAAGTTATTTAGTAAACCTATGTCATTAAAAATGAATACTTGAACAAAACCTATAAGCTATAAAAATAGACTAATAATACACTTACCTAATTGAATAAGCTGAGAAGCTGGGAGATTATGGCTGTAAAAAGGGGAAAAAATTAGCTACATAAATCTACATACAGGGTGTCCCGAATTTAAATGGCAAAACTTCAGGAACTTATAGGGGACCGAAAAACTAAGACAAAAAGTCCTTTATAGATTTGCTCGTTTTTGCTTAGTTTTAGAGAAAATCGTAAAAAAATAAACAAAACAAGTTTTCATTTTTATACTTATTTATTTACATTTATATTTATGTTATGTTCTTTTTAATGTAAATATTGCTCAAAATGTTCTCTTGCAGCAATGCAAGCATTACATCTAGCACTCACTTGATAAACTGCAGCTAAACATTGTTCTGATAATATTTTTGGTGCACTGCATCTATGATTCGGTCTCTTAATTGCTCTCTTGAGTTGATTGACACCGAATAAACTTTCTGCTTCAAGGTTCCCCATACGAAGAAATCCATGGGTGTCATATCAGGTGATCTGGGTGGCCAAGGTACTACTCCTCCACGTCCAATCCATCGTTGTGGATAATTTATATCCAGCCAAGCTTGAGCAACTCTGCTATAATGAGCTGGACATCCGTTGACTTGGAACCACATTTCAATCCGCTGTTGTAATGGGATTGTCATCTCCAGGTAAAAAATATGGTCCCACCAGTAATCCGTTCCAAATTCCAAGCCAAACGTTAATAGCAAATTCATGCTGAAACCTATTCTCTCTAATAGCTCTGGGATTTTCAAGAGCCCATACATGATAATGTCTTTGATTAACAATTCCTCCTCTTGTAAAGGTAGCTTCATCGGTCCATATAATTTTTAATGGAAATAAATTATCATCACAAATTTTTCCAAGAAACCAGTTACTAAAATTAATCAAACCGTTAATAAATTAATTAAAATCTCTTGACATAATCTTGAGGTACTTTTTGAAGATGGTATGGGTAGCGATTATCACCTTTCAAAGTTCGCCATATTGCTTGCCGTGATATTGCTAATGCAGCAGATGCTCTTCGGATGCTAGTCTCAGGATTGTTATCGAAGTGGCGTAGGACACAATTTCTTCTACGATAATCTGCTCTCACTGCTGCCTGGAATTGGTCGCCTTCATTACGTATTAAGTATGACCCAGTCTCTCGTAGTCTATTAAAAGTTAACGAAAAGACTCGTTGATTAGACACTCTTCTATTTGGAAATCGGCACGCATACTCCCGCACCGCTTCTAAAGCATTACCGTTACAGAAACCATACACAAAAATCATATCAGCGTATTCAACATTAGAAAATGTATGCGGCATTGTGGCTGATGCTATTCACACAAAAATATCTGAGTAACTGACTGAAGACTG
This sequence comes from Arma custos, assembly GCA_037127475.1. Classification (NCBI taxonomy): domain Eukaryota; kingdom Metazoa; phylum Arthropoda; class Insecta; order Hemiptera; family Pentatomidae; genus Arma; species Arma custos. Next base: position 59,783,323 of record CM073761.1, read on the forward strand.
ATTTAGGAATTATAATCCTATAAGGAAGCCAAAATGTAAACAAATAAAAGAATGCAAAGGATAACATTAAGTGTTTACATATCTCACTGCCTAGCCTGACGAACTTTGAAAGGTGATAATTGCTACCTGTAACATTTTTGTTTTGTTTCTTTTTTTGCGATTTTCTCTAAAACTAAGCAAAAACGAGCAAATCTCTAAAGGAATTTTTGTCTTAGTTTTTCAGTCCCCTGTAAGTTCCTGAAGTTTTGCCATTTAAATTCGGGACACCCTGTATAATAAACAAATAATTTAACATACAATCAGTTTTAAATTAACTTATAATAATTTTTTACTTATACCTAATGATATTCAATAGTGCTGGAAACTACATAGCCTAGAGAGTTAACCAAATTTACTAAGAGTTTTTCTTCTTATTCTTGATAATATATAATTTTATATTTAATTTACTTATAGTATTTATGTTTGCTTAAATTTCTTTTTGTTTCTACTACTGTGCATGTGTATATCTTTACACACATACATGTGTATCTGTGTCTGTAAAGACAAATAAGCCCTATTTATACATATTTCAATATGGAATGAACTTAAAAAAATATTTTTTCAGATGCAAATGTGGGCATATGTGTTTATTTGTAGTAAAGATATACACAGGCCCAGTAGTAATAACTAAAATAAATTTAAGTTAACATAAATATTATAAAATATTTATTAAAAGTCAATTTTTTTCAATTTAATTTCATTTGTTAAAATTTAGAGTTGGCAAGAAATTTGGTTTTTAGTGTGAAATAAATCTTAATGTTTTCTATAAAAAAAATGAACTCTAATCAGTAAAGTGTCATCTATTCTGTTTGATGGCCCTTTGCTATCTCTATCTTTCCAGTAACTTCATGATACTGCGCTCATAGAACTTCAAGTCTTAATCAGCCAAAAAACTAACAAGTGTGATTTGAGGTCAACATGATTACTAAAACTTTTACCATTTAAGAAGTTTGTAAACTTGGATAAATAATAATCCAATGAGGCATAGTCTGGGCATTATGGGAGATACAACATTACTTTTCAAAATGGTTCAAATGATGTTTCTCCCAAGGTGAATTTCTTAAAATTCATGTGAAACTCAAACATCGAGCTTCTTAACATGCCTAAGATTTCTTTGAGATGTCAATTGTTGTTTTGTATGATACATTTAACTGTACTACAAGCTCTAAGTTACATGAAGATTTGATTTAATTATGGCTTTCTTTTCATCATCATCAACTTCAAAAGATCGGCCAACGTCATTTTTTAGGGGAAAATCTCCAGAATCATTATCATTGCTGAGTTTGAAATTGAAGTAAAAAAATACATAACTACTTCTAATGTACTATCATTCAAATATAAAATAATACATAATAACAACCCACTACTTAGAAACATGAATGACTAAATGAATTAATTAAAACCAACTGTCTAATTAATTTACCCAACTATGATTGATCATCGCCTTATACATAAGTTGTTAAATTAAACATGTTTTGCTGAATAATGGTTAAGTCTTTGGTGGTAAATAAAATTTAAAAAAAGTATATTTCATAATTGTTGCATGTCTTTTCATAACTAATTTTGGCTACCTACAATAGAACTATTTCTAATTAAGGACATGTTACATTAAATCATAATTAGATAAAGTATATGGACATTTTTTTTTTATAAAACAGGAATAGTAGTAAATAGTAGTTAAATGAAGAAATAATATTAAAACGAAATATTATTTTGTCATTCTAATTGATTTAAAAAAGTAATTTAATCGAAAATAATAAGATCAAAATTTGTAATCACTAGAGCTAACAAGTAGCTATGTAACATGGACCTACATTTTTTAAATCAACAAAAAACAATATGAAGTAGGATACTATATTTCCTTCATACACAATTAAACCAAAAATTAAGTAAAGGGTTATGAAATCTTTTATCTTTGATTTGATATAAACACAAAATATGTTAACTCAGAATAATGGTTTTCATTTTATTACTACGATGCTGACAGACTCACCTTATCATCCTAAATGATGCATCACTCAAACCAACAGATGCATTACTAGGCACCATTCCAATAACAGGACGTGAGTGGTTTTGATTTTGTCTATTTGAATTCCTTAAAAAAAAAAAAATAAATAAATAAATTAAGTAAAATATATAAGTAAAAAGTGAATAAGTTTCTTTGGAATGTATAAATTGATAAATCTGTGAGCGTTTTTTTTTTTTTTTTTTTTTTGTGCCAAGACAATAATGCGGCCTTTTCTATAAATCTTTCTATAATCCAAACTCAGTGCTCTACCCCGCTACCATCTTTAAAATAAGGCAAGGCAAAAAGATTAATCCATAAGGGCAGAGTGAGGAAAACATGACTGAACAGGGAACACTGGAGAAAAACACAATGCAATATACTATAATAAACACAACACATTTTAAAATTCAGAATAACTAATAAAATGCTGAATTTAAAAATATCTTTGATACTTACCAACCCTGTTGGAAATTATTCCTAGGACGCCAATTATTCATTTGATTCCCTGCCAGATCTTTAGACTTAAGTACTCTTGGAGGTTCACTGTAAAAAAAAAAAAATTTGTTTTTTTAAACAATAACAAATAAATAATAATGTACATAAAACAACAGGCGAAAAAATTCGAAAGTATCAGGAGCTTAGCGAGGAATTGAAACATCTTTACAGGCTGGTGAAGGATGAAGTACTACCAATTGTAGTTTCTATCAATGGCCTTATTACTGAGGAAACAAAAATCCTTGAAATTAATAAGGAAGTTCAAGTACTACAAAAAGCTGTTTTATTAGGAACCGTGAGCATAGTACGAAAATGTTTGAATATAACGAGTAAGCTTAAACTTGACCATGGTCCGGTTAGGCCATATCATCCAGCAATGCTGAGAAGGAGAAGACTAGCATAATCTAGAAACCAGTATGTCAAAAACAGTATGTGTTTCAAGCTAGTGTAGGACCTAACAATCCCCAGCTCTCCCCCACAGCCCTGAAGAAGTCCTACAAAGTAGGTCGAAACGTTGGCTAATCAATAAAGTTTTTCTCCTATTCCACGAGAATCATTGTGACCTCTACCCGGACCACTTTCTTCCACACAATCTAGAAATATTTGAATTTTTTTAAAACAGAATTCAAAAGATTTTTAATTTTGCCATGAAATCCTCGAAACAGTAGTCAACCGAAAACAGAGGCTAGTTTACATCCAGGTGATGAGCAATTTACTTCAGAGAACCGCAACTGTTAGTGCAAATTTATAATATGACTAAAAATATGTCACCAAGGTTATCAAACCTACATCATACCCTCTGGCAAGCCACTCTCATTGTAGCTCAGAAATTCCAATGAACTTAGACAGGAGGAACTTTCAAGGAAAGTCCACTGACCATCCTTGCTCTCACAATGGTATTTTTTTTATTTTATTCAAACAGCAAATCTTTCTTCTACTAGAATGGGAATTTTAATTCATGGATTTATAATGGAGATAAATAGGATAAGTATAGCTATTTTTAAGCCAGAAATTTTAAAATTCTGCTGACCAAAATCAGGTTTGTAATGTGCTTTAATTACAAATCTAACTATCACATACATACTCAGGCTGGTGAGAAACTATGTCAAGGATTTTGAAGTCTCAACTTACAGTTGGATGTTAAACGAACACCATCGGCTTTGATTCTGGAAGAGTTCATCATTACCCAATCCGGAAACTGCAGTCAATTACCACTATTGATCCTTGAGCATTGCTAATCTAACGTTGTAACTGCTCTATATAAATTTCACCATTTTAATGAAATATCTAGAGTTTCTTTGCAATTAATTCTGGTATATATTTAATGATTTTAAAGACATTCAAATAATCTATATAAATATTGTTTCCTACCCTACTTAAGTAAAAAATCTCATGGAAGAGCATGCAAGAGATTAAATGAAATAATGGAGTCGTTGGAGGCAGTGCATTGAAGAGACTAAGTACCAACTATGGTACCATGGCCATGGAATTGTCTTCTAGCACTTGTTGAAAACTCACAGCACTATAATATCTCATAATTATCAGTTATATACATTAAGATACAACAGGCATATTTATATGATAATAAAGTACGGAGTTATACATGTCAAAAATCTCTTACGAGATTCATTTTAAATCGTAAATGGATTATTTCAGACTCTGTATAACCTGTTTCTGGGATTTTGGGATTCCTCCTCAATCAGCAGCCGCCAGTCTCTCTCCCGTGCTGCTGCCATCCAGTTGCAGACTCCCAAGCTCCTTGCATCCGCAGCCACACAGTCGATCCATCGAAGGAATCTTTTGTCAATGTTATATTTGTTCAGCATTAAGTCTGAATGCTTTTAAGTCGTTGGTGTGTTTCTTAACCCCTCCTATTTTCACTAGCCTGTAGGATGCCTTCAATGCCTCTGCTTCAATTAGAATGTCAAGAGGTGTTAAATCAAGTATAGTCCCCAGTGAAGTGGTAGGGGCGGTTCACATGGCCCCAGTGATCATGATGCACTCGAGCCGCTGCACCTTCTCTAACCTTGATCTATTTTGATGGATACCAGCTCTGTGCCACCAGGCTATTGAGCCATAAGTTAGCACGGGTCTGACTATTGCTGTGTACAATCTAGGGGCTAATTCCCCACTTGTTGCCGCAAAGGCTCTTACAAGTCCACAGAATTCTAATGGCTTTCTTGGTAACATAATCAATATGTTCATTCCAGTTTAATTTACTGTCCAGGATAACAACAAGGTATTTAACCTTCTTTCTAAATTGAATGCTCATCCCTTTCATTCTAGGGGGGTGAGCTCCCTCAGTGTCCTTTTGTTGGAAAAAGGAGGTGTAGTACCTCTTGTATGAGGCGGGTTTCCAAGTGATAGGGTATGCAGATGACATAGCAATTATCATCAAGGGCTTTGATCAGCAAACTATCTCAGAGTTGATAACAATGGCACTAAGATGGTGCACAAAAGAAGGATTGAACATCAATCCTAATAAAACAGTCATTGTACCTTTTACCAACATTCATCCACTACCAAAGTTCATCCGCTACCAGGTTCCAAAGAAGTGGGGAAAGAATACCTCCTTGGGTTTTTAACCTTTAGGTGATAACCATGATTACTTAATCCCAATGCTATTAACTAGTGATCATAGTAAATTTGAAATCTAAATTGGTTCTGCTTGGAGTGGTATCATGGTGGGGAAATTCTCCAAAAAGTTGAAAAATATGTGAAATTAAAAGCAAAAAATAAAATAAAATAGAAAATCTGAGAAAGGAAACACTTAAAAAAAAAAAATTCTCTAATATATAAAATGTAAATTTCTAAGTTTATTGACAATAAAAATTAAAAATACCTGAAAAATTAGATTTTTCATATATAATAAGTTTATACAACCAGAACTGAAATAGTGAGTTAATTGAGAAATTAAATGAAGAAGCTTGATCGCAGGATGGGAGGGTGATAGTTCTACCACCATAGATTGTTGGTAGACTTTATCTATAATGTCACTTTCTTTAAAATATTATAATCATTTTAAAATAAATCCTTCTATATGTGGGTGCATATTTACATATTTCTACACTAAAAAATTTATTGAGACGGATCTTTTTGAATTAATCTGGGCCAATAAATGAATTAACAAATTTAAGATTATCACGAGAAAGCTAATGATAGTTATTGGAACTTCAGAAACTCCTAAGAAGTTCAGCATTTAAAAACATTTACTTACATAACTCCCTTCAGCCTGTTAGCTATAAATTTATGATCATCTGGGTATTGAGGATCACAGAAAGCGACACTGAAAAAAATAAATAACAATGTTTTAAAAAACTTTATCACATAGTGACAGGAAAAAAACAGTAATAAAAAATCAGTTTTCACTTCTTAACATTACATTTAGTCATATTTCTTTCTTTAAAATGGCTATAACAATTTTTTGATTAATCATGCAACTTAAATAGGTTGAATACAGGTTTTGAATGGATATTTACTAAGTTGTTTTCTTTTTTTTTTTATATTAATAATAAAAAAATCAATTAGATATTTCAATTTATTACTTGACAATAACAACATGTAAAAATATTATTTCAAAGAGGCTTTGGTATTTAAGTTTACTGCAAATATCTTAAATAAACTTAGATAGTGGTGATTAGTGTCTTTTATGAATTGTTTAGCTTATGTACTATTTTATATGCATTGAATAGACTTTACCTTATACTTATGATAACAAATTATTTATTTAAAATAATATATAGATTGAGCAAATTAGCAACTGCAAAAATGAATATTTTTTTCCATTTGCTCCTGTTTATATCTACCCTTGAGAGCAGTCATAGTTTGTTGTAGCAACAATTTTTGTTTGCTTATTATTCAATTTAGTTAACATTAAGGTGAGCCTGTATCTTATATTTAGTCTGTATTTCAAATCAGTGATAAGAGTTTAGTGTGATTAGTATGGTAGTGAATATTTGAGAGCATACAGTATTTCATCACAGTTAGTTTAATGTTTTGCTGACTCATCAAAATTTTAGTGAATAGTTATTCCGAGATACATTTGTTATTGGAAAAAACTGATGACTGAAAAACCCATTGCAAGATATCAAGATATCCATACTAATATGAATCACACACCACAGTGATTCTTATCCTTAACTAACTACTAATGTATAATTCTAGTACTAATTTAATGGGAGAGCTAGGCTTCCTTGATAAGATAACCAAAGCTATCATATAGTAAATAGGATACAAAATTGTGTGGTGAGAACTGAGGTTCAATATAATCCAAAAATGATTAACTTAATTAAATTAGTAACAAGGAAAAATGTATTGATCGTCTTATTTCCAAAAAATTAATATAAATTTGAGAATAATAAGCCACCATCAGGAACTGATCCATAGACCATTATTGACTGTTGTGGAATTCATTTGATTTCAATTATAATAAAATATTTTCTATAAAATAACTGAGCTATTTTAACAATTTTAAAACAAAACTGTGAAAATAAAATTACCAAATGGATGTATTCTGGGTAATAGCAGAAAGACCTCGTACAGGAGAAGGAATACTTCTGTAAAAATAAAAAGTAACATTGATACATTATTGTTAAAAAGAAAGCATTAATAACATTTCTTATCATAAAACATATGATATAGAATTTTATAGACTTACTCTCCTTGATAAAATTCGTCATGAACTATATGTACATATCCATAAGCACCATCTGATAATAAAGGTGATTTCCTTTTCTGGTAAACCAGAGGATCCAAGTCATTAATGAATCGGAAACAATCTGCATCCATCCCAAGATATAAACGATCGTGACCACATTTATTTCGCTTCACTACAATAATAAACCATAACAATTTTTTTTAAATTAATGATATAAAATATGGAATAATAAATAATAAAAAATATAAACCTGGACCACTAAACCCATAAAGGGTCTTACATTCAGTACTTTGCTAGAACCTTTCTAAACCATCTGCTTCTAAACCATCATTTGTGCAAGGAGGTGATTAGGCCAATTTTTCACATTCAACCACCAGGTTTTTACTCTACAATCCACATAAGAGATGGGCCTCAAAAGAACTCCTCGATCCCTCAATATCATTCCACCGTTTATATCAGAATATTATAACTGTTTATTAGGATTGTTTTTTTTTTAATTTACCATCATTATAAAAGTATTATTTTTAAATTTGTTTAAATTAACCACAATTTGAACTCAACCATTAACCTTTGACCATTCTGGAAATATAACATTTTACTCATATGACATTTAATACTCCTGAGTTACCAAACAAATGTTTCCTTCTTCTGGTGCCTATTGAAAAATTAACCTTCTCATGAAACCCTCAGCCATCATTCCCTTGAACACCATTTACTCAGCACATTTGCATTCCTTTTCAAATGAAATTCAAAACACAAATTTGACAACTTACCTTCCGAACAATCTTCATAAATTAGAAAGAAATTGATACAATTATTTTAAAATCGTCAATCTAAATAATTAATTTACCTTCAGCTTCAGTAAGGTCTTTGTAAACAGGAACAAGCCCTTTTCTTAATCTAATTTCATCTACAAAGGGCAATAACGCCACACCTTGCCATGCAAAACGTTTTCCATTTAAATCAATCATGAAATCTTTAGGATAGAAGTCTAAAATAGGTGACATCTAAAATTAAGAAAAAAACACCATATCAAGGATATAAAATAAAAAAATCAGTAATTGCAAAAACTTACAACTACAGCTCAGTAATTCTAGATTTCACTAAATTTCAAAGTAAATAAAACAAATACTTTACATTTAATTTGATGCTAATACAATTTGAGTAGAAATATAACGTTTTTCATCAATCATCTAAAAGTAATAATTACAATTAAACATTTTATTCCTGAAACTTACTGGATTAGTCATTAGATCTGCCCAAGTAGGTGGAACTAGTGTAGAACTTCCAGCAGGAAACACACTCATCAGTTGTTCAAATGGAGAGAACTAGGACAATGAAAATAAAATTATAAGACAATGTTATTACAAACTAGGCATGAGTATAATGGCAAGCATCATAAATGTATAATCATAAACACATTTAATGAGGGATAAGTTTAATAACTGTTCCACATGAGGTGATATGTTGATTTGCCATTTAGAGATACAAATAATTAAATAAAGAGTAAGACCAAATGCAGATTTTGTTCACACAAGGCAACTAGAGAAAATAATTCATGTTGGCAATTTTACCATAGATCTCACCCCCTAAGACCTTTGAGTTGGGTTAACTAATAAGGAGATGCCTATGAGCAGCACAAATGACAAATGTGATTTTTACTTAAAAGCCCGTTAGTTCCAAATCCTGATATTAGAGTAATCAGTTAAATCAATAAAAACACCTTATGTTCACAGGACATACATGAAAAATTATGAGTAAAGTACTATCACTGACATAAATAAAGCCTGAACATCATTCATTAAAAAGAATGAAACGTTTTATACATTTATTCTCATTTTCTTTCCAACCAATCAATTGATTACAAGTGTTTGAGCGTCAAATAGCCCGAAAAATTTATGGAGGAGTCCTGGTTGATGGAGAATGGAGAATAAGGACATGTGCTGAAATCAATGCCATACTCGGGAACGAGGACATCGTCAAGTTTATCAAGTCCTGGAGAATTAGTTGACTAGGGCATTTACAACCTATGAATGATGATCAAATGCCAAAAAAGATGATCCATGATAGGATTCATGCCAAAAGAAGGAAAGGTCGACCTCGTAAACGCTGGCTTCAAGATGTGGAAGACGATCTAGTAAAGATAAACATAAGAGGCTGGAGAACAAAAGCTTTGAGTCAACAGGACTGGAGGACGATTGTAGAGGAGGCCAAGGTCAATCCTGGACTGTAGAGTTGTGTAAAAAAAACAAAACAATAAGGTACAAAATTTAATTTTTGTGATTACTATTTTAACCTAAAACTATAAAAAGTTATAATTATAAGTCAAAAGAGTAATGAATCTAAATGGTTCTTATACTTACAGGTTGAGTGTTCTTTTCAAAGAATGTATTAGCATGAGATATGTTAACAAAATCAGAAGCGAAAGGCGCATAATGATAAGGATAATACCACTTCCATGATGCGCAACCCTATAATGATAAAATATTTATTATAACAAAAATAATAATTAAATAAATGAAACCAAGATAGCACTTTTTGCAATATTAATATTATAGTTTACCATTAATAAATATAAAAATATATCAAATGAAAATTTAAAATTAAGTAATTATCTACATCAAAGATAAATAAGCCAAGTATATTTTAAGAACCTAACAGTTTGACTTACTTTTAACACAACTGTAGCAAATAAAAGAAATCCAAGATACACACTAATAATTATATATTAACAAATATTCCACTTCATTGTTTAAAAAATAAAACATACATCAAATAAATATCTCCTTGAAAACATACGTATAAATGAAAACTAATTTTCTATATTTGATTCAAATCATATATCATGGTAAAAATCAAAATTAATGAATGCAATGAAAAGTATACTTTCTTTAAAAATGAGAGGTATTCTATTGAAAAATCTAGTGTGGTGTACACATTAAAAAAGCATTCACCGATCATCCTTTAGAGGTTATCTTCTTCTTACTTATCACTCTTTTAGTGATAAGTAAGAAGAAGACAATAAACACAGGGAAGTGTTCAGGCACTACTGTCTAGCAAGGTCGTATTCTGTTGGATACTTAAGGATCTCCTGCACAAAAAATTGACACATCCTTACTATGATCTTCTATTATTAGAGACGTAGTCCATTGTTTTCAATAAGTCCCTATAGTCCTCCATACTCCGTACAGGGTAAAATCATTTTTAAAGGCAGGTATTCAGGATTTCCTTCATTGCTATGATCTTAAATTCCTTCCAGATCATCTCAATAAAGATTTGATTCCTTCTTATTTTTACCAAACTCTGTTAAAAAAAAATTGTATTTCTGCAACAGTGACTCTGCTCTCTAACCTGCCCAATGATATACAACTTCAGCACTGTATAAGAGCACAGACATACCTCAATGAAGATATGAAAATTACTTTTTCTGCTTACTTTTCATTTCTGAAATATAATACTACAGATTTGGTAGAAAAAAAGTTAGCTACATTTATCCTGTTTCAGATTTTTATGTCTATATTTCCAGTCCCATCCATAACTCTTCTGAGGAAACTGAAGTCCATGACTGCATCCATCTTTCCTTTATTGCAGTATACACGGATCCCCCCCTGTATCTTTCTAACTTTCAGGATCATGCTCTTACTGGTGCAGATCTGCCTACCTTTCCTATTAAGCTCTTTATACCATTCAGTCACTGCTTGCAGCGAAATTTCAGCAAAATCCACAATGAGAACAATGCAATTGATAGGGATCAAATAAGCTAGATTACCGCAGGAAGAAGCTTTCTTCACTCTAGAAGTATCATCTGAGTTTCACTTTGGCATACTGCTGCTATTTCATTCAAATATGGTATAAAAATCAATGAGTTTAAACTATCTGCTAATTTGACTCCTTCGCTATATTAAAGTACTAACACTTTAGTTCATTCATTCTATCCATTGCTTTGGGTCTTGATATATCGACTTCTACAGAATATACCAAGGCTTTTCGATATGTTCTTAACTCTGGAATGCCTACCATATTTCATTTCTTAGTACCGAGTCGAATGCTGCTTTATTGTTGATTTCTATTACTACTACTATTACAGCAATACAGCCTGGGCTGATGCTTTTTCACATTGATCTTGTCATAAAATTTTCACATAAACTTCCTTATACACTTTTTTAATCACAACCAATAGCATATGGTCATTTTCAATCTCTGTTCCTCAAATAACTTTCACAATAGAACTACTAAGAATTCAGGGTGTTGGCATTGTCTATAGAGGCAACTTAAACAAAGGAATGGACATAAAATTGCATAAATTTAGCCACATGTATTTATAATTTACATGCCTTGTAAAGTTTATATGTTTAGCATTGAACTTTTTAATATCTTTAGTTTTACAATGCTATATTTATATTGGATATCTTTGTTACTACTCTTACTTCCAGAGTTGTTTTCCAACATAAAAAAATATATCTCCTTTAGTAGAATAAATTCTTTCAAAATTTATATTATTATTTAAAGAGAAAAGATATGCCTCCGGCCGGGATTCGAATCGGGGTCCTCTGTCTCTCCGTGACAGTGCTCTACCATTTGAATATGATTGACACATCCTTATTATGTTTAATTAATTATGTAAAATTAAGTTGGGTAATTTCTCTTTAAATAAAAATAGTTATAAATTAAAACCATTGACAAAAAATTATTAAACAAATTTATATTAATTTTTGGAAGAACTTTTGTAAATTCATGATTCTTTTCTCATTACAGCCTTTTTTGAGAGAATTTATTAATAAAAAGTGGCACTCTAAGTTTATTTTGACAAAAATGTAGATGCAACTTGACACATATTACCCAAATAAATTAAACCATTAATTTTAGTTTCAAACAGTGTTTTATTTTGGAGCTCAACTCAACAAATACACACCACAATTTACGGAACATCTTTATTAAGCTCATGGAATCTTGTGTAAAATAAAAAAAAGTTTTTCTGTTTGAAAACTCAAATGGGAATACTATCAATAACACAATATTTTAGGTATAGATTATTATTATTACTAATTCGGCGCAACAACACGTGGACGCATCCTGGCCTCCTCAATCAGTATCCGCCAGTAGTCCCTGTTGAGTACTGCTGCCATCTAGTTGTGGACTCCCAGGTTTCCAGGTTTCTTCTGCCACACAGTCAATCCACCGCAATCGCGGTCGCCCGACTCTTCTCTGTCCAGGGATGACCTCCGTCAGTAAACACTTTGGAATTTCCCCCTCTTATACTAGACCAAGTTTCCTCACTTCTTCTGCCAGGAAAAGAAAGGCTTCTTTAACTGCCTGCTTTGATCTTCCTATAATGTCAATATCATCTGCATAGGCAAGGAGCTGTACCAATCTGTTTATTATGGTTTCCATTGTCTGGACCCTGGAGTCTCTAACTGCCTTCTCGAGAGCAAGGTTAAATAACAGACAGGAAAGTGCATCACCCTGACGTCCTCTTCTAGATAGGAAACCATCGCTTCAATTGTTTTGGACCTGAATAACACATTCAAAGTCGGTCATAGTCATTTTTATTAGAGTTATGAGACTGGTGGGGATGTTGAGTTTTCTCAACGCTCTATAAAGACCATCCCTATCAACACTATCATAGGCCGCCTTTAAGTCAAGGAATAGGTGATGAGTAGAGATTTGAAATTCATGCCCACTTTCCAATATTGTCCTTAGGCAGAACAACTGATCCGTTGTGGATTTGCCTCTTCTGAATCCATTTTGGTAAGAGCCTATTTCTCTTTCTAAGAAAGGAAGCAAGAGTTGGTAGAGAATATTTGATAGCATTTTATGAGCACTGGGAAGAAGGGATATGTCTCTATAATTGCTACATTCAAAGGGATCGACCTTTTTGAATATGGGACACACTAGCATTTTTCTACATTCTCCCGGGATAGCTTTCTTAATACAGATGTCCATGATGAGGTTGTGAAGAGCCTTTGCTAGACTTTCTCCACCATACTTCAGAAGCTCTGCATGTAAGTCCTCTATTCCTGGCGCTTTGAGATTCTTGAACTTCTCTATAGCATCAGAGACCTCATTATTATCCGGTGGCTCAATATCCTTGTCTGGCAGTGTCTCTTGGTTATAATCATACACATTTTCCCGATCTCCTCCATAAATGTGCACGAAGTGTTCCTTCCACTGGTTTATACAAGCCGTCTTTTCAGTAAGGACACTTCCATCAGGGTCTTTACAGGCTGCGTGGTTTGGTTTGAATGGTTTTCTGCTACGATTGATTGTTGCATAGAACTTTCTTACCTCACCATTTGTTTTGAACAGTTCAGCTGTTCTAGCTCTTTCCTTTTCCATATTCGCTTTTTTCTTTTATGGAGTTGTTTTCTAAACTTCTCATCCTTCTATATTCCTCAGCTGCCCCCTCAGTCCATCTCGGCAGCATAGCTCTATATGCTATATTTTTGGCCTCAGTTGAGTATGAACATTCCTCATCAAACAATGGTGACCTGGCTGTTCTTTCTCTTGCTCATAAGATGATCTCAGCCATATCGGCTACTGTTGAGTGGATCTTTCTCCATTGATCATCAACTTCTTCCTCCTTGTGACTAATTTTTTGATTCAATGTGGTAATATATCTAATCCTTTCCGCAGGGTCAGCTAGCTTATCTATTTTATATCTCTTCCTTTTTTCGATTTTGAGATATTAATTCAGACAGCGATATGAGCAATACTTAAGTTGTGATCAGAGTCCACATTTGTTCCACGGTATACGTGGATATCAATCAGTGAGCTGGCATGCCTTTTGTCGATCAAAACGTGGTCTATTTGGTTTACCATGTTTCCATCTGGTGAGTTCCATGTACCTTTGTGGATGTGTTTATGGGGGACGTGGTTCCGGTGACAAGATCTTTGGAGGCAGCAAGGTTGATTAGCCAAACTCCATTATCATTGCTATTCTTGCGGAGGCTGTGTTTGCCTGTAGTCGGGAAATATACTTCTTCTCGTCCCACCTTGGCGTTCAGATCACCACTTAGGTATAGATAATTGAATAAAATTTGTTTAAATATTAAAGTTAAAATTTGATAAAAATAATTAAAATTCACCTGATAATAATATTTCAGTACCCAACATAAACCTATGACATATTCCATGCCTATTTTGGATGTTTGCTCAGCACTGTTTCCATCAAGATTGAATTTAAGACTGTAATATCTTTCTTTATAACCTTTTTGCCAAAGCTTAACCTCATCAACAGGTTCTGGTTCCTCCTCTTCAAGTTCAAGGAGCTTATCGGTTGCCTTAAAAAAAAAAAACTTTAAAATTGGATTACACTTAATAATAATAACAGTAAAGTATATTTTTTTTAGTATTAGTTCCACAGGTTGTCACTTCCAGTTAAGTCATAGCTTTTAACTTTTTATTTACTTCCTTTTTAATAATATTTGCAAATATATAGTAACTATCACTGACTATATAGAGAATAAAAAACAAATTTACAAATACTGTTTTGGTTATATCATCAACTATACTTCGAAATGTTAGTTAAAACGTTTGTTTCTTGATAAAATGATTACTGAAATATACACATTTCCCATCATTACACTCCTTTTTTCATACTGAAACTCATGATTATTTATATTTTCAAGAATATTAAAAAGGAAACGAATGAAAAGTTAAAACGTAGTGACTTTACTCAGAGCGACAACCTGCAGAACTGATACATTCTTTTAAAGGGACAAAGAAAAGCAAAACAGAACTGATTTTTTTTTACTCTTGGATTCCACCAAAAACACCCTATAGTCCAACAAGGCCTCAGAGCTGTAGATCTGGTATATTCGAAAACAAAGAATATTACTCGAATGTTGATATCTGGACATAGCACAAGCTTTTGAACAAGTTTGACATGCCGGTCTACTTATCAAGCTAAACATCTCTTCTTCCTTTCAAATCACTCCTCCCAAATATAATCCTGTTGAGGCAGGAGTTCCCCAAGGCAGTGTTTTGGGTCCTATCCTCTACACAGTTGACATGCTTACTATCAAATCTCCAAATACACCTCTCCCAGTTTGAGCAATGGTCCAGAAGATGGTGGATAAAAGTTAATGAATCAAAATGTACATGTGTAATTTTTACACTTCACTGCAGCTCCTGTCTACCAGTCCAATTTAAAAACATTACTTTACCAAGATCTGCCACAGTGCAATATCTTGGTTAGACAAAAGATTCACATGGGACCGACATAAGAGACTTAAAAGGCAAGAACTCAACAGAAAATTCAACCAACTACACAGAATATTAAGCAGGGCTTTTCAACTGTCAATCAAAAACAAACTTCTAATTTACAAGGCTATCCTCAGACCTATTTGGGCATATGGATTTGAACTGTGAGGGACCACAAAACTTCAAAAATTAACTGCATCCAACCCATTCAATCTAAAGTCCTAAGAACCACAGCTAAGGCTCCCTAGTAGTTTCCAAAAAAAACCCTACATCATAACCTTCATAGCCCTTTCATTCTTGACCACAAAGTTAATCTATGATAAATATACAAATTTACTGATATGGCATAATCAATTAAGGTTTCAATAGTTTGTATAAGGCAAATGGTGAGTTCATACTTAAGAATTATGAAGGAGACAGTGAAAAAAATGAGTAAGAATGATAAAAAGTAATACCTTATTATTAACCATTTCCATCATTTTTTCTCGCATTTCCATATATTTCCTTTGTTTTAAACGCTGTCTAAAATTCTTTTCATTGATTTGTCGTTTCTGAAATATTTGATCTTCAGCCTGGCCTAGATCAGTCATAATTAGCTGCACTCTATCAAGATTAACATCACCACTGTCAGTAATAAATCCCTAAAAATTCAAAAAGGAATAATTACTAAATTGATCACTAAACACTTATGATATATATACATATAAGATAGTGAACTGTATTCTACTTAAATATGAAAATACAAAAAGGGTAGATAAAATCTATCCCAACGAAATACAATACATCACTATATGACAAACAATACATCATAATACCAACATACACTAGCACATATTGAACTGTTACATAAATTCAAAATATTTAAATTAAATAATTATATCATTAAACAAATGAAGGTAAATAACATGTATTTATGGATTTTTATTTTATCATAGAATAAACCAAATGCAGTCAGAAACATTTATTTAATCATAGAAATGAAACATTAGGAGAGATTAATATATTCTAAAACTAACTCATTTTAGAAGTGGGTTTATAACGCAAAAGATGAAGAATGCTGTGAGCTCATTGAACAGATCTTTATATATAATAATTTATTGATTAATTTATAAGGAGAGGAGGTTGTTTATAATAGATAAAAGTAAATAATGTACTTACACCAGTTCGATAAACGGTCTTCTTGTAAAGCATTACAAGCCTGTCAATGGCCCCTTCACGAATTTCAAGGGACGGTAAGTGAGGTAAAAAGTCATTTCCAACAAAGAAACACATAAACACCCAATCATCTAATGCTCTTTCAAAGTCATACTCAAATGGTAAATCTGGCATTTTTAATTCTAATTCTAAATATTCTCTTAACACATTAAGACGTACAAAAATATATCTAGTCGGGGCACCCATTGGATTTATCATACTTATGCTATCCATATCGTCAGGCACGCCTTTACACTCAGTTAACTCATGACCTGTAAAAATAATAAATTAAAATTAGATAAATGAAAAATGATAAAAGTGTTATTAATATTTTCAAAATGTTGTAGGAAGTTTGTTCTTAAGCCAAGTAGACTTCCATAATGTGTTATAAAGATTATAGAGAATTATAATCAGCAAACTCAACAAAAACAAAATAATTACCCCCAGTTTTAAGTAAAAAGCTATAGGCTAACAACTAAAAAAGGAGATGAAGAATAATAACTTGAAAAAAACAAAATAACTACCCTAGTTTTAAGTGAAAAGTTATAGGCTAACTAATAAAATATGAAGCAAACAAACATCATTTCCCCAAAAATGGAAATAAATTATTTTTGTATAATGTAATATTTAACATGATGTTAGTATTAGTTTAGCTCAACAGCCCGCAATCTAGTCTTGGCTTTCTCCAGCAGCAGTCACCATGTGCCTAAATTCTGTGTTGCCTCTCTCCAATGGTTCACATAAGTCATCTGGAACACAATCCAACCACTGCAGCCTGAGACTCCCAACTCTTCACCAGCCGAATAGCTGTTCCGTTAGGATTTTCTTCGGGATTGACACATCAGGCATCTGTATGAGGTGGTCTACCTTAACTGCCTAGCTTTGATATTTACAGGCTCATTACAGAGATTATAGATTTCTCAATTTTTATGCTTACTCCATAGTATTAACAATTCCAGTTCTCACAGGCGTTTTGGGGCGATAGCTTGCTCTTGAAAGACAAATTCATGGTGAACATCTTTCACATAAAAAAAAAAGCATGATCTAGATTTTCAGTCTGCTTTTTTTTCATTTTATTTGTTTGGAGCTTGTTTTTTTTCTTTCCGATCCTTGCTTTCCTCAAGCTTTACCAAAAACTTGTTATTGGGTCATTGCTTAGTGATTTTGTCAATTTCCATTTCGACAGACAGAAAAAAAACGCACAAGAAGTAAACACTTGGAGCACAGTGTGTACAACTTGTTATAGCTTGCCAGGTTTTCATCTTTGTTTCAGTTACAGCCTATATGTATTGATTTTATTTTTTCGAATCATTTCATAAAAGACATATTTATATATAAGTTATAACTTCTATAAATTTGACTAACTTCTTAATTTTGTTTGTATGGCTTCTGTATGATTTAGATTAGATTATGTTTTTTCTTCGGGCTCTCAACATCTAGGTTGGCTTCTGTAAGTCTCATTGTTTTACTATTATTATTTACTGCACTTATTTACTTAGTATTTAGTTTACAACCCTTGTATTTACCATATAAGGAGTTCTTCTAATATTTTTCTCACATAACCATCAAACCAAAAACTATAGCAATTAGACTTGACTGATTTTATTGATTTATATATAGGCTATAGGGATAATTGATTTATATATAGGCACTTTATATATATATATATATATATATATATATATATATATATATATATATATATATATATATATATATATATATATACATATACGTACACACACACACATATATTTTCTTTAAAAGAATTCTAAGAAATTTTAAAAGAACCACGAATTTTGATTACTGTAACCTAACCAAGTATGTAATCTACATCAACAAACAATATGCCTAGTATTATGTTCTAAATTAAAGTTGTGCATTACCAGTCTGCCCACAAAGGTCACAACGCTTAGGCTGATTCATAACAAACTCTTCTCGAATAATAGTGAAGTAAGGTTCATGAGTTGCTAGACCAAGCATTATCAAGTCAGCATCAGCACCACATAAGCAATGATGAACATTTGGGTTATGATCCGGGTGAGCTAAAAATAGAAGTAATGTTATTATTTTATTATAATACCTACATTAATATTAACAGCATCATCTCATAAATTAATAAATATCCTATAAACAGTTGGCTTAACCTCATTACTTAATTTCAATGCATCAACTACGTTTAAGCTAATACAAATACTAAAAACTGAATTCTCAAACTAAATGTTCAATTATTAAAAAAGTTGCTACGATTGACAATTTAAATATTAAAGTAATTAATAAAGACCAGCTACTACCAAAAAATGTTAGTTGGCGTAAATGAAAAAGTTATATTTTATAAGAATACTATGATAGAGAGTAATTAGATCAAACATTAAATAATTTTTTTTTTCTTATGCCGGGGTCTGAGTTCTTAATATGCAAAGTTCTTAAAAAAGACAAACTCATATAAAAAACAAAACTAATTGGAAGTTCATTCAAATAACCTGATTAGACAACTTGAATCAATGTTCATAAATAATAGTAAATTACAATCATAATAAAGATAATGATTGTCATATAGCACATGGTTTTATTTTTAATAAAATGTTTCTGATGATGGGGGTACACCTCTCTAAACGTTATTCCAAATATGAAAATAAAATTTTAATAATTTTAAATTTCAGTAAGAGTTTAATTTAATTTACTGTAAAAGCTAAGAAAATTACACCCCTTATTTAATTTTTAGATTTAATTTTAAAATAATTTCTTGAAATAAAAAATAGTAGGGGCTGTTTACTCCAGAAGACTTCATTTCCTCAAATCATAAAAATAAGATGAGGGAAATAATATGTTTTTAATTTTCTACCCTAAACCTTTAAGCATACAATTCTGTTGGATCAATTACCTACAGGTTTTGAGTTTTGGATGTAATGATCTTATCATGATAAATATGTTATTTTTCAGTCAAGCTGAATGAAATTATTATAAAGATTTAAAATAAAAATAAAAATAGCTACCCCTTTGTCTTCTAATAAAATCCATTATTTTGTGTTCGCCTTCTCCTGGAACACTAGCATCTGACAAAATCACTTTAATATTTTTCCAACCAGGATCGCTTCCTAATCTATCATGAATATAATAATTCAAACATTCGGTAAGGCGAGACATAAAAGAAGTCCCCTGTAATTGAAAAAAAAAAATAAATAAATATATATATATATATATATATATATATATATATATATATATATTTCTCTTCAAAATAAAAATAATCACCATCAAAAGAACAATAAATAAAAATAAATTATAAATATAAAATTGACGTAAGTCAACAAGATCCCAATTAAAGTAATGTTAAATGAACATTCTTCCCTGTGTATACATTGCAAAAATTGTGAGAACACGGGGATATAGGATCGGTGAAGAGAATGGATTGGTCTGGTTTGGATACTAACCCAGAGTCAGTGGTTTAGAGCACCTCACTAGAGATGCAAACCCGGGTTTGAATCCCGTCCAGGACAAATCTTTTGCCTTCTATAAAATAAAAATACAGTGGAATCCCGATATTTCGTATCCCGATTATTCGTATTTCTGGCTAATTTGTACAAATTTGCCGGTCCCTAGAGAAAATCCTGATAAATAGTATAAAAACAATGCATGCATTTCAGACCCCTTGATGATTTGTAATATTTATATGCTCAAGGTCACTTCTTATAATAATTATAACACATCTTATAATTCGTATTTTCAGCTTTAAAATCTCGTTAATTAGTACTGTTTTCAAAAGGGGGAGAGAGGACAGTAAGTATCCCCCAGGGAGCAGAAGGAAAATAAGTGTTTTCTAGGAAACCACACAATTTGTATTGTTTTTATAGATACTATTGTTTTTACGGGAGAGCGGGTGAGAGAGACAAGATTTCTAAGAAATCTCATAAATAATTCATACTGTTTGCACTCAATGAAGGGGAGTAGGAGGGGAAGTTCTAGGAATTTTATTAAGCTTTTCATACAATCACACTTTTATTCACAATTCAGTCTAGTTTTTGTTACCGTTGTGACAGGTAATTATGCCTCCGAAATACGTTAGCCTCTCTATTAAAGAGAAACAACAAATCATAAGTACCAGTGGCTGTAAGCAAATTGACATATCCAAGCGTTTCAACATCCCTTGTTCCAAGATCACACCAATGCTGAAGAACAAGAACAAAATCACTTCCCAGACATTGGACAGCAAAGTAAGACCCTTCAAGACTGGTGATTACCCATAACTTGAAGAGAACTTAAAAAAGTGGTTCGTGCAAGCAAGAAATTCAAATGTACCAGTTGGAGGAAATACTTTAAGGGAAAAAGCTCAAGTTTTCGCAGAAAAACTGGTTTTGAAGACTTTCGTGCAAGTGATGGATGGTTCGATAGATTAAAAAAAAAGTCATAACATAAAATATAAGAAGCTTAGTGGGGAAAGTGCAAGTGTGTTAGATTACGTTTGTTCTGAGTGGAAGGATGAATTGGGAAAAGTAATTGAACCTTACGAGCCAAAGAACATATCCAATGCCGACAAAACGGGCCTATTCTATAAATGTCTCTCCGATCTTTCCATGTGTTTCAAGGAAGAAAAGTGCCTTGGCGGAAAAAGCAGTAAAGAACGTGTAACCATACTGTTGACAGCCAATATGGACGGATTGGAGAAATTAAAACCGCTTGTTGGGGCCAGGGTGCACTGAAAATAAATGAAAGTGAATTCCCCGAGCGCCCGAATAATAATGCCGATAATATTGTCTGTTTCCTATTAGTATAATAAAGCAACAAACAAAAATAAAACATACAAAATATACAATAAGCAAATAACAAAAAATATTTTATTTTTAAAAGAATTTTAACTGAAATAATTCCATTATCACTATAAGTTTAACAAAATACATTTAAAATTACAAATTAGTTAGACTCTATTGATAGTAAAAATACAAAAAAAAAAAAATCTTCTAATGAAAATAATTATAGTAAAAAAAAAAAAAAATGTATCTTGTGACAATGCAAAAAAAAAATGTTCTATTAATCCTAATCGAGGGAGAGAGAGAGAGAGAAAATAAAAGGTCTGACCTGATATGATATTTTAATTTCACTGAGTAAGTTAATATTCGGCACTGCCGTCTTCTGAGGCGAAGTAATTTTCGTCACGAGCAGGCAAATTGGCAGAGTCTCGTTCCGCAAAGGCCGTGGAGGCATCAACTTCAAGTGCTCTGGATACAGCAAGACTGGCTAAAGTACGCTAATTCTTACAAGATGCACTAACAGCAACAATAAATACCCTCTCCCTCTCCCTCGCTTACTCTACTCTCTCCCGATCTAAATCAATATAATAAATATTCTATAAACTAATTTACATATTTTTTAATGTACAATAATTTACAATATAGATGGATGTTTTGGAATACCCAACATTCCGCCCACCTAAAATCTTTATGATTTTACGTCCGAATCGCTAATCATTGGAAGGGGAACAAGATTGTGCATGGTCCTTTTAAAATGTCCACCGGCACATTTAATAGTTGCAACCCTTACAACACCTTCGTCCCCAGGATGCAGTTCTACTATCCTGCCCAAATTCCAATTTAGAGGCATGATGTTGGGGTTCTTCACCAAAACCAAATCTCCTATTCTGGGCCTCGAAGAAATCTTTGTCCACTTTAGTCTTGAATATAGCAGATGGATATACTCATTACTCCACCGTCTCCAAAAGGTCTGAGTAATGTTCTGAATGAGCTGCCATCTCGATTTTATGTTACCACCTATTTCAGTCACCTCCTTCTCTGGTGAAGCAATTAATGATGAACCAATTAGAAAATGCCCCGGTGTCAGAAAATCGAAATCGTCTGGATTTCCAGATATTGTGCAAAGTGGTCTAGAATTAAGGATGGCTTCAATTTTGGAAAATATAGTTGATAGTTCTTCAAAGGTGAAAGTTCTGTCACCTAATGTTTTTCGGAGATGTGCCTTTGCTGATCTTACTGCAGCCTCCCAAAGTCCTCCAAAGTGAGGAGAGCCTGGGGGATTGAAATGCCACTGTATGCCTTGTCCAGAAGCATGGTTGGTTAGTGTTTCCATATTGTCCTTCCTTCTATACCATTCAATAATTTCTCTTAAATGTCGAGCTGCTCCAACGAAATTGGTCCCATTGTCAGAATAAATGTGGGTTGGCAGACCCCTCCGTGCGACAAACCGATCGAACGATGCTAAAAATGCTTCAGTTGTCAGGGCAGACACTAATTCCAAATGCACAGCCTTCACCGCCATGCACACATAAACGCACAGATATGCCTTTGTAACTGGGGCGTTTCTACGATGACTGAATTTGATTGCATAAGGACCTGCAAAGTCTACTCCAACGATCAGAAAGGGGCATCCTTGGTTCACTCTAGATAATGGCAAGTTACCCATAAAAGGGTTTTCGGGTTTGGCCTTCATTCTAAAGCATCTCAGACATCTCCAAACTATCTTCTTTACCAAGCTTCTAATTCGAAATATATAAAACCTTTTTTGAACATGGGATTGAAGCGCTTTTGGTCCCAAATGATAGTATTGAAGATGAATGTGTTTAATTAAAAGAGTGGTGAAAGGAGCCTCATGTGGTAGCAAGATAGGATGTATAGTTTCATCTGGTAATTGTGCATGAGCCAATCTTCCGCCCACCCTGAGAAGCCCAGATTTGTCTTAGAAACAAGTAAGGGCCTTAAATCGATGGGAGATATTTGTTTCGGTTTTAAAATCAAAATCTTCAGTAAAGTATTGATGTTGAGTTTCTTTTATTAAATAAGTTGTTGCTTCTTCTATTCTGAGAACTGACAACGCATTAGTTTTCCTTTCATGGAGTTCGGATTTGGAATTTTTTATAAAGCGGAAAACAAAAGCCATAACCCTTACCGTAGTGCGATAATCAGAAAACCTCGTCAAGATAGAGTGTGCAAAAGTTTGTCCTTGAGAAGTTAGTGATGAAACGGCCATTTTAAGTTCAGGAAGATCCTGCAAGACGTCTGGCCTTTTAGGCAGCTGTAATGGTTCCTTATTCATCCAAGATGGACCTTTCCACCATAAAGTATTTTCCTTTAAAGGCGTCGTAAATGTTCCTCGAGATGCAATATCTGCCGGATTTTCTAAAGATGGAACATGATACCATTGTTGTTGTGTAGTGTTCGACTGAATGTAGCTTACTCTATTTGCTACATAAGTTTTCAATTGATTAGGGAACTTAAGCAGCCAGCTAAGAACTATTGTCGAGTCAGTAAACAACATAATGGTTTCAATTTCGTGGCGGTCGATAAACTCTGAAATTGACAGGGTTAGCTGCGTTAGTAAATAAGCGGCGCATAATTCAAGACGGGGTATGCTTATGGTTTTAATAGGTGCTAGTTTTGTTTTTGCCTTCAACAAAAAAGTATGCACTCTCGCATTTGATTCAACAATTTGTAAATATATTACTGCTGCAAATCCCTTCACGGACGAGTCACAAAA
This sequence comes from Arma custos, assembly GCA_037127475.1. Lineage (NCBI taxonomy): Eukaryota > Metazoa > Arthropoda > Insecta > Hemiptera > Pentatomidae > Arma > Arma custos. The sequence goes on from CM073761.1 coordinate 59,807,403, forward strand.
ACCCAAAATTTGAGCCTTGCCTTGGTTTGTTCGAATCCAACGTGGCACTTTAATTTGGTTTACAGTTCTCAAGTCTCGTAGGAAGGCCATCCAATTGTCAGTTATTTCCTTTGGAGGAGTGTCATCCCAACTTAGGTTTAATACCCAGAGCTGTTGCAAAAATGCTTTGGCAAACAATATTACGGGTGCTAAGAAACCAAGAGGATCAAATAGACGTGCTATTGTAGAGAGCATTGTACGTTTGGTGATTTTATCCTCAGTTATAGACTCTATCTGGTCAACTTCATATGAGAAACAATCCGATTTGCAGTCCCATAGCATTCCAAGAACCTTAGTTGAAGCTTCAGTGGGAAGAAATCCTACTTGAGCTCTTGAATCACTAGGCAATGTTTCTAAGAACTGTTCACAATTGCTTGCCCACTTATGAACTTCAAATCCTCCTGTTTTAAGTAATGCAATTAATTGTGACTTTAGTTCTAAGGCTTCATCTAGCGAATCACCTCCCGTAATTATATCGTCAACGTAAACGTCTTCTGTCAATAATCGGCTAGCCTTAGGAAATCTGTCACCTTCGTCCTCTGACAGTTGCTTGAGAACTCTCAAGGCTAGATAAGGGGATGAAGAAAGACCATAGGTTAACGTGCATAATTCAAAGGTTTCTATTGCTTCCTCAGGCGAAAACCTCCACAAAATATGCTGAAACTTTCTATCTTGCGGTCTTACTTGAATTTGGCGAAACATCTTAACAATATCTGTACAGAATGCAATTTGGTGAGATCGGAAGTTTAAAAGTATTGTGCTTATATCGCGTTGTAATTTTGGTCCTATTAGTAATTTATCGTTTAAGGATCCTGACGATGATGGCATGGAAGCATCAAAAACAACTCTAATTTTCATTTCTGAATTAGCAGGCGAAATTTGTTTAAACACCGCATGGTGAGGTATTATATAAGCAGAATCTGAAATTGCTGGTTTCATATGTCCGAGATCAATGTACTCCTTCATAAATTCATGATACTGAGTCTTCAATGATGCTTGTTTGGAGAATTTAAATTCTAAATTATAAAATCTTCTCAAGGCTAAATTCTTGTAAGAAATAAGCTGTGGTTTCGGTTCACGAAACGGCAAGGCTACCATGTATCGCCCACATGCTAATCGTTGAATATTGTTTTTGAAATGTTCTTCGCAAATATTTTCAATGGGGTCAGCATTACAGGCAAGTAGTGGTTCTTCTAGTTCCCAAAATCTTCTCAAACTCTGCTGTATATTATCCACATCATCTTCATTATCTACATTAGATGTTTCAGTTAGATTAAGGCAAGTGGCTATGGCAGGTTCAAATTCTAGAGATGGAACCCCTAGCACTATGTGGCCAAAAATTGTCGGCAAAGTCCCAAATTGATCTGATACCATTAACGGAGGATCATTGCTCAAAATTTGTAAAAAGAGATCGGCACCCAGTAAAAATTCAATTGGACTAGGTTGATAAAATTTGTCATCAGCTAAGTCAATCGTTTGGAAATATTCAATAAGTGAAGATGGCAATGGAGTGGAAGGCAAATTCGAAGTTATGGATGGCATAACCAAAGCATCAGTTTCTAGGCCTTTTCCATTTTGAAGAGGACAAATATGGCATCGAATAATGCCCTTTGAAGACGTTATCTGTGAAAGACCAACTCCTGTCACGTGACGTTTTTTTGGGGACCATGTGAGTCCAAGGCGACGAGCGCAGCTCACGGTGATATTAGAAAATTGTGATCCAGAATCTATCACAATGCGTACTGGTTCCAGATTCCCTTTCCAGTTTTTAATATTAACTATGGCTGTTCCTAATAATACGGTTTTACAACCACAACTCCCTCTGTCTCCTTATTATTCGGTTGAATAGCTGATGCTTGATCAGGAGAAGTTTGAAATCTTAATTTTATGGCTTCATGAAGTAGGGTATGGTGCTTATTCTTACATTGAGAGCAAACGAAGTTCGATGTACATTTGTTCACGGTGTGGCCATCCCGAAGGCAATTGAAGCACAGGTGGCCCTTTCGAATTACATCTGCCCTTTCTTTAGGTGAGAGTGCTTTAAAGGCAAAGCACCTAAAAAGCAAATGATTTTGTTTGTAATATAAACAAGTATATCTCTGCCTTCCCTGTTGAATTTTAGAAGTCTGGTCATCGAAAGAGGTTAATATTCTCGGTTGATTCCCGGCGTAAAGATTTGTTTTTACATGAGCAGCGGTTGCTATATTTGCCTCCGAAAGTTCGAGGATCTGGCATCTCTGATGAATGAAGCTGATAAGTGATTCATAAGTGGGAAATTCTTGTCCTTGTTGCTTCTCTTCATAAAGCTGTCTTATGTCCGGATGTAACGCTTCCAGTGCAATGTTAAGTTTCAAAAAGTCAGTTTCATTCTCTATATCAAGGGCCTTAATAGCCGAAAAATTCTCTGCTATATTTTTTAAAAAGGACCTCAAATGAATAAGAGTAGAACCTTGTGCGTTATGTGGTTTGAACTGTCTTATTTTTCGCATGTAAGCCGCTCCAAGGACTCTTTTATTATCGTACCGCTTCTTCAATGCATTCCACGCTTCGATATAGTTTAGTTCAGATATAGGAAATGCCGAAACTATCTGCAATGGCTCTCCAGTAAGCCGGCTAATAAGATGGTGAAATTTCTCTACCGCGCTAATACCTCCTTCCTCATGTACTAACGAAATAAATAAATCCCGAAACTGGGGCCATAACAAAATATCCCCATTAAATGAAGGTATTTGAATTTTAGGCAATCTAGCACGGTTAAATGAATTTGTAGAAAATTCTAAAGAAGTAGTTTCGATTTGTATCGGTAGTGCAGAAGGAACGGGATTCATAATTTTCTCAAAAACCGAATGACAGTCACTAACATAAGATTTTATCTTAGTCATATATTTTTCTTCATATGGAAAAGTACTTTCTTTTCCTTCTGAAAGCAATAATTCATAAAGCTGCTCCCATGCTAAAACAACGTCATTAAATAAACAATCCAGCATTTTATATTTTCCCCTAAATGAATCGAATTTACTTCTATCCGTTTCAACAGCTTTGGCTTCATTACTCATGGCTGAGATATCTTTATAACCAGTTGAAATCTTCTGTTTGAGTGCTGTAACTCGTTGTTCTGTCGTTAATTGAGGCATTTTTATCAAAAAGGTGGCTAAAATACTATAAAAAAAAAATATATAAAAAAAACGAACAAAATCCGCGGCCCGGAGGACCAAATGTTGGGGCCAGGGTGCACTGAAAATAAATGAAAGTGAATTCCCCGAGCGCCCGAATAATAATGCCGATAATATTGTCCGTTTCCTATTAGTATAATAAAGCAACAAACAAAAATAAAACATACAAAATATACAATAAGCAAATAACAAAAAATATTTTATTTTTAAAAGAATTTTAACTGAAATAATTCCATTATCACTATAAGTTTAACAAAATACATTTAAAATTACAAATTAGTTAGACTCTATTGATAGTAAAAATACAAACAAAAAAAAATCTTCTTATGAAAATAATTATAGTAAAAAAAAAAAAAAATGTATCTTGTGACAATGCAAAAAAAATGTTCTATTAATCCTAATCGAGGGAGAGAGAGAGAGAGAGAGAGAGAAAATAAAAGGTCTGACCTGATATGATATTTTAATTTCACTGAGTAAGTTAATATTCGGCACTGCCGTCTTCTGAGGCGAAGTAATTTTCGTCACGAGCAGGCAAATTGGCAGAGTCTCGTTCCGCAAAGGCCGTGGAGGCATCAACTTCAAGTGCTCTGGATACAGCAAGACTGGCTAAAGTACGCTAATTCTTACAAGATGCACTAACAGCAACAATAAATACCCTCTCCCTCTCCCTCGCTTACTCTACTCTCTCCCGATCTAAATCAATATAATAAATATTCTATAAACTAATTTACATATTTTTTAATGTACAATAATTTACAATATAGATGGATGTTTTGGAATAACCAACACCGCTAATGATAGGTAAGTCGGCCAAACCAAGATGTTTTATAAACATAAAATCATTCCCAATGATCAATCATGCAAACAAAACACATGAATGACGGGCAAATTGTTTAACAAATGGATAAGGTCAGTCAATGCAGACATGGAAAAAAGGCAGCGAAAAATTTTACTTTTCATCGATAATTGTTCGGCCCACAATTCTATCCCATCTCTGAGTAATGTTAATGTTGTGTTTCTGGACCAGAATATAATTTAAACATTCAAAACTTTTTATCGCAAGGAAACAGTGATGCAACTTCTTGACAGGATGGACTAGATAATAAAATCACATTATTTTCAGCTATGAACATAGCTGACAAGGCATGGCAAAACGTAAGAGCGATCAGAATAAAAAACTGTTTTTGTGTGTTTGGGTTTCCCAAAGAGAAACTTCCGTTTACACAAGATGCTGAGCAAGATGTTGAATGTCATTTGGAATGGGATCGCCTTACACAAAATGAAGAAAATTAGGTAACATTCGAATATTTCGTCCATTTTGACGATGGCCTAGCAGTATCGGGGATGTTAACCGAAGAAAGTTTAGCCCCATCTGAGGATGTTGATGGTGAAGAGGGAGATGGAGAAGATGATGTACCAACAATTACAGCTAAAGTTGCTAAACAATACATCAACAACGTGCGCCATTTTTTAGCAAAATCAGATGTTGGTGATGAGGTATTTTTTGCTCTGAACACTCTTAATGAAGCAATTGACAATACCTGTCTGCAAGGGTTGCGTAATAAAAAAAAAAAAAAATACGGATTACAATGTTTGATTGGTGTTTATTTAATTGTACATATTGTTTATTGTATAGTTTAGTGTAAAGCAGTGTTTATTTCGATGTTTTTATTCATACCACATTGTACATATATGTTTGCATTAATAGGTTTTCAATTTTTTTATTTTGTACTCCTGATAATTGGTATTCCCGATAATTCGTACCAAATCATCAGTCCCTTGACCATACGAATTATCGAGATTCTACTGTAATTAAAAAGAATCATTATCAATAGAACAATAAATAAATAAATATCTATGTGTGTATGTGTGTGTGTAATTATAACCGATAAAAAGAAAATGAAAATTATTTTTCTTTTTATCGGTTATAATTACAAATTATATATATATATATATATATATATATATATATATATATATATATATATATATATATTATAGCTGTTCATATATAATACATGTTACTGAAAATAATAAATTATTATAAAAAGTAATATACTTACAGGGGTTATACAATTACTATCAAAATGACTAGATTTTTCCTTTTCTGGAGGTAAGTTCACACCTTTTGCCTCGAGCTGAGACCTAATCATGGCAATCTGGTTAGCTTTCTCAGCTGTTTCTTTAGCAGCACGAAACCTTCTTGATCGTTGTTGATTCATTTTTGCTCTTGGGGCCTATACAAAGTATTAGATAGTTAACGCAAAATTTAATTTATAACTATACTGGAAATACTTTTATGGCATACTTACAACACCATCTACAGCTAGGTAGAGAAGTTTACGGGGCCTCACAATTTTAAAAAGTCTATCAATGCACTCAAAAATAGCTACCATCATTTCATCTTCATCTCTAGGAGCTGGTCTAGAAGAAGTAAATAGTAAAACAATCAATTTTTATAAATATATATAAACATTAGCGTTTTATACTATTATTATTCTTTCCCACTATTTAAATAATCAGTTAAAAAACTTATATATTTATTATAAACATAAATAGACATAGTTTTATAATAAAGGTTTAATTACATTGTAAAAGGCCAAAATAAAATATATTTTGAAAAGAGGTACATTTCCTGAGACTAGGGTACTGATAAATCTCTTTAAATAATTTTGAGCATGTACAACATTCCCAAAAGAAAAACTGAGAAAACTAGATTTACAAAGCTAACTTAACTAATTGATAGAAATTAAATTAAGATTTTAATTGTAAAACTTGATCTAGTAAATAAGGCTTAAAACAAGAAATATTAGCTCTAAAATATAAATAAGAGAGCCTATGATGTAGCATTTTCTATACCATTTTCCCTTTAAAAAAAAAAAATGTAGTATACCCCTGAAAAGGATTAATCAAAAACATAAATAAAAAAAAACAAACATTAAAACTAATCAGTAAAAGTGAAATCCTCAAAACAATATTTTTAAAAATACATTTATAGAAATAACACTATCAGGAGAGACTCATTCCATTGTTATATTTTAAAAAATTATAAAAGTAAATTGTGATAATATTAATCATATGCTATATATCATTTCAGTGGTGAAAGATTATCATCAGTGGCGCAGGCATCCAGCCCCCCCCCCCCTGGATATTAAAAAATACTTTCACTTAATTTGATATCTAAATAAAAATTGCACAAACCTATTTGAATTTATTTAATAAACAACAAACTTATGTATATAAAATATTACATAAAAAGAGCCCTTGGATATCACCGATAACCCTAGTGTTAACTGAAAGTGAATGCCTAGATGAACTCCACCTCTTAAAACCAAACCAACCCAATTTATTAGCATCCTTGGAACTGTCTGTGTATGTTAATTATGGTAGATAAATCGCTAAATAAGACACATTTAGTTAAAAAAAAAAAAATTTATACTTGTTTTCTGGATGTGTACAAGGATGTATTATTCCATTCATATCGATATAAAGATTATCGAATTCCACTCCATTTGGATTAGGCTTTGACGAATCAATTTCCTGTCCATCTTCTCCCTAAAACAATAGCATTTTTAACTAGCCAAGACAAAATATTTAAAAATAAATAAGTAAACATCAAATACTATTATAAAATATAAATGAATTTAAAGGTTCAATTGAGGTTATAAAATCATTACAAGTTGTACGATCTTCTTATTTTTTTCTTTATTTTGAAAGGTATATCTCATTAGTAGTTATTATTATATACAAATACAACATCTATTTCTCAAGGAGTGAAATACCTAGAGAGAGAAGAAAACACTTTATTGAAGCATTACAATCTGCCTGTTGTGGGCAATAAGTAATGGTGCTATGTAGGAGGAGTGAAACAAGTGTGTTCCCTTTGGCTTGCATTATTCAATATTTGTATAAGAGATGTAGGATAAAATGAGAGGCAGGATAAAATTAAAAAATCATTTTTAGATTGGCTATAGAATTGTAAATACATCGGGTTCATGGATGACCAGATCTCTTAGCAGATGACCAAATAGACAGTTAACAGGAACAATAAAACACTACTACTACTACACTACTGTAAAAAAAATGAGGAAACAGTTTTGAACTTATACAAAACAATGGCTGCTCCAACTTTGCTGATTCAAGGCCAAAACTTTAACAACAAACCAAATGAGTAGAATATAAGCTGCTGAAATGAGACTTTTAAGGCCGAAAACCGGATATACCCTAACATGTTTAAAATTCTAAAAACAGATTAAAAGTTCTAAAATCAAAGAAAATTTGGGGACTTTTGGAGAATGACAGAGATGATAGAAGAATATATATAATAAAATGACATTAACACGTTTTGAGAATAAAGATTGAAAGAATACCAAAGATACTGATAATAATACAATAAGCTTCAATGTGAAAATTATTGTGGAATCTCATTTCTTGCAGCAGTATACAAAATATTTTACTTAGAAAGTTGAATGTTTTTGCTGAAGATATAATAAATGATTATCAGTATAGTTTCCAGAGAAGAATGGGCACCACAGACCATATATTTGTAATGAGGCAGCTGCTCAAAAAGTGCTAAGAACACAAAATTGACCTTCATCTCCTATTTATTGACTACCGACAAGCATTTGATAGTATCAACAGAGCAAAACTAACCGTAAGGTTCAAGATTTAAGATTAAAACTGATAAGATTCAAGATTCCTCATAAATTAATAAAATTAATCAACATAACACTAAGAAATAGTGTGGGTGATAATCTGAGTTCACCCTTTCCTACATTAACTGATGTAAGACAGGGTGATGCTTTTTCTGGTGATCTCTTTTACCTGGCCTTGCATAGTCCAATGGAAAAGTTAAATATTTCGCACTATTTTGCATTCATGCTATCAGATTTGTGCTTATGTGGATGATATTTGCATGATCTCAATTAATATTTCATCGCTCAAACAATCTTTTAGTACACTGAGTGATGAATGTAAAAAAATTGGCCAATATGCAAGAAACTAAATACAGTAGAACCTTTATTATCCGTCAGGATATGGGACCAAGATGGTGATGGATTTGGGAAATAGACGGATATGGGAGTGAGTCATATGTCTCATATATATAATATACACATAAATTGAACAATATATCTAAAAATTCTACATTATATATGTACTCGTACCTTATTTACGTACTAATAAGGTATACATATGTAGTAAAAATATTTTTAAAAAACACATAATAATTACATACATCGATGGCTAAAAGCACAATCATGGTATGTCAATTTTTCCCTCTTGAGAAATTAATATCAATTTAAAGGTGGAGTTTAGCTCTTTCCTCGAGCACAAACGTAGTATGCCCATTCCTAATAATCATTAAATGATTATATAGAAGGGACATACTCTAGGGGCCTCTGCACGTTTTATATCATTAACTGTCGTCTGAGGAATATCATAGATTTTTGCTAAGGTTGAAGCACTTTCACCTTTTCGTAAACGTTTTACAACTTCAAACTTAGTAGCGAGATCTAAACTCTTCCTGTGCCTTTTTTTCCGAAACTATTATACATACTTTTAAGAAAACGACAAGTACCCGTAAGGCAAGAAAGAAGACTGAAGGTAGTTCAACTGCGGAAGGTACATTAGGCAGAGATGAGGAGATAATTAAGTGCTGAAAAATGTGTGTGAGGAAGCCTAGGTTTTGAGTAAACAACAGATCCTAGGAAACAAAGTTGTCAAGACACAACAATTGATTCTTAGCCGGCGTCTATAACTACCAACCAAACAATATATATACATCTTTTTTTTCCTCCAACTGAGGTGACGGTTAACAGAGAGTGACGATAAAATAGAGTGACGGATAATAGAGGTTGTACTGTACATACATATTAGTTCGGGCAGTAGCAGCACCATTATGAATGTCGATGGATATTCTTTTAAAAGAGTGAAAAGCTTTGACTATTTAGACTCAGACCTGAATGTTGAAAACAAGATAATGATAATCAAAGTAAATAGAAGAAGCGAACAGAGCATATTTTGTGAATATTAAACTCATCAAAAGTAAAATTGATTTAAGATGCACCAAGACTAGGCTTTAAAAATTGTTAATTAGAACAGTGCTTATCTATGGTGCAGAAACATGGACACATCACTGCTGCAAAAAGAAAATAGCTCCAAATTTTGTACCAAAAGGTTTTAAGCAATGCAGGGAGAATTCGGTTTAATGGAGAGGTGTATTCCTTATAAAAGGACCCCCATGTGGCCCAATTCATCAAGGCATGTCGTATAGAATGGTAAGGCCATGTTATAAAAAGAGTACCAAGCAAACCCCCGCAGTGTACTATGATTGGCAATGTAAGAGTTGGCCGACCACGTAGGCAGTGGATACATGGATAAAGAGGGCCATAATGAAAATATTGGGTGTCACTGATTGGAAACAGAAGGCTAGAAACAAAGAAGAGCGGAACAAAACTGTTAAGATACCCAAGACCCATCTAGTAGTACAGCATACTAGCAGTTGTATTAGATCATAGACCATGGGAAAAAAGGAAGGCAACAAGTTCTAACTTCCTTTCATTTGCTTTTTTGTATTCTCAAAAATACAAATGATTAAGAGTATGGATAAAAGAGTGTAATTATGGGAAATGTGCATATTTCTGTTATCATTTAAACAAGGAAAAAACGTTTCAACTAAGATTTTGAAGTATGGATAATGATATATGTTAGTAGAAACGTTCCATGACTAACAACAAGTCCCCTGGACCGGGTGGAATCAATATGGGATGGCTTAAATACGGTGGGAAGCCATCGGGTCCATTTTAACCAAATTCTCCAAGAAAAGGTCTTACTAGAGTAGATGAAAATGGCCACATTACTAAGAAAGGGGATAAGACCTAATTAACTAATTATAGGTGCATATCTGTTAACAACACAATTATGAAGGTATACGAAGGGGTATTGAATAAAAGAATAGGAGGATTACAACTCCAGAAGAACCATGCGGTTATACTGTGGGAAAGGTTTGTATTTATTATATACTTACTTTAAGGCAGCTTCTAGAAAAATGTGAAAGCAAACAGAAACAGCTTAGCCTAGTATATATCAATCTTAAAAAGACCTATGACATTGCTCCACGTTGACTTCTTTGGGAGTGCATGCAAAAAGCAAAGATTAATGATTCCTTAATTTATGATGTTAACCATATCTACTATATTAGAATATGTCTGATAAAAGTTGGAAACAAACTATCCTGTAAATATTCAAGTTCTAAAGGACTTTTTCAAGGATGCTCTATGTCACCAATCCTATTCAAAATAATTATTCAAGGTGCTACAACTGAGTGGTCGGGGAGAAGTAGAAGGATGGGGCTACATATTCAGAAAGATTTTTACCTCCACAACCTATTATTTGCAGATGACCAAGTCATCATAGCACAGGACAAGGAAGATGCAGAATATCTGTGTGCAAAACTCATGGAAGAATATAATAGATGGGGTTGAATATGAAGTTGAAAAAGACAAAATATTTGGATACGGAGGAGGATGGACCACTGAAGGTGAACAGTCTAAAGATTAAAAACGTTAACTATTTTAAATATTTAGGACTTGTCCTTCAAAAAGATAGGACATCTGAAGAGGATGTAGCCTGAAGAACCAGGGAAGGAAGAAATGCTATTGGCATGCTCAATTCCATACTGTGGAGTAACAACATTTTAAAAACCACTAAAAGAAAGATTTTCCATGCTAGTATAATGGCTATATGGCTGTTGCGACATGGAAATTGGGAAAGGGAAGCAAAGAGAAATTACTGATTGCAGAGATGGACTTCTGGAGAAGGGCAGCCGGAATATCCAGGTGTGATAGGATACCCTATTCAGTAGTCCGAGAGATAATGGGTACTCACAACACCATTCTCAAAAAATCACAATAACGTGATTAGAGTGGTTAGGACACCTACTGAGGATGAAAAATAATAGAATCACAAAAATGACTATGCACTGGTGCCCTGAAGGAATAAGAAGAGGCCGACCAAGAATTTCATGAATGAACCAAGTCCAGGAAGACATGGCAGAATATGGCCTGAATGAAGAAGATGCTTTTGACAGGAAAACCTGGAAACAAATGTTGTACTAATATTTGGTCGGAGAAAACCTCAACTTTGGAGAAACTTTCAATAACAAAAAAATGAAACGTTTATTTCTTGATGAAATGATTACAGAAATATAAACATTTCCTGTAATTACAGTATTTGTTCTATACTAAAACTCATGATTATTTTTATTTTCGTGAATATTAAAAAAGAAATGAAAAAAAAGTTAAAACTTATAACTTAACTCAAAGCGATAGCCTATGGAACTGACACCAAAATAAATGTAGCGTGTCCTAAAGATCATATAGTGTAGTGGTCATATACAACCCATTTGAAATCAAAACAGGCAAAACTGCCTAAATCGGAATTTTTTATGTTGATAAAAAAAATGTTAATATTCCTTTTTAAATATGCTTTAAAAAAAAATCAAGTATTTACATTCAAAATGACATATGTAGACAGTATTTCACTAAATAATTACTTCGAGAAGTAAAATAATCAATTGATGTAAATATACATGCTGATACTAAATTTGTTTTTTTTACATTTATTGCAATAACCAAACGGCTTATTTTATATTCCAATTCAATTTATAATTTACATCTACATGAGAGTAACCAGGCCTATTTTCAGATAAAAAAAATGACATAATAACACCTTAAATATGTGAAGTTGGTAATTATTTCACAGGTTGTCGCTTCGAGTTGTCTCACAAGTTTTAACTTTTCATTTGTTTCCAATAAAAGTTATTAATTATGGGAAACATGTATACTTCTATAATAATTTCACCTAGAAATGAACATTTCAACAAACATAAATCATCTATACTTCGAAATGTCAGATGAAACTTTTCATCATTTTTAGATGAAATGATTACCGGAGTAAACCCAATTTCTATAATTAAATTCTCTTTTCCATACTTACGCTCATGATGACTTGCATTTTTGAAAAATATTAAAAGTGAAACGAATAAACAGTTAAAACTTGTACCTCAAGTCGAAGCGACAATCTGTGGAACCTATACCGTGAAGTTTATTTGTAGTAAACAAATTAATTCATAATAATACATCAAAACAATGTTTATAACAGCTATTTGATACTTTTAAAAAATAAACTATTACAAGGTACAATATTTGTACTGGTTAGAGAAAGTTTTTTTGGAAAGATAGAAAAAAAGATTTATCTCTCATTTCTATATGTATATGCAAATATGTACATACATACTAAATAATGAAAAAAGATGGTTAAATGATAGTGATAAATAAAAAACCATTAGAAATTATGAAAAACAACATTCCCTAAAGTTAAAGCGCCTTACCGGAAAACCCTAACCCTATTAAACCATCACTCAATGTCATGATCAAAAATATGTTAATTAGAAAGAAAACAAGCATATAATAGCTAAAATTATATTAAAATTCAAAATCAATTATATATTATATGAAATAAGAAAGTAACGTTAGAAAATGTGCGGCAGATAAAGGATTTTGAGGTATATTATGACAAGCATCAAAACAAAATTCATCAAATTTTTAATAATGCTTAAATAACCGATATACCAATTCTTCAACACAGTCTACTACCACTACTATCATAGTAGGATATTTCCTTGTCAATGACCTAAAAAATGCTGGGACACCCATTTCAAAATAATGTAAACAAACCTAACTACTAGCACATTTCTATAGAACTAAGTAACCTCCCTGAATTAATCTCTGATCCATGAGTTATTGAGCTCCTAAAACATGTTCATTTCTATATTTCCGTTAATGTAAAAACAGTTTAACCATTTAACTGCTACGGGCGATATATGCCGGCGCAAGGGAACGTGCCCCCTTTACTAAAGACAATACATGCTGTCCTGCATCACATATATGCCCTCAGTGCTAAAGACAATATATGCTGTCGCACTGCTTTTCTATTTATTTGCTAAAGCCGAGTATAGACGACCTGACCTTGCTTCATTCTTATTCATATATCATTCATGTACCGTTTGCTCGGGCTATCAGTGGCGTCCTGCTCCGGCTGGGTAGTCAATTTCATTCTTTTTTTTGCTCTCTTTGTGAAACAAACCCTCAGTTCAACTGCCTGTATGTAGCACAGGCCAGTAGATGGGTAGCCAGCCCACTTAGCGCTGTGATAGACGTAAAGCTCTTCACTCGCAGCAGTTAACAAGTTAACATGTTTACATTTTTTTTTAAATTGAAAATAAGCAATACATTTATATTTTTAATATAACTAATTTTTATTGTTTTCGAAAGTTGTAAATTTTAATTCAAAAGCTTGAAAGTATAAAAGTAGCATTTCGTAATTTTTCAATAAATTAAGTTAAAATAAATATAAATAATTGTATTTGCATAAAAAGGGTATAGTAAAATATGTCTGTCACACCAAACCCATCATATTACTGATACTAAAATTTAATTTTTGTTTTTTAACTTTTTATTTGTTTCCCTTTTAATATTTTCCAAAACTATAACTTATTGAGAGATTCATTATGGGAAACATGTATATTTTGATAATAATTTCACCTAGAAATAAATGTTTTTTCAACGAACATATATCATATATTTTATTGTTATATGATATAATTTTTTAAATATTTTATTTGAAAAGAAAAGTCAACTAGATCCAAAAATAAAGTAATGTTCAATTAACATTCTCCCTCTGTATACATCGCAAATTATGAGAACATGGGGATATAGGATCAGTGAAAGAAGAGATATGACTGACCGAGAAGCGAGCCAGGATGGCCGAGATGGTAAAGGAGAGGTGGGAGACCCGGGTTGGAGTCCCGGTCCTGGTCATATCTTTTCTTTCCAAATAAAATATATCATCTATACTTCGAAATGTCAGATAGAACGTTTATTTCTAGATGAAATGATTACTGAAGTAAATCCATTTACTTGTATTTGGAATTCCCATACTTGTATTTTCGGAAAATATTAAAAATGAAACAAATAAACAGTTAAAACTTGTACATCAATTCGAAGCGACAACTTGTAGAACATATACCGTGAAGTTTATTTGTAGTAAAAAATTTAATTCACAATTATATATCAAAACAATGCTTATAACAGCTATTTTATATTTCTAAAAAATAAGCTACTATAAGGTGCAATATTTATACTGTGTAGAGGAAGTATTTTTGTAGATAAATAAAAGGTTCATCTGCCATGTCGATATGTATATGTAAATATGTACATACATACTAAATAAGGAAAAAGATGGTCAAATGACAGTGATAAATAAAAAAAACATTGGAAATCAAGATAAATGGCATACTCTTAAGGGTGTCTTATTGCACCACCACTCAATGTCCTTATCAAAAATATATTAATTAGAAAGAAAACAAGCAAATAATAGCTAATATTATATTAAAATTCAAAATCAATAATATATTTATGAAATAAGAATGTAATATTAGAAAATGTTTTACTGATAAAGGCTTTTGAGGTACCTACATCATGACAAGTATTTAAACAAAATTTGTAATAAAACTTATTAATATTGCTTGGATAATAGGCATACCGTTTCTTCAACACAGTCTACAATAACGGATGGATATTTCCTTGTCAACCACCTAAAAAATGCTGGGACACCCATTTTAAAATATGTCAACAAACCTAACTACTAGCACATTTCTACTGAACTGTAATTAGTAACCTTCCTGAATTCATGTCTGGTCAAAGAGCTAATATGCTCCTAAAAACATGTTCATTTCTGTCTTACATTTTATATTTCAGTTAATGTAAATACAGTTTTTAACATGTTAACATAATTTTTAAAATTTAAAATAAGCAATAGATGTATGTTTTTATTATAACTAATTTGTATTGTTTTCGTTGCTTGTAAATTTTAATCCAAACGCTTAAAAGTATAAAAAGTAACGTTTCGTAATTTTTCAATAAATTAAGTTATGATAAATCTAAATAAATGTTATTATATACAGGGGTTGTGTAAAATATGGCTGTCACACCAAGTCCATCATGGGTTTTCAAATTTAACATTTTACGTATGTTTTGTCTTTTATACGTCTTTGGGCCTATAAATGTCAAAACGTAACTAATAATATTGGGTCCATAGATTTGTTCGGTTTTTGAATGGGGGAATAAAACGGATACAGTTTATTCAATATTGCATTTGTCGGTTTTATGAACGAGCTCTTGTCTTTCTAACAATTTCATCAATCGACTTTCGTAAAACATCTGGGGTTTAAAAGCGAAAAACTGGTTGTTTTTTCTTTAGGATAAAGTACACATTTGATATAAAAGAAACACTTAATTGAAAATATTGTAACAGGCAGCAATTTAACTACTATCTATTGCATACATCCAAACAGCCAATGAATACTGGCGCAATTCGTGTGCGCAAGTGTGAACCAGTGGTGGTGCTGTTGGAGCCATCACGGACTTAACAGTCACTCCCTGTTAATTAATTAATACAAATACTTAAAGAACGGCGTAATGAACTAACCGAATGAATAAAGCACACATCTTATATAAATGAATCACTGTTTTGAAAACATGGTAACATGCACATTAGCAACTAACATGGCGTACATTCAAACAGCCGATGCATACTGGCGCAAGTCATCTGCGCATCACAAACCGGTGGCGGGGTTAGAGTCATCGCGGGCACAACACTAATCGATATAAATTTCCAAATCTCTCTCATCAGCGAACTATATCCTATTGAGGGAGTTTCGGAGGGCCTCAATTGGAGTGGTAATCTGACGGTACAAGGTCCGAGAATACGATGGTTATAATAAAACATCCCAGTCAATGAAGCGACTTCGGCTCATCGATCGAAATAAATTATATCTCAACG
Source organism: Arma custos (assembly GCA_037127475.1). Taxonomy (NCBI): domain Eukaryota; kingdom Metazoa; phylum Arthropoda; class Insecta; order Hemiptera; family Pentatomidae; genus Arma; species Arma custos. The sequence goes on from CM073761.1 coordinate 59,823,518, forward strand.
TGATGTATCGACGAGTTATCAGTACCGCTACGCCGGAACAGGGCCGGCTTTACCTTATGTGCAGGGTGTGCGGGGCACACGGCGCCGGGTCTCAAGGGGCGCCGCGAGGCGAAACCTCCAGAGTTTACACAGCCAAACCCCAGAGGACGCCTAGTTCACGATTGCACACGGCGCGACATGGGCTAGAGTCGGAATTACTACACCTCTTATTGATGGCTCCAGCTTCTCGATCTTAACGTGAACTAATGTTTGTCAGTGCCCCAGCGACGTGTGTCAGTGACATCCTCTAGAAGAGTGAACGCCTTTATAAATGAACCTTAAGTTAACAGTCGTATGCTTAAACTTTATGATTGACTAGCTGTCGCTACAGCTAAGCAGCTGCAAGCAGGTCAGACCCGACATGTTCAGTGAGACTACTGTCACTAACCTCGAACCGTCTCTTCAGTAGTGACATCACAGGATACTAACTACCTTCAAGAAAATACATTTCTTTAATTTATTTGTATGACATTATTTTTTTCAATTTACATTTGTTTTGTTTGTTTATAATTTTATTGATGAATCACTAAAATGAGCCCAAAATCTTTCTTAAAAAATGGTAACCCCAAAAGTTAGCAATTTGTGACACCGTCTTCTGACTCCCCACGAACAAGCATTCAAAATAGCTGGAGATACACCTTCAAAAGAAGAGCTTTGTTGAGGGGGGACAATCTACCAATCCACTTAAACTTGATATTTATCAAGGGATACCTACCATCTTCGCGGATACCTCGATTTTGGAAAAACAATCCCGCCTAGTGGTTCCCTACCTGCGAATCCGCCTTCACAAAATTCAAGGTTACCTCGAGCAGCATCAAGTTCCAATTCTTGCTCCCAAAATATTGACCTTCATGTCCTCAATTATGTTCAAGACCTCCTTCATGACTTTTCCAAGGAGCTGTTCGAACATTTGCTTTGTGATTAATGTGGAATGTTGTATTGCGTTGTTGTAATGGTGGAATACAACGTCTTTGCGATTGACAAGGACTGGGCTTGGTCCAATTTCGTGTGCTTAGATCTTCGAATCAATCGTGTTTCCTTCTTAGAACAACTCTTTAAAGAACACGCTTGCCTTTTTTTGAAATAAAAAAGCAAAATATTCAGAAAATGCATTAAAACCTCATGCCAAATGATTTTCAGAGGGTTTCTTTAACTGATGCAAAAATCATAGCTAGGACTTTAAAATATATTTCATGTTCATATGAATGGATATTAAAAATATTGGGATGCCACTACATGTTGTATTTTATATATATTTAGGGTGATGTATGTTAAAACTGATAGAAATTATCTGACTTGTCATAAAAACGTTGATTTATATTCATCGAAAAGTGTGCGGGTCGAGAAAACATGCAAATTTGATGTATAGTAAATTCTTTTTATCGTAGCTCCCAAACTCCTTACCATATTTATAATTCAACAGTATATTAAAGGTCCAGGATTGATATAGAAACAAACAAAAATGGTTGGTTTTGGGCATTAACGTAACTAGAGTTGACTCATGGGGGGTTAACCCCCACCAGTCAACCACTCCAACATATTACTCCCTTCAAGAAAGATGCCTCGTAATATAGGTACAATTTATATTATACTATAATCATGTAGCTTCAAATTAAATAAATAGATTATAATTTTTATAAATGTTATTTATTTTATAAACTCAGTTTATTCATTAAAATAACTGTGTTTGCACTTTCTTTGTTATGTTTTTGACATTATTGACTCTTACTTCTGTAATCCCACAATAATAACTTTGAAAAAGTAAAATCCTTCAAATTTTTATTTCTTTTAAATTGTTACAATTTTTTTTAATTTCTTCTAAGCAATGGGGGTTACATCCCCAATAACTCCCCCCCTCGTTACGCCTATGGTTTTGGGGGATTTTTCGCACCACGATGAGTGAATCGGAACCAGTATATGCTGTGACACAAACGAAACTAATGCCAGTGAAACCAAACATATAGTTACGAGAGCGGACTTTGACCTTTCCGAGAAGACGCATTATTGTCAGATAGAGAACTGGAGAACATTGAAATTGATATTGAAAACATTTCGTACTGCTAAAAAAAACCGAATGAACTTCTGGATCCACACAATACAACGGGACCAAGTGACAACCGAGGTACCTAAAACAAAACAATGATAGCATTTTTCGAATGGCATGCGCTCCCACTGGACAAGCACTGGAGCCGAGTAACAGCCGCAGAAATGAAATACCTGAGGAGAGTGGCTGGCTGAACCAGAAGGGATCTGATCAAAGAACAGCGAAAGCGTGAGGTCCTGGGAGTTTTAGCTGTAAAAGAAGCGGTTGAAAAGTGGCAGCTGAAATGGTTTGGCCACCTTTGCTGAATGGAGGAAGATCGGTATCCAAGGAAGTTCTTCGAAGCTAGGCCAACTGGAAGACGTCCATGGGGCAGACCTAGGCCAACAGGGAAACGTCTTCAATATCCACATCTCCATGCTGGGACAGCAAAGAGGACAAGGGCTGAATGCCATAAAGGCGCTGGACAGGGACCGGGAAGTGTGGCTGTCATGGACTGAGGCAACTCCACGGTGAAAGGCACAAGGAGGAAGAAGAAGAATGGCATGCGCATCTTTGAAATGAACCATGAAATTTCCTGAAAAACTTTAATTAGCCAGCTATAGAATACTGAGTTGTATCTTTTTGTTCTTTACACTGTTCGGATTCAGCAATGTCCTTTCTTAAAACAACGATGTATTGTATAAAAAGCTCATATTGTATAGATATGAATATCCGAAAAGATCATCTGAGCTAATTTAAGCTGAACAATAAAGAAACGAATAAAGATGAAGGCCCCACATTCACTATTACCATAGTAATCGGCTACAATGGTAGTTTGGAGTCTCTTCCAAACTAGAAGACAAAAAGATGGAGCACCACATCTTTTTGTCTTCTACTGTTCTAAATCTCAGTACAGTTTTAGTTTAAAGTCTTCAAATTATTGAATTATTCGTATTAAATCTCACTCCTAGTGCAATCATTTCCTAATAAGTATGTGCCGTATTTCGGCAGGTTTTCTTTTAATTTAATTTTTATCCTTATTCCCCCACCTCTTTTAATTTGAACAACTAGCGCCCTTAGTTTCTTGTTCTCCCGCTCATTGGCGTTTGGAAGTTTTTAAACGACGCAGTCTAATTTGAGCGGCCCTTTAGATAAGAGCTTCTGTTTCAACTATGTCTCTAGTGGTAGCCACACACCTACAGTTATCTGTCTTATGTGTATGAAGATGTGTACAGGTATTTTTAATTCCTTTTTTTATTCCTTTTACACCATTGCCTTTCTCCTGTATTGCTGTTCAGAACCTGGTACATTTCATTACACACGTAAACCTGCTAGAGAAACCATTAGATTATAGAAGATACAGATATTCAGGTGAGTTGATCTTTTTCTTACCCTTTTTTATTTCAGTTCATTACTTTGTAATCAATTTCCAGTCTAAATTTATCTCTTTTATTACAATATTACTATGGTCCTCCATTCTATGCGACGAAACGCCAATTAGGTATATTAAATTCAATTGGCTACGTAAACTCGAAAGAGAAAATTTAAATTATCTCATTCTTAAATTCTTTTTTTTCTCTTACACTATCAGAGGGATTAATCACTTTTTGCCGTTTAATTATTGCTTCACGGATACTAATTTCATTTTTGCATTTTTTCAGATTTCCCCTACGAGCACAGACCCCTGCCAATATTTGCAATTTTCATATTTGAATTTGTAGTTTTAATTTCATGAATAATACAGACTATCGTTGTTTACATTCACCATTTACGTATTTCGTCGCACAGCGTATTACACAGGTTCAGAGTCCTATCACTAAAGTATTAACTACTGTTTATGTATCTAATTTACGACAAGATATTTTTTACTTTAAATTTGGTTCTTGAACTTAAATGTTTTTAACTTTTAATTTTTAAATTTACATTAATTTAAATTTTAAATTTTATTCTAAATTAATTTAATTTCTCCCTTTTTTCTCTTAACAAAATTTTAGTAATTCTGTAATAATGACTAAACCAGAGGAGGTCAAAGCTAAATTAAACAAACTTGTTTATATAACGATTTTTGCTAATGTAACGTATATTACTGATGCTATTAAACCACTTAAAGTGGATAATATAGCAAAGGTCCAAGCCTATTTCAATCGACTTCCTTATTATGAGGAAAAGTACCGTAATGTACAGTCCGATATACAAGAATTTAACCAGTTACTCCCCACGGAAGACCGCGTCGATGTTTTATCAGCAGAGTCATCCTTCTTGGGCTTGGTGGTTGAAATAGAATCATTTTTAAAAAGGCTTGAGGCACAACTAGCTGCAGCTCCTCCAGCTATTACTTATCTAACACCTTCTTCATACATGCTTCCAAAAATACCTTTACCGAGTTTCTCGGGTAAAATTGAAGATTGGCCAGATTTTATATCCCTTTATGATTCCTTGGTTCATGGTAATACCTCTTTAGATAATATACATAAATTTCAATACCTCCGGTCAGCAGTTAAGGGCGAAGCTCTGTCATTAATTTTAGGTTTTCAAGTTTCAGAGGCTAATTATTTGTTAGCTTATCAAACACTTGTTAACCGTTACCAAAATAATAGAAGAATTGCTTCTATGTACCTTAATAAAATTTTATCTTTTAAATCTTCAAACCCACCTAACTCTTTGGCTAATTTGAGGCAATTACTTAATGTACATCAAACTTCTGTAAATGCAATAAATGCACTTCAAATTCCTAATTTAGCAGATTTTCTACTTTTTTCTTTAACTTTAAAAAATCTTGATCCTGTACTTCGAAAAAAGTTTGAAGACCAGAACACTTCTACTAATATTCCGTCCTATGAACAATTAATTAAGTTTATCACCAAACAGGTGAGAACATTAGAACTAAATGAAGGTTCAGAGAAACCTAGCACTAATTTCAGTAAACCTAAATCAACCACCCAGGCTTTAACAGCCGCTATTAATTCGTCTAAACCTCAGTCTTCTTCTAATTCTTCTTCTTCAATATGTGGCTTTTGTAATGATAAATCCCATACTATATATACATGTGACCAGTTTGGTCGTAAATCTCCTAGAGAAAAATATAATTGGATTAAGGCCCAGAAATTATGTGTAAATTGCCTTCGGCATCCTGCAAAATATACTTGCCATAGTAAAGTTACTCGTACAGTATGTCATCATCCCCACCATTCTTTATTACATTTTGGTTCTTTACTTACTAAAAGGAAATTTAATAATAATGTTTTTGCAGGAAACAATAATAATACTCATACTACTGTAAATCAGCCTGGATCGAGTTCCGGTACTGCCGAAGCCACTCCTCCTCCTTCTTCGTGTGTTGCTGGTATCACTGCCTTAACTTCAACACAGTTTAAAACTACAACAATTTTATTGGCCACATGTTTAGTAAAATTACAGGTATCACCTCATAATTCTGTTATTGTTAGAGCTCTCCTGGATTCAGGTGCAGGAGCTTCTTTTATTTCTGAAAGATGTGCTCAATTATTACAATGTTCTCGTTCTCGAACTCCTATACCCATTAGCGGAATAGGTCATTCTCAAACTAAAACTAAAGGTTCATCTTTTCCTTCTACTTTTACTTTAGAAGGCAAAATTGTTTCTGAAAATCACCCCTATTTTATTATGGACTCCCTTACAAATAATACTCCACAGGTTCAAATATCCTCAGCAGTTCGTACTGCAACTAATCAACTTCGTTTAGCGGATCCTTCTTTCGATTCGCTGTCTCCTATTGACTGCATCTTAGGAGCAGACATAGCTGCTATCGCCTTGGAAGGTGGTTCTCCAGTTGTGTTAGGGCCAAACTTTCCTACTGCCGTTCCATCTGTGTTCGGTTATATTTTAATGGGCTCCGCCCCCAGGAACCCTGATTCGGCCTTAATTGCAACCCCTCTTGGGTTTTCTACTACTCCTCCTTCCGTTAGTAGCTTTTATGCCGATCCTTCATCGGACTTACATTTATCTCTAGAACGCTTTTGGAGTGTTGAAGAACCTCCTAAGGCTATTTCTACACCTTCTCAAGAGGATGAATTCTGTGAAACCTTTTTTAAAGAAACTACCGCTCGAACTCCATCAGGTCATTACCAAGTTAGACTACCTTTTCTACCTTCTACTACTCACACCCTTGGTGACTCTTATAAAACTGCTTACGCGCGATTTACTGCTCTAGAGCGTAAATTCGCTTCTAATACAGAATTTAAAACTCAATATTGTTCCTTTATGGACGATTATTTACAACAAGGTCATATGACTCTTGCTAACGGTCCCAAGCATTATTTTATACCACACCATGGTGTGTTTAAATCACATGGTGACACTTCTAAAATTAGAGTTGTTTTTAATGCAACTTCTAAAACTACTTCTGGTCTTTCTTTGAATGATCTTCTTTATGCTGGGCCAAAATTACAACCTTTACTTTCTGATGTTATATCTTTATTCCGTCAGTTTTTATGTTTTTGTCTGTGACATACGTCAAATGTTTCGGCAGATTGCCATACATCCTGAAGATTATCCTTTTCAGTGTATACTTTGGCGAAATGACCCTTCTAAATCAATTCAAACTTATTATTTAACTTCCGTCATGTATGGTACTAGGTGTGCACCCTATCTAGCTTTGCGTACAATTTCTCAACTAGTGGAAGATGAAGGAATTAATTTTCCTTTAGCTGCTTCTTCATTGAAATCCAACATTTTTGTTGATGATATAGCTGTAGGGGCTAATTCTTTAGACCAAGCGTTACTTTTAAGAAATGAAATTATTTCTCTATTGGCCAAAGGAAATTTTCTTTTAAAAAAATGGATTTCTAATCACCCTTCTTTATTAAAGGATATTCCTGAAGATCACTTACTTGAACCATCCACTTTAGTAGTTCAGCAATCTATGCCTCTGTTAGGTACCTTATGGGATCCTAGCGAGGATACTCTTTCAATTCCTGTTGATATTTCTATTCCTAATAATAAAACCATAACTAAGCGTATTGCATTATCTTACATCTCACAAATTGTTGATCCTTGTGGTTGGTTAACACCTTTTATTTTGAGAGCTAAACACTTTATGCAGCGCCTTTGGTGCGTACCTCTTGACTGGGATACCCCTCTCAGTTCAGAATTACATAACGATTTTTTAACTCTTTTTAAGGATTGTTCTACTCTCTCTAGTTTCGAGACCCTTTTCTACTAATTCAAATAATTTATATATTTTACACGGTTTCTGTGACGCCTCTCAAACTGGGTACGCCGCAGTTCTATATTTACAGTCAGTATCATGTAAAAATAAACCCGTTTTGCTTATGGCAAAAAGTAGGGTAGCTCCTGTAAAGCGAATGTTGATCCCACGTTTAGAGCTATGTGCAGCTCATCTGTTAGCTTCTCTGGTACAACATTTTCTAGAACTTTTTGGCCCTAGTAGTATAATTTCAGCTTCACATTTGTGGACCGATTCTCAAATTGTTTTGAGCTGGTTAAAAATAGAAATTTATAAATTAAAAACTTTTGTTGCAAACCGTGTTTCTCAAATTTCTCAGTGGACGTCTCATTCTACCTGGCATCATGTTCTTAGTAAAAATAATCCGGCCGATTTGGCCTCTAGGGGAGCTTCTCCCGACAAATTAGCTAGGCATGAACTATGGTGGCATGGACCTCCATGGATTTCAGATGAAACTTCTTGGCCTCAATCATCTCCTAAATTAATTTCCGATCCTACAGATTTAGAATTAACGCCTGTTTTACTTACTCAACCTGTTTCAAATAATTCTGATTTATTTAAAAACTCTAAATATATTTCTACTTGGACACGCCTTATTGGTGTAACCAAAGTTATTCTTTCTTGGCGTTGTTGTCTTAAGAATCGTAAACCTGTAACATTTTCTGAAGCTAGCTTTCGAGTTTGTTATTACGTTCAACATTGCACATTTTCTGATGAAATTGAAGCCTTAACAAAAAATAAAACACCAAGTTTACGAATTAAAAGATTAAACCCCTTTATAGATTCATGTGGTGTAATTAGAGTCGGAGGTCGACTATCGCATTCTAACGTTGTAAAATCGAAACATCAAATTTTACTACCTAAATCACATCCTTTTGTTTACCTTTTAATTGATCATTACCACATTACTTATTTTCATGCAGATTTAACTTTTACTCAGTACCATCTTTCTTTAAATTTTTGGATTTTATCTGCTCGCCAAATTATACGATCTCGAATTTTTAAATGTATTAAATGTTTTAGAGCCGCTCCTGTACATAAAGTTCCACTAATGGGTGAATTACCTCCACCACGGGTGAATCCTTCACCTCCTTTTTTTCACACCGGCATGGATTTTGCTGGGCCCTTTAGTGTGAAGTCTTCTCACTTGCGCAAGGCACCTATTATTAAGGCATATCTTTGTGTTTTTATTTGTATGGCATCTAAAGCAGTACATTTAGAGCTTTCGCTTGATCTTTCTACTGCTTCCTTCATTGACGTTTTACACCGTTTTATAAGTAGGCGTGGCTGTCCCTCTCAACTGTATTCCGACTGTGGCACTAATTTTATAGGTTCCTCTATACTCCTTACTAGACAGATAAAATCGTTTTTCAATAATCCTGATGTTTCAACCTTAGTTAAATCTGTTTGTGATGAAAAGGGTATCAACTTTAACTTTAATCCACCCTCAGCTCCTCACCAAGGAGGACTGTGGGAACGTACCGTCCGTTCTGTTAAACATCATCTTACCCGAATGTTAAATAATCAAGTACCCACTTGGGTCAATTTAAACTCTTTATTAATCCGAATAGAAGGAATTCTAAATTCCAGACCTATAACTCCTATGTCTAGCAACCCTACTGACTTTGAGGCCCTGACTCCTGGTCATCTTTTAATTGGTCGTCCTCTAACTTCTCTACCTGAGCCTGAGGTTCATCCATCTCATTGTACTCCTGTTAACTTTAAATGGGTGCAATCTATGCACCAGTCTTTTTGGAAGAGATGGAGAGTTGAATATTTACCCTTATTGCAACCAAGGCAGAAATGGAACACTTCTTGTCCCAATTTAGTTGTTGGCGACTTAGTTATTATCGATGAAGCCAATTCACCTCCTTCTACGTGGCCTTTAGATAGGATATCTGCTGTGCGCGCTGGGGAGGATGGTGTGGTTCGGCAGGCCGAGGTCTTAACTCCGACAGGCAAGTATTTGCGACCAGTAGTCAAGCTTTATGAACTTCTTATTTACAATTAAACGTTAATTAATTGTTACTTTTTTTTTTTTAAAGATTACCTTTTTTGTTTTTTTGTTTTTCACTTATTTTTCTAGGTTTCTAGATGTGCGGAGTCTGTGCTCGACGGGGTTCGCTGCGGCACCTTTATTTTGTCTTTTCCAGGTACCTCTCCTGAACAGTTGTTCAGGGGGGCCGGTGTGCCGTATTTCGGCAGGTTTTCTTTTAATTTAATTTTTATCCTTATTCCCCCACCTCTTTTAATTTGAACAACTAGCGCCCTTAGTTTCTTGTTCTCCCGCTCATTGGCGGTTGGAAGTTTTTAAACGACGCAATCTAATTTGAGCGGTCCTTTAGATAAGAGCTTCTGTTTCAACTATGTCTCTAGTGGTAGCCACACACCTACAGTTATCTGTTTTATGTGTATGAAGATGTGTATAGGTATTTTTTATTCCTTTTTTTTATTCCTTTTACACCATTGCCTTTCTCCTGTATTGCTGTTCAGAATCTGGTACATTTCATTACACACGTAAACCTGCTAGAGAAACCATTAGATTATAGAAAATACAGATATTCAGGTGAGTTGATCTTTTTCTTACCCTTTTTTATTTCAGTTCATTACTTTGTAATTAATTTCCAGTCTAAATTTATCTCTTTTATTACAATATTACTATGGTCCTCCATTCTATGCGACGAAACGCCAATTAGGTATATTAAATTCAATTGGCTACGTAAACTCGAAAGAGAAAATTTAAATGATCTCATTCTTAAATTCTTTTTTTTCTCTTACAAAGTATATGTCGGTATTAATCAGCCATCGCTGTCCTCTGAAGATATAACTCTCTCTCTCTCTCTCTCTCTCTCTCTCTCTCTCTCTCTCTCTCTCTCTCTCTCTCTCTCTCAAAATATTTTTTTAAATCACCCTAGGCAATTACTTTAAAATGTTGGGCAAAGATATTTACGATGTCAAAAGTTATGTTTAATTTAAAACACAGTGCTTTTTTAAACTTTTATCTTCTCCTAAGACCCACCTTTTATTAAACTTTTTTATTTTCTCCATCTAAAACCCACTCATTTATTTTCTATTTTTATATTATTTTCTATTATTGACAAATTGAAAGTGGGGCATCCACGGAAGTAACATTTTTTGACTCTACAATTTTTGTTATATACACTTCAGGTGTTCATGACAGACTAATGCAAATTTAACTGTTGATAGGCTAATAATAAAAACAGTAAAAAAGATAAATTTAAAGTCAATATTTTGAAGTTGCTTTTCAAGAATAGCAGCTTTCCCGTAGTTTCTACTTCGTCCAAATGAATAATTTCTATAATTACAATTCTATAAAACAATTCTTTAAAGAACACGCTTGCCTTTTTTTGAAATAAAAAAGCAAAATATTCAGAAAATGCATTAAAACCTCATGCCATATGATTTTCAGAGGGTTTCTTTAACTGATGCAAAAATCATAGCTAGGACTTTTTCATACCTCCCTAAACATGAATAATAGGTGGCATTAGTTTACATTATACTGCATTTAAGTTTTCATTAAATTTGCATAGAATCTATTGATCTTTTCGAAATATGTCACATAATATATTTTTGAATTCACAATGAAAAAAAAAAAAATCTGTTTTAATTTTACTTCTCTGCTAAGGCCATTTTTTGGTATCAGTTCCGGAGGTTGTAGCTTCGAATTAAGTCACAACAAGTAGGATTTTTCATTAGTTTCCTCTTGCATATCCTCGAAAATAATAATAATCGTGAGTTTTAGTATGATGAAAGGAGTGTAATGTATATTTCGAGGAAAAGTGTATATTTCAGTAATCATTTCAGCAAGTTTCAACTGACATTCGAAGTATAAATTATTATAAAATCTAAACGGTATGTGTAAGTCGTTTCTTTAATCTATATATAGTCAATAATTGCTACTATATAAAATCAATAATAAAATAATTTTTAATAATTTTCGAGAATATTAAAAAGGAAACAACTGAAAAGTTAAAACTTGTGACCTAACTTGAAGCGACAACCTGCGGGACTGATACCCATTTTGTTTTCAACACGATTGAACGAGCGAATATTAATATAAAAATATAAGATATTGCGAGTGGCAGTATTATCGTCACAACAGGTCGTGTTCTTCTCAGTGAAAACAATTTGTTTATATAAGGAATGTAAACAACTCTGAGCCTTTACCAATGGCTTTATTGTAACATTATTAAGTTTCAATTCAACGTTCATCATGGAATCATATTTTTATAAGGTATTGTATAATATATTTAGAAATCCCTAATTGTAAGTACACACTTCTCAGGCTTATGAAGTTATTTCAAAATTTATTTATTTAAAGACTTAAATAATTTTTTTTCTTAAAAAACTGGTGTAATATTTGGAAAAATGTGCAATAAATCTACTGAGGGATTGTTTTATCAATAAATATTTTTTTAGAAATATAAATGATTGAACATGTGCGATTTTACGTCCTAAAGTTCCATTTAAGCGTATGTTTTTTTTTTTCCAGAAGTTGGAATAGTTAGGACTTTACATTTTTCAAACATTTCTTTTAATGCTATTTAAAAAAGAAATGAACACATGTAAATTGCAAAGATTAATGAATTGTTTCGTTATTTAAGACCATAAAATAATATTCCGCCTTTTTCTTCTTCGAACTTTTGTTGATAATTATAAATAATTTTAAGTCGTAAGCTTTATGTATTTTTTTAAAAGAAACAAATATATGGAAAAAGCGAAAAAAAATGAAAAGAGAGCCCAATTGGTTTATATTCAAACATAACTGTATTATGTATAACCGTATTATAATTGTATTATAAATTAAAAATTATTCGTTTGTGTGTATTTAAAGTAATTTGTATAATTAATTACATTTGTATCAAACATACGAATCATATATTGAAATGTTTTGTTAGAGTTTTCAGAAAAATAACTTTTTTTAATCTTTTTAAATGTTTCTTTATTTTAAAGTGGTACGGTATACAAATAAACAGTAGTCAATATTTTTAGCAATTTTCGATGGATATATTGTATAAAGAAATTTATACAGATAATGCGTTTAGAATTAATACAGAGATTTTATTCAATGAAAAGAATGGGTATGACTGGGTATAAATATATAGAAAACAACACGGAAAATATTTAAACAAATTAAAAAGAATAATAAAAAAAAGAGGAAGAAATTCAAATTGGTCCCTCGTGTTAAATACGTAGTATTTTTTACACTTTAATTTTTTGATTTTACTTTCTTTATAGATTTCTAAACTAATTATATCATGCTTACGTATTAAGCGATTTACCTTATGCTATATATTTTTAACAGCAATAGTTCTATACTTTGTCAATTATTATAATTTCTGTATCGATGAAATATGTGTTTTGTCAAATTCTTTCCTGTTATTTATAGAAAAATAGCAACAGTTTAGGGATCTGTTAAAGGGGAAAATGTAGTTAAGTATTTTCACAGTATTGAGATCATTGCATCGATGAAGGTCTGTCTGAATGAAGGTGATTTTCATAGCATAAATGTCCGAATTTAAATTATTTAAATTACAGTAATGTCCTCTACATCACCTGAAAAATATAGAATAATAAAATAAAGTGGAAGGTTCACCTGTCTGTTGGGCAGGCTCAAGTAGACAGTTTTAATTTGATAAAAAATTTTGTAATCGCTTTTTTTTTTTTACACACTTCTGTGTCTTCTTCCGTTTTTCTGACAGAGATCCCTTTCTTACTTAGTAATCATTAATACACCCAAAGGACGAAACTTTTAAAGCAAATAAACTTAATGAGTTTATTCCATAATTGTTTTTATTTAATGGAATTTTAGTAATTAAAGTGTCAGAATGGTCGCCAGCTTCTTCGATGTTCTGTACCTCAACGGAGGTGTACCTGTGGGGTTCTGGCAGGAATCCATCACAGGTAGTTTTAGTAGCCGGGTACCTAAAATTCACCCCCTCGACGAAACCGTTTGATTCGGTAACACCTACCGTGGTATTGGATGACGAAACCCTAAGTACGCCCATAGGCAGATCCTGGGGGAGGGGGCACGGGGGCACGTGCCCTCCCCCCCAGACGGTTGTTTGTGTACTGTGGAGAATCCATTACAGTATATACTTATAGGCAAATCATGCGATGATAGTTGTTAAATAACAGAAATAACATGACTGAAACTGTTGTTTAGATATTTTAATAAGCCTTTCTATAAATACTATAAGTGCATTTCTAAGTTATAATTGATTTTTTTGCCCGTCTGCCCGTTGTGCCCCCCCAGAAAAAAATCCTGGATCCGCTCTTGTGTACGCCGATCCTAAAGACAAAATTTCCTCCATCTAAATTTGCCGATTCCATATATAACAAAACGTTGACAGCAAATACTTCAAACGAGAGCAAGTCAAGCCTGAAAACATTCTAGAAATGAGTTGAAGGCCCTATATGTCTGTGGACAAACTTCTCTTATGTCAAATAACAAATCCGATTATCTCACATCATTTTGTGTTGCAGTAAGAGATATCGATTCTATTGGCCTATTCAAGGACATTTTATTGGTATCATTTAACCAAATTTTGTACAATTTAACTTATTTGTAAAACATTACCAGACCAGACTTGCTCACGTATTTCTGAGGTAAACGGGTTACTATGGTCCCATCAACACTAGTCTGCCAAAGTCAACTTAGTCGGCTTGGAGCTGAAACTGGGCATGTTTACCTAGTATTTAACCATCACTGCATCTTTATGTTGTCATCTTCTTAATGTTTATGTGTGTTCGGAAAGGCAGATTCTGAAAATGTAGACTTAAATAGCTTTATATAACCTAGCACATCAAAACAGTTTTTGTCTGATTAAATTATTAAATCTCCAGTCTTTATAACGCATATTTTACTTAATATATTTTAGAACATGTTTTGTTTTTATTTTAGTGGAGTTACGACAGTGTATTGCTTGATCAGTATTTAGGTAGCCGCAGTAAATACAATTTTATGGTCGATGTTTTCAAGGAATCTCCTGATATATTGACTGGATACTTGCCATACTTCAAGGTACGGTATTGAATATAATACTTATGTATAATTGTGTAATAAGTATTGATGTCATAGAGCTGAGTGGTGTTAAATGTTCTCGATTAAATAAATACGAGCATGTATTGTCTTATGTATATTATGTATTTATTCCGTTTAAAAATTCGTATTCAATAGGGCGAACTGCAAGTAAATGATAAGGTAAAGCGTTACAAGGCAGTATCAATGTTTGCGAAGCTATTCAGTATGGGCCATATCAACTTAGCCGTAAAAGAACCAGAAATCTGGAATCTATACTTGGAGAGGTAAATTAGTTGTAGTTTAAACAATAGGAAATGATTGTTGATAAAATTTTATGACTTAGTATTTATCTTATTCAGGTTTCATGACCATTCTGTAAAAGTGAGAAAGACGTGTGTAAAAAGTAGTGCCGATATTGTTGCTAAGTGGCCAGACCTATTTGATGATCTGATGACTCACATGGCAGAAATTCAGGGCGATAGCAGTTTTATTATAAGATTGGAGGTATTCAAATTGATATGCTTATTTATAAATTATATTTTTCTTTATTATTTATTTAATTGTTATATGATATAATTTTTTTAAATATTTTATTTGAAAAGAAAAGATATGGCCAGGACCGGGAGTCGAACCCGGGTTTTTCACCTCTCCGTGGTGACGCCTCAACCATCTCGGCCACCCAGGCTCGTTTTCCGGCCAGCCCTATCAATTCTTTTCACTGATCCTACATCTCCGTGTTCTCGCAATTTGCGTTGTATACACGGGGAGATTGTTAATTGAACATTACTTTATTTTTGGATCTTGTTGACTTTAAGTCATTAATATTATTATTATTTATTTAATTGTTATATGATATAATTTTTTAAAATATTTTATTTGAAAAGAAAAGATATGGCCAGGACCGGGAGTCGAACCCGGGTTTTCACCTCTCCGTGGTGACGCCTCAACTATCTCGGCCACCCTGGCTCGTTTTCCGGCCAAATAATATATTCTTTTTTCGTGAAGTGGATGCTTGATAAGAAGGTTCGTCATCATCCGTGATGAAATGTGTCTATAAACGCCGAATAACTTTTACTGTGGTATTTTAATGTAATTGATTTTTCTTGGAACTTTTTTATTGAGACACAATATTTAATAGGAAAACGCAGTCGTTCGGTTTTGCATACATCGATATAATTGATAGTTGCTATCTCAGCATCTACTAGCCCAATCCATTTTGAAACTTGAGGTAAAACTAGTTTTGGTTGTCCGTGGGGAAAATATAAAATATATTTCAACCGGGGAAACCCGAAAGCAAGATGGCGATACGGTAGATTTCAGACAAGTTTGAACAAGTCTACGAATTAGCATTTCAACGATAACTAATAACGAGTGATAACCGAATTGATTTTGAAATAAACAAGAGCAAGAGGTATACTGATTATGTCCCGAGATGAGGAGGAGACAGTGGAGGTGATTTGTAATGGTGAGGTTCTCGAAGTAGTTGAGAACTTTCTCTACTTGGGCTCCAACATGAATAGACAGGGAAAAATAGATGGGGAAATAGCAAATAGGATTACTAAAGCTAATAGTCAGATCTATTATAACATATGCAACAGTATTGTTTGCATCGAGATGTGGGGCTAGAGACGAAGCTTACGAGACGAAGTATACCTCCCTCCTCTTACATACGGGAGCGAAAGCTGGATAATGCTAGACAAGCAGATAAGCCGAATAACACAGGCCAACAAAAAAAACCTTTTTGAAAACTTTTTTAATTTTAATAGCTGATCTTGATAGATTTTTATGTGCTGAATCCAAATCTGCTCGTAGTTTTTATGTATCACCCTTAGTTTCCAAGCAAAATGTATTTTATTATATAGTCTAATACCCATTTACAGTATATAGGGAAATCAATGAAACACTGTAGAATCGTAAAAATGGTTTGTATTTACAGTAAAATACTTGGAATAGTAATTTTATGTGATGATACAAGGTTCACTTGTCAACTGGAATTGGTTTATATTTTCTTTCCCTTTTTTCCTTGAAGCTTCTTGTGTAGCTTTTCCTGCGATGAATAGCTTGCTGAACTTCCCGGTGAAGTGACCAACAGTAATCCCCCATCATGTTGGTATTCCAGCGGCCCTGGTAACGTTTTTCCATCACTTTAACGTCCTGGTGAAAACGCTCACCTTGCTCCTCACTAACATCTCCTAAATTTTCCGGGAAGTAATCGAGGTGGCTGCTCAAAAAGTGAACTTTCAGGCTCATCAAACATCCTAACTGTTCAAATTTTTTTAACATGTTAGCAACAATAGCCTTATATTCTGGGTCTTTTTCATTTCCCAAAAACTTGGTGACAACTTGCTTGAATGAAACCCATGCTTCCTTTTCATTTGAGGTCATTGTGGATTCAAAGTTAACGTCAAACATCATTTTTCTAATATCAGGCCCGGTAAAGACGCCTTCTTTCAGTTTAGCTTCTGAAAGGTGTGGAAACTTCTGACAGAGATATTTGAAACAAAGCCCATCTTTAGGCAAAGCCTTTACAAACTGTTTCATGAGACCTAACTTAATATGTAGTGGTGGTAGGAGCACGTTTTTTGGATCTACAAGGTTTTTGCGTAAAATGTTCTTCTCGCCAGGCTTTAAAGACTCCCTAGCAGGCCAGTTCTTTCTGCACCAATGTTGATTCCGAGCTCTACTGTCCCATTCACACAAGAAACATGGAAATTTGGTAAAACCCCCTTGCTGACCAAGGAGCATGCACGTAACTTTCAAATCACCACATATCATCCAACCGTGTGCAGAATAACCTATTTTATTTAACACTATTTCTAGATTTTCGTAACTCTCTTTCATATGTACAGAATGACCGACAGGTACAGAGGCATACATGTTACCGTTGTGTGCTAAAACTGCCTTCAAACTATTTTTGGATGAATCAATAAACAACCTCCAATCTTCTGTTTTGTATTCAATTCCAAACTCATTCATTAAACCATGAATGTCTGAGCAGTACACCAAATCACCCTCTTGTTCAAAATACTTCGAAAATTGTTGTTCTCTCTTCCTATACACATGAATGCTGGTTCCAGCCGCCAGCAAGTTCTTTTCTTTTAGCCTAGAGCCAAGCAGTTCAGCTTTTTCTTTTGTTAAGCCCAGATCCCTAACTAAGTCATTAAGCTCGACCTGAGTGAACAATTTAGGCTCTACATTTTCTGTAACACATTGGAATTCTTCATCGTGTTCATCTAACTCCGACTGTACATCAGAAAATACTTCTGTTTCAATAGAATTTAAGTCCTCTGGTGGTTCCGGGATTGGCAAATCTACACCGTGCCCTACTGGTCGGATGGCGGACGGAAGGTTAGGGTAGCTTATTACCTTCTTGTTCTTAGAGTTATGACCAGTAATATCTACACTGCAAAAGTAACAGTCATCGGAATGATTTTTTGGTTCCCTCCATATCATGGGAACAGCAAATTTAAAGTGTTTTTTCTCTTTTTTTGACCATTTCCTGAGGTCTTCAACACATACATAACATACCTTATGCGGTGCCCAAGGTTTATCCTGGTCTCCAAGTTTGGTTCCAAAGTATGCTAGATAAACCTTTTTCACAAAGTCTGTAATGTTTCTTTGGTGCTTTTTAATAACAAACTCACCACAAATATAACAAAAACTGTCAGCAGAGTTTTTACAGCCGCGATGAGACATTGCACTGAGCACATGTACAGGAAACGTAAAAGTGAGGTTATGTTGAAAATAAACAAAACATCAGCTGTTTAGCATGTGTTTCAGCAGTGCTGCCAACATCATCTTTGTTCATTAGACCTATTTTTTCATGTTATCTTAACTATGAAAAAGCTGTTAAATTCTAAAAATATTTCTTTATTTCATGAATTTAACTATAAAATGTGAATAAATGGTGGGTGATACAACTTTTTAAGCATCATATTTGGATTCAGCAACCTAAACAACATAAGAATAAGGTATTTTCATTAAAAAAGTTTTTTCATCGTTGGCCTGTGTAACTGGAGCTGATATGAGATATTAATGTAGGGTCGCAGGAAAAACGAGAAGAGGCCGTGTAAGAAATGAAAGAACTAGAGTGGAGCTAAAAATTTCTGCGCTGAAAACCATTCTAGAGAAACGACAGCTAAAATGGTTTGGCCATGTTTGTCGAATGAGCGGGGAACCTAGAAGGGCGATGAAAGCTCGACCCACTGGCAAGAGGCCACGCGGAAGGCCTAGGATTTCATATGAAGGATATGTCCAGAGGATCGGAGGAAAAACTTTCCAGGAACTAAAACCGTGAAACCTGGCAGCGTTGGATTGAGGCCCCTCCACGCTGAGTTGGCACAGAGAAGGAAGATAAAGAAGAGAAGAAGATATAATTTGACTCATGCATCACTGGAAATATTTATTGCATTCTAATTCTCGTGAAATACATCTTTACGTGCCTTGGATTGTTTATGTCATACATATTTTCAGGAAATGTCTGTTATTTAATTCATGCTTCTTATTAGATTGAAATATGAGTAACCTGTGGACAAAATCTGAAAAAAAAAATCATGTAAGTGGTAAACAACATAGATATGGAAAATTGTATGGTTTTAAAAACTTATACTTACTGACATGTAAACTTCTAAAGTAGCAGTTATTTTGAAAAGCGAATCCTTCGGAATAACCGGTTTCGAAGCGATGTTCATCATTATTTGCATTAATCTATTGAAACGTTTCCCACAGTAAAACCAAGGCGTTCTGTAAAGTGCATGGTGAAGTTTTGCGCTCTATATAAAGTTTAACATAAAATTTGTTTATTAATGGCTGTATAATAAAATTATATCAAAATTGAAATATTGCACTTTGAAACATATATTAAAATAAACAATACACATATAGTCTAATATTTTATTTTTAAATATGGAAATAGTCAAAAGAGAAAAAAGATTAGTGATCTGCAAAATTCTTTCAATTTAATCTAGAGAGTCTGCAGCAGGAATCAACGAAATTCCTCTTTGTGAGAGAATACAAAAAATGTTAAACGAACCTAATGGAGGAGCCTTAAATAAATATGAGGTAATAAAAGCAACTTAACAAGCAGCTACACATGAAGCCCTAGGAGTAAAAGAAAAAAAGGAATTATCAGAAATACTGGTGGGACAATGAAATCGCACTAGCGGTGAAACAGGAGAAATCACTTTACCAAAAATGGCTCAAGAAATGGGGAAAGCATACAACAATATAAGGAAGGAAATAGGATGGTTAAGAGGTTGAAGCGGGAAGCCATAAACAAGATATGAGACCAGCAATGCCAGTACATGGACAGAATAATGCACGGTCAGAAATCGAAGGAAGCATGGAAGTGGCTTAGGAATATAAAAAAGCCTATGAAAGGAAAAAATGGGCATAATATTTTCTAACTTGTCGAGGGAAGATAGGGTTGAATATAAAGCAATAGAACAAGCAGAATCACAAAAATACCGAAATGGTCCGGCTGTTGAACCAGTATCAACTGTGGAAGTCGAGAAGGCATTAAAAGGAAATAAAAGTAATAAAGCTCCAAGAACAGGAAATGTACCCGTCGAAGTGAATAAGGCAGGACCAACTGATCTTATGAAAACTATGGCTGACCTCTTTACGGAGTATATGACAATAAAAAGACTAGATGCCCGTAAACTGCTTGCTCTTGAGATGGACTTTTTAAGACGTAGCTGCGGTATCTCAAAGATCCAACACATACCCAATAGTGTTATAAGAGAAACTATAGGGGAGGAGAAAAATATGTTGTACGAAATAGAGACCAGGAGGCTTCAATGGTTTCGCCACCTGATGAGAATAAGCGACAATAGATGACCAAAGAAACTCTTCCTATATACAGCAAATTATAGAAGAGAAAGGGGATGATCGAGGAAGACATGGATGGAGGTTATAAGAGAAGGAATGACAGCAAGAGGACCGCGAGAGGAAGAAGAAGAATGGGCGATAGGAAGGATTGGCGAGAAAGTATTTTGGATATCGGGATACATTAAATGTAAAATAAATAAAAAAATATAGCATAATAAGACAGCATAATAAAGACACGGTTGTGTCTTGTGCCAAGTACAAAGGCGTGTACCAAGGCAAATATATAGTAACTTAATCATTGAAACAAGCATATGACTACTAGCTGGATAAACATGAGAGTTTCGTACATTTTGCAACAGTCAAATAATGGTTTAATAAAATTAAAATACACGCTTTTGTAACAAGCAGAACTAAAAAGTAGAAAATTAATGTTAGTTTTAAAAAAAGTAAAGAACACGCTTTTTTAGCCGAACTGAAAAATGTAAAACAACAGTTTAAACGACTAAAAAATAAGCTAATGCTATATAGAGAAACTAATGCTATATATCTATCTAAATAAAAAATATTTCAGAATACTAGGGGTGATTGGAATAGATAAAATAAGAAACAGGTTACTTACTTCTGTGGCTATGTTTTCCCCCCACCAACAAAATAAGTAAGCATGCACAAGCTCAAGAATTTCCACCTGGATCATAATCAGTGTTTTGAGCATAGAACTGTCCGATTCCTATAACCAATATAGAAATAAAATTAAAATGATAGCAAAGAAGGTTGAGATGGGCTTGTAAAATTGTTGGGCTTAGTGACGAACCGGCTGGTAAGCGTCTTACTGCTAGACCGAGGCACAGTGGAACGAGCGTTAGGGAGGACTGGACATTCATTAATATCTCCGCTTCTGATTCTCCTATAATAAGGCTATTGGTACTGTTTTAAAGCTTTGTGAACGGACTATTTAATTATATGATAAACAGGATCAGATCTTTTAGGAGAAACATGTAAAAATTCTCGATTTGATATTTCGATGTTAGATAATTTATTATCTATCATTGGACCATTTATTGTACCTATATACTACGAGAATAGGTACAATACAGTATTCTATGGAAAGACAAATACATAGGTATTAAATAAAGTTATACAAAGGAAAAAGTAACAAACCAAAAATTTTAATCATTGAACCAAATTAATATAATAATTGATAATTACTTTTGTTAGTCAATATACTAGGTATAATTGATACATCAACATTATAATAAATGTAAGTGCCTATATAAAATTGTTTTATTTAAATAAAGATCACAATTAAACCAAAATTAACAGCTTAATTTTAATTAGGATTTGTATTTTTCTATATTCTAAGTAACAATAAGTGGTTGTGCTTCTGGTAATAAATCGCGTTTAATGTTTATTATTTTCGGTCTTAGAGTCGAAATTAAAGGATCCGAATTGTCATCAGATTTGAATATTTTTTTTCATGAAAAAGCGAACATATCCTCTGAACATTTTCTAAAACTTGCCGCTTGTCTCCGTCTTTATCAATCGGATAATTGTTTGAATGACTGAGAACGAGATGGTATAATTGCGTCTGTTGATGATGACGATGAAGGTAGGTCCTGGCTAACATCTTCAGGAACAATGAAATCCAAATTTAACCAGTTTTCATGCTTCCCCAGAAAATAATTGATATTCCTGTGGGACGAAATCCAGCGAGAGTACAAGCTATCACTGAGCTTTCTTAATTTTTCCCGTAAGCAGAACTTTGTGGTATTTGAAATTTGTTCCAGTCCAAACGAATTAATCCATGCTTCCAATGCCCGGTCATAATCTTTAAAACTTATTGCATTGCACTTATGTCGTTCAAATACAACACACAAACCGAGTTTCATTGTTAATACTATTATGTTTTATAAGGATTATTCGGATAAATGAGTGTAAACAAACATTGGTAAACAAAAGAAAACTTGCGTAAAGTAGACGCCAATATCAACAGAAATTATTTTAAATTAATTCTCAAGGTCCAGAAAAGAAAAGAAAAAATCATTTTCTCGGAAAATAGCACCTAGTGGCAGAAATCGACCAATGGAAAAAAAACTTCAAACATCCTAGTTATTTACTGTGAAGGTAGTTTTTTGGGGCGATTTTAAGCGATTTATGCAATTAATTTTTTTAGTTTTATCCCCCAATTTTCACCGAAATATCCCATATGTTTGAAATAATCCCAAGTTTTATTTGCCTAAAATATCTTATTATGGGTGAGTTGTTTTCCAGTAGGTGCACGATTAATTTAAGGCATTACCTCAAACAGGGGATTGCTTTAAAAATATGAGACTTTTTAGAAAAATTTATATTTCAATTCAGATTTTTTCATTTGATTTGATTTCACAATTAATTTATCTATGGATTTTGTATAAAGTACAATTTAAGATCAAAATAAAGGACAAATTTAGTTATTAGAGAATTGGTCCAATGTCCAACAAATGTATTGATTCGTTCCACTGTGCGAGGAGTCGGTGGGAGGATAAGTCATATATGTATAAACCATTATATACATTATATGATATATATATAATAAAATATAAATAAGTCAAAATCAAAATAATGAATTCGTATATTTACTCTCATCGTCATGAGAACATGTTTTCAACTAAAATGGAAGCTTCTAAATTCTATATAAACACAATTGATTAATTATATGATAAGTTTACAGTGTTAAGTCCATTTTAAAATGTAATGAGGAATGATCAGATGCCACTTAATTGTTACATTTATGTCAAATATTTACCAAGACAAATGTATTATTTTTTATTGTAAAGGAAATTTCTATCATTTATACAAAAATATCGGGGCCTAAATGTTAAACGATTTTACTTAAAAAAAAAAAGATTGAAGAAGGGATACGGAGCGGGGTTGCTCAGTTTATGGAGTGCAGTTACTATAAAATGGCTATTATTACTATAAAATAAAGTGGCTATAAAATGGCTGGGATAAAAGGACAAAAATACATATACATTAATTATAAATGAATCTCTCATTCTGAACTGATATATTTATAATTACTAATCGAATCGGATCTTTCTCAGAATCGAACTATTTTAAAGTTCAATATATTTTTAAAAGTGAAAACAATAAAGTTCTGGAATAGTATTAATTAATCAACTAATTAATAAATTTTCGTCAATAAATTGTTTAAATATAAATTAATTAAGTTGAGAAATTTACTTCGCCAATTTTTTTATGAGCTTTATTTCTTGTTTTTGTTTAAATATAGTGATTGTTAATTGAAAGAGAAAAAAAGGTTAAGTAAGTGAAAAATTAAAATGGCACACAGACTGAACGACAAAATTATTAGTAAATATTTATTAAAGAAAAAAATAATTTTAGACACAATTAATAAAGGTGTATAAAAAGTTTTTAATGTGCAATGTTAATTTAAAATAAAATATATAATCCTTCATTATTTTCATTACTTAAATAATTGAAGGCAATTCATCAGCATAAAATAAATCGATGAAATTAAATTAAAAGTTGACTTAATTTAAGTGTAAGCTGATTTAAGTATTAACTAATTTAGTTTAAATTAATTAATTAACAGTTGTAAAACTATATTTACTACACCTACATAAACAATTTATATAACTTTAATACAAACCATAGTGAGTAGGAAACCAGAAAGTGCCAGAAGGAAAGATGTGGTAAAAATTGTGCATAAAACTCCCCATCCGAGAAAATTACAAGCTTCGTTCATCCACCTTTTAGCATTGAAATAACAGAAATTTATTTAAATAATTAATTTTTGAAATAAAAAAATTAAAATTGGTCCAAATAATAGTCAATCACATATTTAATTTATACACATTTTTCTTAGTAAGCTGATCTCAAAGCTGTTGCAAAAAAAATGACGTTTACTAAGAATATTGGTAACAAGGTTTCTTTAATAAGTATTATAATCACTACTCTTTCTTCATATATTCTTATTTATCTATTATTTATTATTATTAAATAAATACATTTAATCCATTATATAATATAATAAAATCCATGACCGTAAAAAACGTCTGTCTAGAAATACAAAAATAAAAAGTATTTCAATACAGGAATGAAGCCATATTATTTTGAAACTATCTATAATCATATTTATGGTAAAATAGGACTTTGATAAGTCTTGTTAAGTCTTAAAGCCAAATTTTCGAAAAAAAAAAAAATCATTTTTAAATTAAGATTTCAAATATTTAAAAATTATAACAATTAATAAATAAATAAAATAAAATAAATTATAAATGATATAATGACGTAAGTCAACAAGATCCTAATTAATATTCAATGAGCATTCTTCGCCGTATATACATCACAAAATTGTGAGAGCGCGGGGATGTGGGATCGGTGCAGAGAATGGAGGGATCGGTGAACAGAATGGATTTGTGTGGACGTGTTACGAGCTAGGATAGCTCAATTGGTTAGAGCACCATGATGGAGACGTGGGCGACCCGGGTTCGAATCCCGGCCCTGGACAAATTTTTTCTCTTCAAAATAAAATATTTAAAAGTTATAACAATTAATAAAAAAAATAAATAATTTTTACCTTTGCCTTTCACACATTTGCCAGTCATAAATTATGTGTTTAAATGTCTGTTCTTCTTAGTCTATTGAAGAAGTATTGTCATTGATTATGTGAAATCTGCGAAAGTATGATTTGTAATGTCCATGTTCAGTTAAAACCTGTGTCAGTTTGTAATTTGCGGATTTTATTAATTTGTTGTTATTGGTTGCCAGTCTTGGAACAGACCTATGCAAATAAGGAGATTTATTTGAAACTGTTTCAAAAATCGTTCCATCTCGATTTTTACCTAATAAAATCAATATTGTATTTCAGTTTTTCAGAGTACTTACTTTAGAAGAATTTGGTGGTGCTTTATGTTTTGCTTTAAACATAAATACATACACTCTTGAAACATGGGATCATCAAACTTTTCTCTCCCCTTCAGAGGATTCACTGCAACCTTTCTGTAGCGTATCGTCGCTCTCTCTTCTATTTTTAATACCGAATTATTCAATATTTTGAATTGATTTACGTATAATATCAGGAAACTTGTGTAACCCATGCTTAGGGCAAGCAGTTCAGTCACTATGTTATATCCAACCAAAAACATGAAAAAGTAAACCAACATGTACCCGCCGACGGAATAAGTGTCCCATGGCAAGACCAAAGGTATTGGCAAGTACGGGTTGATGATTTCGTCATCAGGTACGGGATCACTTCTGGTCATCAGCTCAGCAAGGGGTGGTATCATCAGTACCGATGAACCAGTTGCTACTGCTACAACCATAACATTTTTCGTCAACTTCTTCAAATACTCTTTTAGTTTCTTATCAGTTTCTTGAGCTACTTTCATTTCAACTTCGGTCTCTTCACCATCGTACTTGAAAAAACCTTTCCCGATGACTATAAGACAGAAATTGACGCTTTTCCTGTTAAGATGGTAGAGATAATTTACTATCGAATAGCCGAGAAATGTGACGTAGTATTGCAAAGCTTGAAATGTAGAAGTCAAATGTCCCATTGGTATGGTGTAGCTGACGTCGTACGGTAACAACCAGTATAACCAGATGTAGTAATTCATGTGGAACAACACTACGAAAATCCAGTTGTACACTTCATTTTCATCCTGAATGACATACATTGCACCCATCCGCAAAAGGAAGCATTGACTTTCTTTGTAGCCTTTTAGCAAGTACTCTTTCTCAGTTAAGTACATCTGAAAAATCAAAATATATTTAAATAATTAATTAACGGAAAAAAAGAGAGAGACAGCAACTATCATTAGAGTATAATTGTGAGATTCCAAAATAAACCTGCCAGTAAAATAACCACTAACCGTTTCAGGTTCAACAATAACCTTTTTTAACATTAACCTGTGCCTCTACAACCCAAGAAGGGTCTTGGTTTCAATACGTGCTAGACACTATACTGTTTCTGGAGCTACGGTTGTGCCCGGAGCTGATTTGTCCGAAATCACGCTCAACCGCCTGGTTTTTCTCTATTAAGAGTATCCACTTTTAAATTTTAGCATTTGACGAGTTTTATGTATTGAATTTTAAATACCGTAGTTTAAAAACTTATTTAATTCGATTTGTATTTTTTTTTTGCACCTTCAATAACAATCGTTTTGGAAAAGTAGGCAGCCTATATATAAATACGTCATCAACATTCTATGATTTTACGCTTTGACCTCATTATATATATATTGTGTGTGTGTATATATATATATATAAATATATATATATATATATATATATATATATATATATATATATATATATATATATATATATTTACCTTAATTCAGCTCCCTATAGGCTCCTGGTTCACACTGAAGTTCCAAACACGCTAAGCCTTATTCAAAAGAGCGTGATCTAAAACTTTCCTTCTATTCTCTATTGGCTTAGATGAATCAATTATTCTATACTGTTTACTCATACCGAAGTTTTAATTTAGTATCTAACTTATAATCATCGCCTTAGTGGTTCTCATTTGAATTTTTAACAATTGTTTGCTTAATTATTAACGTCAATATTTTGAATAAAAAATTTAAAAAAGCTGTATATATGGAAACCGTGATATACTTTACCCACCCCTGTCCTTTATTTAATTATATTTATTCTTATTAATATAATAAATCGGTATAACTACAACCCACGAAAGGCGTATATGGTCTTGGGTTCAGTATAAGATAGGTACCTACTGTTTTTAGGACAACGGTTTTGCAGGGGGCGATTTGTCCGAAATCACGCTCAACCTCCAGGTTTTCCCCTATTTAGGTTATTAGATTAGTATCCACATTATAGAGACTGGGCGAGCTCCAGAAGAGTCCATCCGTGACTGCTAACAGTTCAAATAATTTGTCTTTCACAGCCGGATTTGAACCCCAACTTGTAACTTGAACCATATTGTATACCAACTCAGCACTCAACACACTGAGCTACCCCGCTTCCTAGAGTTTCTTATTATATTTATAATATTTAAAATAAATTATTTTACAATCCTAATTGAGGTTCACATTTAGATATATGAGTCATAAATCAAACAGAATCGTAACACCTACAAAATCCTGGTTGTCAACTCTGAATATAATACTTTACATTGTTTTAAAATTACTGTTATTTTAATAGACAATTTAAAAAGAAAATCAAATAAAATGCAAAATGAATAATGAGCTTTTGTGAAATTTATTACTCTTCAAAAATAAACATTTAATATTTTAAAATACAATTAAAACTGTTTAATTGATATGTTTGGATCAGTAAATAATCCAAGAATAGACGAAGTTCAGTATCAAATTGTCATTAGCTTAAAATAGACATTTCCTTAGCGAATGACACTTATTAATTATTATTAGTGCATTATTTTTTTATATTACATTGTTATATCAATACAGAGATTATATTAAAAAATGCGTGCCACGCAATAACATAAACATTACAAAATTTAAAATGCGAGTAAATCGTTCATAATAATAAAGTCGGATGATTCTGTTCAATGGCCAGTAGTAGAACACATCGTCTGGTATATTTAATAAAACTGAATATTTTTATAGTATTTATGATATAATTCTCAGTGATCTGGAGACTAAACCTTAGTAATAACGAAATAAAGCCCCCCTAGCAATAACGAAATAATTTTCCTTTTAATGTATTGTTTAAACTATTTTAATTTTATATAATAAATACGAGCATAGAAAATATTATGTGCAGACAGGGCTTCCTAACATTTTTCTTCAAAATAGGCCCTGAAACTGAACTCATCCCCCCTTTACGAATCTCTGCTGATGAATATGTAATCACGATAATAATTAATAATAATGTTAAAAATGCGTACTTAAAATGTATTATGTTAATAATAGGATATCGTACGTGATGAACATCTTCGAAGATCATTCCCGTTTTTGACCTTAAGGATTCAGGGTCGCCTTTTTTTTAAATTATCATAAAAATAAGGATTTTTCATTGAAATACAATATTTTCATTATGCTACGTTTTCCAAATTACGGTTGTACAATGCATAAAAAAAATGTTTGTTTTGTATTCAAAGTCCCTGCCTGTTTATTTTAGTCATTATTATATTAAAACTTACATGAGGAGCGAATTTTATATTTAATTTTACAGCCGCTGACAGACTTTTATTTAATCTGTTAGCGGTCGGAGATGGTTCTTGCGGAATCTATGACCCTCCTAGCGCCCGCCCAGCCTATTTAAAGTAGTTACTCGAAGTAAAGGGGAGGGGGGAATCTGGCGGTTGAGCGCGATCTAGGACAAATCAATTCCCTGCACAACCGTTGTCCAAGAAACATAGTCTCTACCACGAAATGAACATTAGACCCTCCATGGGTTATAGTGGTACAGGTGAAATGATGAAAAAACAGATTTATTAGGCAAATCGTAAAAAAATGCATTTTCGGCATTTTCCATAAATTAGTGTAATCAATTTAAATTTACATTATATTCATTTTTATTACTGACAATTTGTCGACAATTTCCTAATTCAGGCATCATCTAACACAAAATGAGAATAATAAAATTAAAGATATATATAAAGATCTAAATAAAACAAACCTCAAACCCACAGACCAAAAATATACCAACCGCAGACAATATTCCACAACCATCAAATCCCTTACGCAATTAATAAAGGACGAATAATTATCACTTTATTATATATCCTTTCCTCTTGTCCTATAACAACCCCTTTTCTTTAGTAATTGCATTATGGAGGTACAATACTCTCCTAAGTTCGTCTTTTAGAACTGTGAGTTTATGATGGTTTTTATTACAAACTATGAGGTGAGATAGTTTTATCATCACAGATTTTCTTGTTTTCTGTATGCATAGGCTCTTCTTCCTACTTCCATTCAATCCTTACAAATACTTTTATGTCGCTTTTTCTATTCTTCTTTCATCACTAAAGTTTATATTGAGCTTGCAACAAAAATAGTAAAAACTGACTTTCCTAAAAAAAAATCTAAAATAATGTTACGGGCTACTGGGTATTAAAATGAATTAAACAATTCCTTAATTAAAGATACTAATATTTATTAACAAAAGTGATGAAAGGATACAAGTAAATTATTAACAATTAAATTATTAAACTAATATAAATTTATAATGACAATATTCTAAATCTTATAATCTAGGCCTAACTCCTATTTAATTATTACAATAATATAAGATGTTACTAATTCTAGATAGCCTAACTGGTTACAATAGTTTCTATGAATATTATAAAATTACACTAAAATTTATAACTAATAATTAACACTTACAGTTCACTAGTCCACCGACCGTAAGATTCTTCAAGTATCACAAACTGACACACAGTAACAAACAGAAACAGTTTATTACACTCGCGAGACTGTCACAGTTCACTGATACACTTATTACACGGGCCGGTTCAACACTGACACTCACTTATTACACGTATCACAGATCTTCACTGGTCTACTCTCAGGCTAAGACTGACTGCCTCGAGTTGAGGGAAGTATTTAAAGAGGCAAGGCCGAACATTCCAGAACACGAAAGGGCCAGGCAATTCCGGAATCTTCTTAATCCTTTTCCGACAAAAGAAGACGATCTAGAACAGTCCTAATCCTATTTAAACGTCTCCCGCTGACGGAGTTAAGCCGCTAAACCCCCGCTTCCGCCTTCCTTTGTACGCCCGTAACACTGCCCCCTCCTTAAAAGTGCTCTGCCCCAGAGCATAGTCCGGAGAAATCGGGCAGTTATGAGCTTCTGCTGATGGAGACGCACTTTCTTTCCAGGGGTTGAACGTGCACACCAATATGGCAATTCCAGAGTTGGCGAATGTCTGTTCGATCATGTCCCTGACAATCTTCCACTCCAAGCCGTCGTATCCACAGCCCAACTTCGGAATAGCGAGCTTAGTGACACGCAGTCTCAGAAGCTTACTCCGAAGGTCGTAGAGGCTTCGCCGCAGTGCGTCATATGTCGGCTTCTGATCAGTGGCCCGCTTGGTAACCAAGTAAAACAGGTGTCGTCCTTCGTGCGGCAGGTGGAGTGCCTTCCCGACACTTGGTTCTTGGCGTTCCAGCTCCTCAGTTCCGCCGAACTTCTTCCTGAAGACCGTTGCCATCCCTCGAGAAGTCCTCAGATCTTCGGCAACGCAATGGGCAAGAGAATACTCCACTGGTAACGAGAAGATATCCCTGTAGATTACCTGAGTTACTCCACGAAATCCTGGTACCTTAGTATTTGCAACTGGGTCATTATTTGTCTCCACATTGTTTAGGTACCTAACCTGCTGGTCTTCTGCCGGGCCATGGTCTCCTTTGTACGGCGCCAGTCTATTGAAATGGACTACCTTGGGCTTTCCTTTAGGCTGCTTCCTGATCCTATATACGACGTCGTTGATCCTCTTGACGATCTCAAACGGGCCGTCCCAGGAGTTCTGCAGTTTAGGTGAGTAGCCTCGCCTTCTTCGAGGATCATGTAGCCAGACCAAGTCTCCAGGTTGGTAGCCACCTTTCTCAGCCCTGATGTCGTAGCGCTCCTTCATTCTGTCACTTGCCCCCTGGATGTTTGTGCGAACCTTCTCGTGGATATTATCCATTCGCTTCCGTAGATCCGTGACGTATTCCTCTCCGGCAATTTCCTCATCAGGCTTGAAACCGAATTTCAGATCACAAGGCAACCGAAGTTCTCTGCCGAACACCACATTTGCTGGAGTCTGCCCCGTTGCTTCACTGACTGAACTGCGGTAGGCCAGCAGGAATAGGTGAAGATACTGGTCCCAGTCTCGCTGATGATCGGAGACCACTTTGGACAAATATCGCCCATAGTCCTGTTCATGCGCTCCACCATGCCATCGGATTGAGGGTGAAGAGGTGTCGTCCTGGTCTTCCGTATTCCCAGTGCTTCGCACATCCCGGAGAAGACTGCAGACTCGAAGTTTCGTCCCTGGTCAGAGTGAAGTTCCATGGGCACTCCAAACCTACTGACGAGCTGCTTCACCAGTACGTCCGCAACCGTGACTGCCTCCTGATTCGGAAGGGCGTAAGCTTCCACCCACTTGGAAAAGTAGTCCATGGCCACGAGAATATACCGGTTACCTTCATCCGTCACAGGGAAAGGGCCAGCGATGTCAATTGCTACTCTCTCAAACGGTGCTCCAACGTTGTACTTCTTCATTGGGGCCTTCTTTCTTCTTATGGGACCGTTAGAGGCCGCACAAGTCGCACAACGCCTGCACCAGTCCAACACATCCTCCTTAAGGTTTGCCCAGTAAAAGCGTTCACGTACCTTTTCCAATGTACGGTGAACTCCAAGGTGGCCGCCAGATACTCCGTCATGAAGTTCCCTGAGTACTTCGGGCACTTTACTCTTTGGAACGATGAGCTGAAGTCTGCGCTGATCTCCTTCCGTGTTCTCCAATGCCCGTTTCAGCAGCCCATTGTCCACTAGAATGGATTCCCATTGGGCCCAGTAAGTCTTTACGTTCTTCGACATTGGAGCAACATCCTGCCAGGTTGGTCTTCCTTGCCCCGATAGTTTCCATTGTTTTATTTGCTTCAAGTCCGGGTCCTCGTCCTGTTCCTTTGACACCTCTGCATCCTGCCAACTATCCATGACCACCGTTGTCCTCAACACTGCTGCCTGCTTCTCTTCTTGTCGAGAACAATGCCGGCATTGTTCGTCACAAGGTCTCCTAGAGGGCGCATCCGCATTTCTGTGACTCGTTCCAGCGCGATGAGCAGATTCAAAGTCATATTCTTGAAGACGCTCTATCCACCACGCCACTTGTCCTTCTGGTGACTTGAATCGTAGCAGCCACATTAGAGCCGCGTGGTCCGTTCTCAGGAGGAATCTTCTGCCGTATAGATATTTGTGAAAATGTTCTATAGATTTCACCACGGCCAGAAGCTCTTTCCTTGTGACACAGTAGTTGCGTTCCGGAGCTGAGAGCGCTTTACTGAAATATCCAATAACCCTTTCTTCTCCATCTTGGAGCTGAGAGAGGACGCTTCCAATAGCGGTGTTGCTAGCGTCTGTGTCAAGTATGAACTTGCCCTCGGGACGTGGATAGCTCAGAATAGGAGCACTACTCAACTTCTTCTTCAACTCCTCAAAGGATGCCAAAGGAAAGTCCGTTTTTCCTCGGTGAGCCTGGTAAGAGGTTTTGCAATGTTAGCAAATCCTTTCACGTACCTCCTGTAGTAGGTGCAGAGGCCGAGAAAACTTCTTACTTGGTGCTAATCTCGAGGTACTGGCCAGTCGGTGATCGCTGCAATCTTCTCTGGGTCAACGGCAACTCCGTTGTCTGACACAACATGCCCCAGGTAGTTGACTTGCCTTCGGAAGAGATGACACTTCTTCGGGTTCAATTTTAGGTTCGCTGCACGCAGTCGTTCGAAGACCTTCTGCAGATTGTTCAGATGGTGAGCGAAGGACTTTCCCAGCACAATGATGTCATCTAGGTATACCAGGCAAATTTCCCAAGAGAGACCTCTTAACACGCTTTCCATCAGCTTCTCAAATGTTGCAGGAGCATTGCAAAGTCCGAATGGCATTACCGTAAATTGCCAGAGTCCAGTCGAGAACGCTGTCTTTTCTTTATCTTCAGGTTTCAATCCAACCTGCCAATATCCACTGCGGAGATCCAAGGTAGAGAAAAGTTCACACCCCTCTAGGGTGTCCAGCGTATCATCAATCCTGGGGATCGGATAACTGTCTTTCTTGGTGACGTTGTTCAGAAGGCGGTAGTCTACGCAGAATCTCGTTGTGCCGTCCTTCTTCTTCACCAATACAACAGGAGACATCCAGGGGCTACTCGAAGGCTCAATGACACAATCAGTCGCCATCTCCTTGATGATCTTCTCGGCGTCCTCCCGTTTGGCTAAAGGCAGCCTCCGCGGGACCTGTCGGATGGGCTTAGCATCACCGGTGTCAATGCTATGCTGGACGATATCCGTTCTACCCCGTGGGCCTGGGCTGATCTCGAAAACGTCCTGCCATCGGATAATCATCTTTTTCACTTCCTCGCTCTGCTCAGGCGAGAGTTCCCGGCATGATTCGTCCACAAATCCTGTTAGTTCTTCCGGCAGTCCTCGCAGCTCGGTGGGATGACGTTGCAGCTGACGAACCACTGAGGTAGCGATTGTACATTCCCCTACCGGTGTTCCTTTGTTCAGCGTTACTGGGAAGCTGTTCAGGTTCATTAGCCGAATCGGAGTGGTACGTCCGACCTTGATGAGAGACCTTGCAACCATTACGCCGCGTCCGATCTCCTGTTCTTCTTGCCTTCCAGGTTCAATTAGCAAACATTGACCCTCAGGTAGGTGTCCTTCGATCGTCCCATGGGTTATGATTTGGCTCCGTGCAGGTAAAGTGGTGTCTTCTAGTAGGCGCACTCGTGCGTAGATGTCCTTTCCCTGCCGAAGGATGACTTCTTCATCTCCCAGCGTCATAACACCTCTTGCCATATCCAGCTTGATCCCATATGCGATCATCAAGTCCGTTCCCAATATGACATCTTCATCAATATCTGCCACGAGAGTTCGGTGCTTCAGATGTTGATCCCCGATGATGAAGGTGGCAACTGTCTCCCCGTAGACCTGGGCTGGCTCTCCTGTGGCAGTCCGTAATGTCCAAGTCGTTGGTAAGATCTTATCAGCCGGAACTGTCTTCAAGTTCAAGATAGTCATGGTTGCGCCGGTATCCAGTAGCAGACTTCGTAGCTGCCCGTTCACCATCCCATCTACGTAGAAACTGTTCGATCTGCTTCCTATTGACGCAACTCTGGTGGTCTTCCCGGGGCCTTTGACTTTACGGGTTGACAGTTGCCCCTTCCCATCAACCCTACTTAGTTTTCCTGTGGCTTTTCTTGCTTCTTGGATGGACACTTGCTTCTAGGGTGTCCAAGTTGGCTGCAGCTCCAACAGCGTATCTCTTTCTTACGGGTCCTGAGAGCCTCCAAAACCTTTGTCACTATGTCTTCGACGCTAGGGACCACAGTAGGCTCCGCTTCAGCTGCTCGAACTCGCGCATGGCCCCGTACTGACTGCCTGACAGCCTCGAACTCCATGGCCTGAGATAATGCGTCTCCTAGCGTTTTTGGCCGGGCGAGCTTCACTGCTTGTTGCGTCTCGGCGTCCCGAAGTCCGTCCAGGAATTTGTCGACAGCCAGGCTCTCGTAGACATCATCGGTGACCGATGGGTAGGCATTTCTCACCAGCCGGGCAATGTCCGCTTCAAATTCCTGCAGCGTCTCGTTTGTCTTCTGGATCCTGCTTCTCAGCTGTGAGCGATATAGCTGGTCCATGTGGCGATGGCCGAAACGCATCTCCAGCCTTCTAATCAGCTCCCCGTAGTTAGACCGCTCCGACATGGGCATCCCCTGGAGTACTCCCAAGGCGTCTCCACGCAAGGCCAGGCACAACGCTGAAGCTTGGGTCTCTTTTGACCACCCGTGGATTGAAGCCGCTGTCTCGAAGAGAGTCATGTAGTCCTCCCACGGCGTCTTTCCGTCGAATACTGGAATAGTGTTGTGATTTGGTGGCGTCCCAGCATTGGCGGGCATAATGGTCCTATGAAGGCTGCCTTCGGAGGAACAGTCGGTGTCGTTCGTCGGTGGGTTGCTCATACGTCCCTCGAGAGCTTCTACTCTTAGCCTAAGTTCATTTTCAATTGAATTCAATTTTTCTCCTAACCTAGATTCTACATTAGCTACTTTATTGTTTACATCGGCTAACTTATTATCTACATTTTCCATTAACTTAGTCTCTAATGTGCCTAACTTAGACTCTAATGTATCTAATAAATCACTTTTTACAGTACCTAATTCATTACCTAACTCATTTTTAACACTGCTTAACTCATTACCTAACTCATTTTTGACACTACTTAACTCATTACCTAACTCATTTTTAACATTGCTTAACTCATTTTTAAAAGTTGCAGACAACTTGCTTAAATCAGTTTCAAACAGAACGTCATCTGGATTTTCCCCTAAATCTACAAAAAATTGACGCAAGCGCTGTTGCAATACACTTTTAGTTCCGGATGAATCCAGATCACGCTCCTCCAACTCCCGTTTCAAATCCGCAACTTTTAAATCAATTAATTTAACACTTTTAGAAGCCATTCTGCATACAGTAGCCCAATAATTACAAAATGCAAGACAAAATACAAAATAATAGCAATTACACAATAACCCCACACCTGACACCAATTTGTTACGGGCTATTGGGTATTAAAATGAATTAAACAATTCCTTAATTAAAGATACTAATATTTATTAACAAAAGCGATGAAAGGATACAAGTAAATTATTAACAATTAAATTATTAAACTAATATAAATTTATAATGACAATATTCTAAATATTATAATCTAGGCCTAACTCCTATTTAATTATTACAATAATATAAGATGTTACTAATTCTAGATAGCCTAACTGGTTACAATAGTTTCTATGAATATTATAAAATTACACTAAAATTTATAACTAATAATTAACACTTACAGTTCACTAGTCCACCGACCGTAAGATTCTTCAAGTATCACAAACTGACACACAGTAACAAACAGAAACAGTTTATTACACTCGCGAGACTGTCACAGTTCACTGATACACTTATTACACGGGCCGGTTCAACACTGACACTCACTTATTACACTTATCACAGATCTTCATTGGTCTACTCTCAGGCTAAGACTGACTGCCTCGAGTTGAGGGAAGTATTTAAAGAGGCAAGGCCGAACATTCCAGAACACGAAAGGGCCAGGCAATTCCGGAATCTTCTTAATCCTTTTCCGACAAAAGAAGACGATCTAGAACAGTCCTAATCCTATTTAAACGTCTCCCGCTGACGGAGTTAAGCCGCTAATCCCCCGCTTCCGCCTTCCTTTGTACGCCCGTAACAATAATAAAAGGAGAATGGCAATAAATCTTGATATACTTCCTATCCATTTGTTATAACGTTTGCTCTAACTTTTAGATCATTGAGGCGCTAAAGACAATAGCCTTGGAAAACTTCGATTTAGTCTCATCGAATGATGAATTCTGGGAAGTACTAAAAACTAGAGCTGAAGATGTTAAGGTAAGACTAACCTTACTTTCTTTCATATTTTTTTTTTTGTAGACTAATTTATTAATATTTAACACTGTAATAATTTTACATCAAGTAAATTTGCTGATATGAACAAACGACATGAAAATAAAAAACACTTGTGGAGAAACTAACCATCGGTAGCACCCCAATAAAGCTCTATAGTAGAAGATGGTCTCGAATCTTCTTTTCAGACACCTCAGAGGGTTATCAGGAATAATATGGGAAGTAAATTGAGAGACTAGCGGATTCAAGTGTGTATGGAGCTTGTCATGGAAGAATAGGTAGGTATCTAGAATGGGCCAAATTAGCAACATATGAGATCATGATGGATGAGTTTGTTAGTGACATAATAAGGAGCATTGAGGATTTTGGATTGTAAGGATTGGATACGAGATGAATTGGATGGTTTAGTAGAGGCCCAAAGCTCAACTCCGTATGTCCAAAAAGGTCTGATAACTGTCACCTAAATGAGTCTTTTGTAATTAATTGGGAGCTTTGAACATTTGTCCAGTAAATGTTGAAGTAGGCGAAAACGTCGAGCAGTTTCTTGTCTTTTCAGTCTTGTATGAGGATTCCAAGTGAGGCGTTTGTCCAGATAGAGTCCTAGGTAACGTATCTGTTCGACAGGTACGTAGGGATCAGTGGAATATTATTAAAGGATGCAGTAGATTTACGAAGAAGAGTGAAGGTAATTTGATGGGATTTGTTAGGATTTATTTTAATTCTCCAATTTTGACACCCTTCTTGAAGGTTTGAGATATGGTATTGAAGAGATTGGGATGCAACAAATGAATCCTTATTTACTGATAAAACACATGTGTACGTAGTGAGGGTAGTGCTTGGATGTATTCTTTACCTGCTAATGCCTGGCAGCTAGACGTAACATGCTGAATCGATTACTTGATGCAGAATATAGTTTTAAAAGGAATGCGTTGCTATAACATTTTCCTGTATCACCAGAAGGAATCCATCGGTCTTGGGGAACATTTATCAACCAACAAACAGATACTTCTAAATCGATACCCGGTGTTTTCAAAGAATTGCAGAATCTTCCATGAAGTGGTTTACACTGACATGGTTCTGTAAAGCTTTCCTCACTTGGCATTGATGTTGGTTCTTGCCGAAGCATATTCAGTGCTGTATAACCGTGGTCAAGGGCAGCGATGGTCGACAGCACAGGTGAACTGCTGCTCATTCATGCTGTGTTCTTAAGAAGCAGTCCATTTTTTTCAAATCCGTTGAATGTATATGCAAGAATCTAACTTTTAGTCGAAGGCACCTTACTACTATATCAATATTCAATGTGAATATAAAAACAGATGTGGTGTTTTTATGGAATCTTGCACTTACATTCCGTCCCATGCATCTGTGCATTTCAAAATATAGTAAGCTCGTCTGTTGGTATAAACATACAGAAAATAAATTAGTTAATTGAGTTTTTTTGGATTTAGAAGGCATTATTGTAAATGACTGACACAGTCATTATCGAACAATGATGAACTTTGAATATTTTCTCAATTGTCAAGACAAAGGGGGGGGGGGTCTCATCCTGCTTGAAAACCCTAAAATCACCAATCGTCCTTGTGGAGTATGTAAGATCCAAATATGGTCTTAATATCCAAAACTTGGTCCAGCTGCTGCAATAAAGACACATCACACAGTATTACTTGCTCTACCAAATATGAAGCAGTGTTTACTAAACCACACCGCATCAAAAACTCTCAACAACCCCCACGAACTGAAAGGTGCAGCATTAGAAACAATTGCCGAACTATAAAATCTTGACAGCTGGCTTCATATTTACACATATGGATCAGTGACAATGAACAACACAGGGGCAGGCTACTTTAGCTCAGTCTGTGAGGGCTCTGCACCTGTGGGCTCCAATCCACCAATTACGATGGCGGAATAATAGCTATCAATAGGGCAGTAAAAGAACTCACCAAAAACCAAAACCATCTACAGAAAAACAGTTTTCATAATCGATTCGCGAGCTGCCATAATGCCCCTCACCAATAACTCTCCGCTGACTGTAAGACCTCAAGATCCTGCCGGATAGTTCTATCGAGCATGATTGCCAAAGGCTGGGAGCTCACTTCAGTGGATACCAAGTTAAGTAGGGGTAGAGGGAAACAAACGAGTAAACATGCCAAGACAGGTGCAAGAACTTCCTCAACGATCACTACCTACATCCCCACTTCGCTAACCTCAGACTCTTGTCTGATAAGATTGAAGCCACAATTACAAGTTATAAATGAAATCTATTACAAAACGTTAGCAGAGAGAAAAAATGGGAGTGCCTTGCACATGGGAAGGTACCCCGAGATCTTCCAAGAGGCGAAGCTGTTGCTGGTTTTTGCTTAGTTTTAGAGAAAATCGCAAAAAAAGAAACAAAACAAGTTTTCATTTTTATACTTATTTATTTACTTTTATATTTATGTTATGTTCTTTTTAATGTAAATATTGCTCAAAATATTGTTCTCTTGCATCAATGCAAGCATTACATCTAGCATTCACTTGATAAATTGCAGCTAAACATTGTTCTGATGATTTTTTTGGTGCACTGCATCTATGATTCGGTCTCTTAATTGCTCTCTTGAGTTGATTGACACTGAATAAACTTTCTGCTTCAAGGTTCCCAATACGAAGAAATACATGGGTGTCATATCAGGTGATCTGGGTGGCCAAGGTACTACTCCTCCACGTCCAATCCATCGTTGTGGATAATTTATATCCAGCCAAGCTCGAGCAACTCTGCTATGAGCTGGACACCCATCGAGTTGGAACCACATTTCAATCCGCTGTTGTAAGGGAATGTCATCTAAATAATTAGAAAAGTCGTTCTCCAAAAAATGTGTAAATGTGATACCGTTCAATCTTCCAGGTAAAAAATATGGTTCCAAATTCCAAGCCAAACGTTAATAGCAAATTCATGCTGAAACCTCTTCTCTGTAATAGCTCTGGGATTTTCAAGAGCCCATACATGATAATTTCTTTGATTAACAATTCCTCCTCTTGTAAAGGTAGCTTCATCGGTCCATATAAATTATCATCGCGAATTTTTTCAAGAAACCAGTTACTAAAATTCAATCTCTTGACATAATCTTGAGGTAATAAATTCTGAACTTTTTGAAGATGGTATGGGTAGCGATTATCACCTTTCAAAGTTTGCGATATTGCTAATGCAGCAGATGCTCTTCGGATGCTAGTCTCAGGATTGTTATCGAAGTGGCATTGGACACAATTTCTTCTCCGATAATCTGCTCTTACTGCTGCCTGGAATTGGCCGCCTTCATTACGTATTAAGAATGACCCAGTCTCTCGTAGTCTATTAAAAGTTAACGAAAAGACTCGTCAATTGGGCACTCTTCTATTTGTAAATCGGCGCGCATACTCCCGCACCGCTTCTAAAGCATTACCGTTACAGAAACCATACACAAAAATCATATCAGCGTATTCAACATTAGAAAATGTATGAGGCATTGTGGCTGATGCTATTCACACAAAAATATCTGAGTAACTGACTGAAGAGTGATTTAAGAATTATAATCCTAGAAGGAAGCCAAAATGTAAACAAATAAAAGAATGTAAAGGATAACATTAAGTGTTTACATATCTCTCTGCCTAGCCAGACGAACTTTGAAAGGTGATAATCGCTACCTATAACATTTTTGTTTTGTTTCTTTTTTTTGCGATTTTCTTTAAAACTAAGCAAAAACGAGCAAATCTCTAAAGGACTTTTTGTCTTAGCTTTTCGGTCCCCTATAAGTTCCTGAAGTTTTGCCATTTAAATTCGGGACACCCTATATAAAAAATAACATCCCAATAGGATTATAAAAATTTTGTTTAGAAATAAGAACAAGTAAAAGCATTCTTTAAGTTAAGGTTGGGTTAGACCTTTTGATTCCGAACTTAGTTTTCACAAAATTATATAAATGTCACTTGACTTCTCATCCGCATATATTTTATTTAACACTGCCTAATTTTTTTCCTATTCAAAGGAAGATTTTATTTTAGATACACCAACATTCTAGAAGGAATAACAATTTTCATAAAACATTTAATTAAAATATTACATTAATTTGTATCTCCATCGACTGATCAAAACCCTGATTTGAATATATTTTTTAGGATGAAATAAGAAAAAAAGTTCGATCTGTCCTTACTAAATTGTACAACATCCATCTTATCAACTCCAAAATAGAACTGATAGATCGAGATAAATTTGATTGGATAATCCGAGAACTTGGTTTAAGTGGTCATAATTGAATCATCTAAATAAGTAAGTATTAAGATGTAAATATAATAATTTTTCAGATATATACACAGTTACATTAATTAATAATCAAGGAAGCCATACAGTCCCTGGCCATATTAATGTGACCACTGCATAGATTCGCTCTTGTTACATGTTTGCATTATCTTTTTGTATGCGTAATGATGTAAATCGAGTTTAAATATTAGTTTTATAGGTAAGTTAGTTATCTGATAATAATATGAAATTGAAAAAAAAAATTCGAAAACAAATCTTTATTTTTTAAAAAATATTTTGTGGTGTCACCCTATTTTATAAATTGATGAAAAAAAACTATCAAAATAGTTAAAATATATGATACAAATAATAAACTTACCGAATCCGACTTGTATTTAATGAAAAAGAAACAATAAATCCACAAAAATTTCAAACACAAATATAAAACAAAATGGCTTTACTAAAACCAATGCTGCCATTACTAAAAAAAAAAATACTTTAAAAAACTTAAACACAATATAAGAAAAGTATATAAAAAAAATTAGAGAAAAAACAAAAAGAAAATAATCTTTCTTGGTGGTCACATTAATATGGCCAGTGACTGTATAACTGTTTGATTTTGGATCTTATCGATAATAAAGATAGTATTGCTATTTATATTTCAGAGACAGGAAAGAATATTCAAAAAGTTACAAAAAGGAAATATTAACTTGCTTTAAAATTATAGAAGCTGAGGGAATGGTAATTTTATTTAAATACCAGATAAAGGAAACTATAAAATTGTGATATATTTTTAGTAAGATTTATATAAAAAGAGTAATATTCAACATATATTTATTTTGAACAATTTTATGTGTAACTTTTTCCATATACATTTTTTAAAAGTCTTTTACTTATGAAACAGTATACACTAACACATAATATTACATCATGCATAGAACATAGATATCTACATATACTTATTAATAGAATTTAAAAAAAAGGTTGTAAAAAATAAAATAAAATATCAGGGCTCTTTTGAGTAAAAAAATATAAAAGTGAATTCCTAAAAGTTATGAATTCACATGACCTATCATTAATTATGAATCACAACCATTTATATCACATATAAAAAATGGCTCAGTCTTTGATTTTAATATATTCTATTATTTAAAAAATTCAAAATTATTAAAAACTGAATGGAATATAAATAAAAAATAAAATTATATGCCTCTTTTAAGCAAGAAAATATTAATTAAGAATGAAGTCTTATAAATAATACATTTATTTCACAGCCACCTTCATCACATAGCGAAATATTTTAGCTCTTTAAATTCAAAATTTACTATTATTAAAAAAACTCAACATTAATTAAAATTGGTGAATATAAATAAATAAATTAATTAAAAAAAAGGGATGGGTCATTCTTAAAAAAAAAAAAAGGAATTGTTAAAAATTATGAATTCTTTTAACATTTAGGTGGTATAACATTTTCCCTTTCCCTTTGTGAATCTTCTAAATCTCCTCCATCCCAATTTTTCCAATCTCCTGATGAAGTAAATTCACATTGTAAATCGGCTCCTCTTCCTCTTCAACATTCCTATAATTCTGTCTGATCATAAGGACTCTATTAAAAATGATAATTTTACTTTTTCTACACTTCTCACACAGACCTTTTATCTGCTATAATGAATATATTGAAAATATACATCACAGAAATCGTTCCAATAAAATTATTATTAATTTTTGAAATTATTTCCTTAAGAACTCAGCATTCTTTGCATCCTGTAAAAAGATCATCATCCATCTATTGAATAAAAAGTGTAATCCTTCTTCTCCTAAAGCCCAATAAATGAATGATATATTTTTTAAAAATTTCTAGAAACTCTGGGATCACCTCACAATCATTGATATCACCCATTGCCAATTCCACTTTACAATTTACTTTTGGCAAGTATGTTCCACTTTGACAAAATCAAATTCTTTGTTGAACACAAGTTGCTGAGATGAGATAAATCTGAAATCAAGAGATTGACATATGAATCTTATGCAACACAAAATCAAATAGTTCATAAAATGCCAATAATAATATAGAATCAATACTAAGGAAAATAATTACTACCAAAAGCTCTTGGCTCTTGAGGGGTATAATACTTGGTAGGGACGTACTGTTTAAAAGGTAAAAGAATTATGATTTGACAAGTATTGTGCTAACCATCAGGGTCTTATCCTAATTTAAGGGTACACACTTTATGAACTCCAGGATGGTCCTCCAACCCCTAGGATCAATCCACAGCTGATAACAGAATAAATAATTATCTGTCATAGCTCCTCTCAAACTTGGGATCAGGAAAAAATTAGCTTACTGGCTTATCCTGGAATAACCTGAGTTATTCCACTCTTCCTAATAGATAAATATTTCTTGTAAAATAAAAATTGATAAGGTCTGCATTTAAATTGTTTCTTACATGTATGTTGGTAAGACATGAAGTAGTTTAATGTTAAATAATTTTGTTTCGTGAAGATAATTATAATAGATTTACAGTCAAAACATCTAGGATTTATGTCACAATTAGGGTTCATGCCTACAGGTCAAACTTATTTGATGCTAGGCATGAACCTATTTTTTTTTTTTTTTGTCCAAAACCTCTTAAAATAAGAAGGATGATGAAATCAGAACATCATTACCAAAGGTAAAGATGCTTTTATTCCCTCCCTGCCATTGCGCTCAAGCGGGAAACGAAAAAAACAATTCTGCAAATCAAAATGTTTCGATGCTCTAATGAGATTTAAACCTTATAACATCTGTCACATACAAAGAACTTAAGGGTAGGAAGACCATCTATATTCCAAAGTGCAGCCTGAAATACTAGGATCAGAAAGTGTATAAGACTCTATAACATACTTTATAAAAACTTTATAGATACTTAATTATTATATTAACCTCCAGTCGCAAGGAAGCTATCAATAGGTTGTTTCATAACACTTATGGGTATGTTAACATTGTGACAATTGTATGGAATTTCCCCCTTCATGGTTTTCTGTGCCATCATACCACACACAACAGCTATTAAAGTGCCATCCTCCCTAAATATACCACCCCCGCTATTGCCATCATGAGTAATACAGGAGGTATATAAAGGGCCGCCATTGTCATACTTAAGAATTGTTCCCTTACTCACTAGTTGAAAAATGTTGTCGTCATAAAACTTATAACCAATCGCAAAGACATCTTCTCCTGAAAATAAAAATATATATACAATAAATAATATCAAAGATTATTATTTATCTTTTATAGTGTTTATCACATAAAACTTAAGATAATAAAATACAATTGCATCATAAGAAATAACTAGTAATCACATAATAACTATCAGGTAATTAGCTTAAAAAGATAAAAGGCTTATTTAAGAAGCTCAGAAGTTGTTAAGAGATTCCTCTTTTTTAATTGAGAACATTGTAATACATGTTATTGCATACCCACCTTGTTGCTGTATAACCTTTTATAGAAAGTTATTTTTAGCAAAGATTTTTTTTTCTGATGCCTAGGGTGACAGAAAGTATATTAAAAAGAATTCAAACAAGCCGGGCCAGTTAATTATATAAACTGCTGATAAATAACATTTTTAAAAGTGATTTTATGATTAATAAAATACTTAACATTGATTTGGCAATAATAATAATAATCATAAATAACTAATACAAATAATGCACACAAAATAACAGAGTAGCTTATATTATCATTTATATTTATTCTGTTTGTGCACCTACTAACAAACTTAAAGGCAGTGGTTTCGATTCCTCATGCATCTCTTGACCCCCTTCACTTGTAAAAAAAAATAAACACTAACTTCAGGATCAAAAGAAAAATAACACAAAAACTACATGAACAACCACTTCCTAATGAGCTTATCCTACACAATCTTTTATTTGTATGAGAGGAAAATAGTTGACTGGATGATAAAATGGAGAACGGAGATAGTTGGGGGGTGCAGTCAAAAAAACACTAAATAAGTACTAGACTTATATTTAGTAAGTGCCGACGTTTCGACCTACAGTGTAGGTCATCTTCAGGGCTATGAGAGAGAAACAAACAGAACAAAAAATATATAAAAACGTTACAGTAACAATAATATAGTGACATGTAATGTAGAAAATTAAAATAGTGACAGATATGAAAATTAAAGATAACGAATATTAAAATAGTGACAGAATATAATAAAATTAAGATATTGACAGATTTAATAAAATTAAAGATAATCAGAAATTAAAATAGTGACAGATATAAT
This sequence comes from Arma custos, assembly GCA_037127475.1. NCBI lineage: Eukaryota > Metazoa > Arthropoda > Insecta > Hemiptera > Pentatomidae > Arma > Arma custos. Next base: position 59,868,316 of record CM073761.1, read on the forward strand.
AATTAAAGATAATGAATATAAAATAAAATACAGAAAATAAATGTACAGAAAGGATAGACAAGTAAACATAATATAAAGGGAAATAAAAATGAGGAGAATAAACCAAAGATACAAAATGAGAAGATTAACATATAAAAAAAAGGTTGGAACATGAAGGATTTAGAAAAAAATAGTAAATTAAAGATATAAAATGTATGATAACGGACTTTAAGGGGTTACATAAGTAAAATGTATGAAACATAATAATACAAGAATATGTAGAAAGAAATGAATAGGTATCTCGTAGAATGACAGTTAGAAATGTAAACAATATGAAAATATAAGTATGGAACTGAATGTACAATACCTATTGTGTATAATAGTATTACTATTGTACAGTAACTATTGAGTACAATAACTATTTGAAAAATAGTTGATTGGATTAATAAATGAAAAATTAAAAATAGTGCTTATAAATATGAACTCTGATTACCAACATATAATGGATGCCAAAATGATAAGGGGGAAATAGGAAAATATGTAGTGTGAAGAATAGAGAAAGACTAAAGAGAAAAAGATATATTAAATAAAATATTAAGAAAAGACATACCGATTTTGAGAGAGGAGCCGTTGGGTGCACCGGCTAACCAACAATGAAAAATACGTTACGGAGCAAGACGGAAGAGCTAGCAGCGATCTCTAGCGGCCAAAAAGGTAACTATAGAAGGTAACCATACTGGAGTATAGGAAAAATGAGGGAAAATGAATAAATGAGATAAAATTATATTGGCAAGCCAAAAAATGTGTAAAAATATTAAAGATGATGATGAAAGAGAGATAGTAAAGAGTAACAATGAATGGATAAATGAGAAAAGTGGTAAGATAATACCAATAAAATAAAATAAATGTCAATAATGCGATAACAAAGGAAACATCTGTGACAAAGTAACAGAATTTAAGGTTTTTTGAGTAAATTAAAAATTTGGGAGTAGGTAGAGGAAAGGTGATGTGAGTCAGTCTTAAGATTGATAGTGGAGGAATCTAAATTTATATGGATAGTTTCAGAGAGGATGCGTTTATGATGGTTAGGAACAGTAGCTAGGATAGACGTATTATCAAAATCAAAAGTGTGGTTTAAAGAAAGGGCATGTTCGGAGAGTTTAGAGGAGGTATGGTTATGGGAGGAAATGGCATATTTGTGTTGGGTAATACGATCTTTAAGGAAGTTTTTAGTTTCACTGATATAGGGAGAGTTACAATTAGGAGTAGAACAGGGGATACGATAGATAACATGGGAACGTAGTTTGAGGGGAATAGGATCTTTGATAAGGGTATAAATATGGGAGTTTGTTATGGGATTTAAAGGCAATACGTAAATTGGGGATAAAGGAACGTAAGTATTTTTGAATGATATTAGAGAGGGAGGGTATATATGGCAAGGACCTGCATAAAGGGATAGACGGTGGATGTGGCAATCGGGTGGGGGGGTTATAGTAGTCATGGATGAGTTTATTGACAATATAGGGAGGAAAATTGTTTTTTAAAAGGATTTCTTTGATACAGTGGGTGTTGGTTTTATGGAAGCAGGGGCCAGTGAGGGATATCCCATTCCCACTAATGTTATCAATATTCTATCCTTAGGACCAAATTTTTCTGCACCCTCCTCCTCCTTCAAAAAAATTATACCCGATCTATTGACCGACTTAGAATATATCCATAATGAACCCCTCCTCAACCATTCATATGTTCAACCAGATCTTTCACGTGTCTCTGTAGCTAATATCATTCCCAATATCCTTCAGCACCCCCATTCCACCCTTTTAATTTCTCCCCACAGTTTTTCAAAGACCTTTCGCTCACCCGTTCTTTTCTTCAATCCCATGACAACTTAATTGTCACTAAAGCTGACAAAGGTAACTTAGCTGTAATTATGGATCTTTCTGATTATAACCTCAAAACTAATTCCCTTCTTTCTGATACTTCCACCTATAAACCCATACCTCGTGATCCTACTACCTCTCTCCAAAAACAATTCAACCTTCACCTAAAAAGCCTTGTCAATTCCAAATTAATAACTTACCCTGTTTACAGAAACCTCATTTCCTATAATACCTTTTCTAAATCCTTCATGTTCCAACCTTTTTTTTATATGTTAATCTTCTCATTTTGTATCTTTGTTTATTCTCCTCATTTTTATTTCCCTTTATATTATTGTTACGGCCGCACAAAGGAAGGCGGAAGCAGGGGATTAGCGGCTTAAATCCGTCGGCGGGAGAAGTTAAGATAGGATTAGGATCGTTCTAGATCATCTTCTTTTGTCGGAAAAGGATTAAGAAGATTCCAGAATTATCTGGCCCCTCCGTGTTCTAGAATGTTCGGCCTTGCCTATTTAAATACTTCCCTCACCTCGAGCGAGTCAGTCTTAGCCTGAGAGTAGACCAGGCAAGATCTGTGATAAGTGAGTGTCAGTGTGATAAGCTAGTCAGTGTTGAACCGGCCAGTGTAATAAGTGTATCAGTGAACTGTGACAGTCTCGCGAGTGTAATAAACTGTTTCTGTTCCGTGTGTCAGTTTGTCATACTTGGAGAATCTTACGGTCGGTGGACTAGTGAACTGTAAGTGTTAACTATTAGTTATAAATTGTAGTGTAATTTTATAATATTCATAGAAACTATTGTAACTAGTTAAGCTATCTAGAATTAGTCTTATATTATTGTAATAATTAAATAGGAGTTAGGCCTAGATTATAATATTTAGAATATTGTTATTATAAATTTATATTAGTTTAATAATTTAATTGTTAATAGTTTAATTGTATCCTTTTTTTTTATCATTTTGTTAATAAATATTAGTATCTTTAATTAAGGAATTGTTTAATTCATTTTAATACCCAGTAGCCCGTAACAAATTGGTATCAGAAGTGGGATCTTGTGTAATTGCTATTTTTTTTCATTTTGTCTTGCACTTTTTAATTATTGGGCTACTGTATGTAGAATGGCTTCTAAAAGTGTTAAATTAATTGATTTAAAAGTAGCTGATTTGAAACGGGAGTTAGAGGAACGTGATGTGGATTCATCCGGAAATAAAAGTGTGCTACAACAGCGCTTGCGTCAATTTTTTGTAGATTTAGGGGAAAATCCAGATGACGTTCTGTTTGAAACTGATTTAAGCAGGTTGTCCGCAACTTTTAAAAATGAGTTAAGCAATGTAGAAAATAAGCTAGGTAATGTACAGAATGAATTAAGTATTGCAAAAAGTGATTTATTAGATACATTAGAGTCCAAGTTAGGCACATTAGAGACTAAGTTAATGGAAAATGTTGAGAATAAGTTAGCTAATGTAGATAATAAGTTAGCCAATGTAAATAATGAAGTAGCTAATTTTGGTAATAAGTTGGCAGATGTAAATAATAAAGTAGCTAATGTAGAATCTAGGTTAGGAGAAAAATTGAATTCTATTGAAAACGAACTTAGGTTAAGAGTAGAAGCTCTCGAAGGACGTAGGAGCAACCCACCGACTAACGACACCGACCGTTCCTCTGAGGGCAGCCTTTATAGCACCATTATGCCCGCCAATACTAGGGCGCCACCAAATCACAACACAATTCCAGTATTCGACGGAAAGATGCCGTGGGAGGACTACATGACTCTCTTCGAGACAGCGGCTTCGATCCACGGGTGGTCAAAAGAGACCCAAGCCTCAGCGTTGTGCCTAGCCTTGCGTGGAGACGCCTTGGGAGTACTGCAAGGGATGCCCATGTCGGAGCGGTCTAACTACGGGGAGCTGATTAGAAGACTGGAGATGCGTTTTGGTCACTGACACATGGCCCAGCTTTATCGCTCACAGCTGAGAAACAGGATCCAGAAGACCAACGAGACGCTGCAGGAATTTGAAGCGGACATTGCCCGGCTGGTGAGGAATGCCTACCCATCGGTCACCGATGATGTCTACGAGAGCCTTGCTGTCGACAAATTCCTGGACGGACTTCGGGACCCCGAGACGCAACAAGCAGTTAAGCTCGCCCGGCCAAAAAAGCTAGGAGACGCATTATCTCAGGCCATGGAGTTCGAGGCTGTCAGACAGTCAGTTCGGGGCCATGCGCGAGTTCGAGCAGCAGAAAGGAGGCTAATGTGGTCCCTAGTATCGAAGATATTGTGATAAAAGTTTTGGAGGCCCTCAGGACCCGTAAGAAGGAGATACGTTGTTGGAACTGCGGCCAACTTAGACACCCTAGAAGCAAGTGTCCATCCAAGAAGCAAGAAAAGCCACAGGAACGAAGTAGGGTTGATGGAAAGGAACAACTATCAGCCCGTTACGTCAGAGGCCCCAGGAAGACCAGTAGAGTTGCGTCACTAGGGAGTAGAACGAACAGCTTCTACGTTGATGGGAAGGTGAACGGGCAGCTGCGAAGTCTGCTACTGGATACCGGCGCAACCAAGACAATCTTGAGCTCAAAGACAGTTCCTGCTGAGAAGATCTTGCCAACGATTTGGACATTACGGACTGCCACAGGAGAGCCAGCCAAGGTCTACGGGGAGACAGTTGCCTACTTCATCATCGGGGATCAACATCTGAAGCACCGAACTCTCGTGGCAGATATTGATGAAGATGTCATATTGGGCACGGACTTAAAGATCGCATACGGGATCAAGCTGGATATGGCGAGAGGTGTGATGACGATGGGAGACGAAGAAGTCATCCTTCGGCAGGGAAAGGACATCTACGCACGAGTGCGCTTACTAGAGGACACCACTACCTGCACGGAGCCAAATCATAACGCATGGGACGATCGAAGGACATCTACCTGAGGGTCAATGTGTGCTACTTGAACCTGGAAGGCAAGAAGAACAGGAGATCGGACGCGGCGTAATGGTTGCAAGGTCTCTCGTCAAGGTCGGACGTACCACTCCGATTCGGCTAATGAACCTGAACAGCTTCCCAGTAACGCTGAACAAAGGAACACCGGTCGGGGAATGTGCAACTGCTACCTCAGTGGTACGTCAGCTGCAACATCATCCCACCCAGCTGCGAGGACTGCCGGAAGAACTAACTGGATTTGTGGACGAATCTTGCCGGGACCTCTCGCCTGAACAAAGCGAGGAAGTGAAGAAGATGATTACCCGATGGCAGGACGTTTTCGAGATCAGCCCAGGACCACGGGGTAGAACGGATATCGTTCAGCACAGGATTGACACCGGGGATGCTAAGCCCATCCGACAGGTCCCGCGGAGGCTGCCGTTAGCCAAACGGGAGGACGCCGAGAAGATCATCAAGGAGATGGCGGCTGATGGTGTCATTGAGCCTTTGAGTAGCCCCTGGATGTCTCCTGTTGTATTGGTGAAGAAGGACGGCACAACGAGATTCTGCGTAGACTACTGCCTTCTGAACAACGTCACCAAGAAAGATAGTTATCCGCTCCCCAGGAGTGATGATATGCTGGACACCCTAGAGGGGTGTGAACTTTTCTCTACCTTGGATCTCCGCAGTGGATATTGGCAGGTTGGATTGAAACCTGAAGATAAAGAGAAGACAGCGTTCTCGATTGGAACTTGACTATGGCAATTTACAGTAATGCCATTCGGGCTTTGCAATGCTCCTGCAACATTTGAGAGACTGATGGAAAGCGTGTTAAGAGGTCTCTCTTGGAAAATTTGCCTGGTATACTTAGATGACATCATTGTGCTGGGAAAGTCCTTCGCTCACCATCTGAAGAATCTGGAAAAGGTCTTCGAACGACTGCATGCAGCGAACCTTAAATTGAACCCGAAGAAGTGTCATCTCTTCCGAAGGCAAGTCAACTATCTGGGGCATGTTGTGTCAGACAACGGAGTTGCCGTTGACCCAGAGAAGATTGCAGCGATCACCGACTGGCCAGTACCTCGAGATAAGCACCAAGTAAGAAGTTTTCTCGGCCTCTGCACCTACTACAGGAGGTACGTGAAAGGATTTGCAAACATTGCAAAACCTCTTACCAGGCTCACCGAGGAAAAACGGACTTTCCTTTGGGATCACGAATGTCAGGCATCTTTCGAGGAGTTGAAGAATAAGTTGAGTAGTGCTCCTATTCTGAGCTATCTACGTCCCGAGGGCAAGTTCATACTTGACACAGACGCTAGCAACACCGCTATTGGAAGCGTCCTCTCTCAGCTCCAAGATGGAGAAGAAAGGGTTATTATATATTTCAGTAAAGCGCTCTCAGCTCCGGAACGCAACTACTGTGTCACAAGGAAGGAGCTTCTGGCAGTAGTGAAATCTATAGAACATTTCCACAAATATCTATACGGCAGAAGATTCCTCCTGAGAATGGACCACGCGGCTCTAATGTGGCTGCTGCGATTCAAGTCACCAGAGGGACAAGTGGCGAGGTGGATCGAGCGCCTTCAAGAATATGACTTTGAATCTGCTCATCGTGCTGGAATGAGTCACAGAAATGCGGATGCGCTCTCTAGACCTTGTGACGAAGAATGCGGGCATTGTTCTCGACAAGAAGAGAAGCAGGCAGCAGTGTTGAGGACAACGGTGGTCATGGACAGTTGGCAGGATGCAGAGGTGTCAAAGGAGCAGGATGAGGACCGGACTTGAAACAAATGAAGCAGTGGAAACAATCAGGGCAAGGAAGACCAACCTGGCAGGATGTTGCTCCAATGTCGAAGAATGTAAAGACTTACTGGGCCCAATGGGACTCCATTCTAGTGGACAACGGGCTGCTGAAACGGGCATTGGAGAACACGGAAGGAGATCAGCGCAGACTACAGCTCATCGTTCCAAAGAGTAAAGTGCCCGAAGTAGTCAGGGAACTTCATGACGGAGTATCTGGCGGCCACCTTGGAGTTCACCGTACATTGGAAAAGGTACGTGAACGCTTTTACTGGGCAAACCTTAAGGACGATGTGTTGGACTGGTGCAGGCGTTGTGCGGCCTCTAACGGTCCTATAAGAAGAAAGAAGGCCCCAATGAAGAAGTACAACGTTGGAGCACCGTTTGAGAGAATAGCAATTGACATCGCTGGCCCTTTCCCTGTGACGGACGAAGGTAACCGGTATATTCTCGTGGCCATGGACTACTTTTCCAAGTGGGTGGAAGCTTACGCCCTTCCGAATCAAGAGACAGTCACGGTTGCGGACGTACTAGTGAAGCAGCTCGTCAGTAGGTTTGTAGTACCCATGGATCTTCACGCTGACCAGGGACGAAACCTCGAGTCTGCAGTCTTCTCCGGGATGTGCGAAGCACTGGGAATACGGAAGACCAGGACGACACCTCTTCACCCTCAATCCAATGGCATGGTGGAACGCATAAACAGGACTTCCCACTAATGTTATCAATATTCTATCCTTAGGACCAAATTTTTCTGCACCCTCCTCCTCCTTCAAAAAAATTATACCCGATCTATTGACCGACTTAGAATATGTCCATAATGAACCCCTCCTCAACCATTCATATGTTCAACCAGATCTTTCACGTGTCTCTGTAGCTAATATCATTCCCAATATCCTTCAGCACCCCCATTCCACCCTTTTAATTTCTCCCCACAGTTTTTCAAAGACCTTTCGCTCACCCGTTCTTTTCTTCAATCCCATGACAACTTAATTGTCACTAAAGCTGACAAAGGTAACTTAGCTGTAATTATGGATCTTTCTGATTATAACCTCAAAACTAATTCCCTTCTTTCTGATACTTCCACCTATAAACCCATACCTCGTGATCCTACTACCTCTCTCCAAAAACAATTCAACCTTCACCTAAAAGGCCTTGTCAATTCCAAATTAATAACTTACCCTGTTTACAGAAACCTCATTTCCTATAATGCCTTTTCTAAATCCTTCATGTTCCAACCTTTTTTTTATATGTTAATCTTCTCATTTTGTATCTTTGTTTATTCTCCTCATTTTTATTTCCCTTTATATTATTGTTACGGCCGCACAAAGGAAGGCGGAAGCAGGGGATTAGCGGCTTAAATCCGTCGGCGGGAGAAGTTAAGATAGGATTAGGATCGTTCTAGATCGTCTTCTTTTGTCGGAAAAGGATTAAGAAGATTCCAGAATTATCTGGCCCCTCCGTGTTCTAGAATGTTCGGCCTTGCCTATTTAAATACTTCCCTCACCTCGAGCGAGTCAGTCTTAGCCTGAGAGTAGACCAGGCAAGATCTGTGATAAGTGAGTGTCAGTGTGATAAGCTAGTCAGTGTTGAACCGGCCAGTGTAATAAGTGTATCAGTGAACTGTGACAGTCTCGCGAGTGTAATAAACTGTTTCTGTTCCGTGTGTCAGTTTGTCATACTTGGAGAATCTTACGGTCGGTGGACTAGTGAACTGTAAGTGTTAACTATTAGTTATAAATTGTAGTGTAATTTTATAATATTCATAGAAACTATTGTAACTAGTTAAGCTATCTAGAATTAGTCTTATATTATTGTAATAATTAAATAGGAGTTAGGCCTAGATTATAATATTTAGAATATTGTTATTATAAATTTATATTAGTTTAATAATTTAATTGTTAATAGTTTAATTGTATCCTTTTTTTTTATCATTTTGTTAATAAATATTAGTATCTTTAATTAAGGAATTGTTTAATTCATTTTAATACCCAGTAGCCCGTAACATTATGTTTACTTTTCTATCTTTTCTGTACATCTATTTTCTGTATTTTATTTTATATACTTATCCTTAATTATTATATCTGTCACTATTTTAATTTCTGTTCATTATCTTTAATTTTATTAAATCTGTCAATATCTTAATTTTATTATATTCTGTCACTATTTTAATATTCGTTATCTTTAATTTTGATATCTGTCACTATTTTAATTTTCTACATTACATGTCACTATATTATTGTTACTGTAACGTTTTTATATATTTTTTGTTCTGTTTGTTTCTCTCTCATAGCCCTGAAGAGGACCTACACTGTAGGTCGAAACGTCGGCACTTACTAAATATAAGTCTAGTACTTATTTAATGTTTTTTTGACTGCACCCCCCAACTATCTCCGTTCTCCAATCTTTTATTTGATTTATCAGCAGGTATGACATAATATTATTAACTAATAGAAAACAAACTAGCTTGTATATTACAAAGATACTTTACCTTTAGTTGGATTAGTGTCATAAAATGTACAACTAGGTAACTTCATACCAACTGTCATCTCAAGAAAGGCAATATCTAGGATGTCATCACTAGAGGAACAGCATAGTACATTGGCATTATAAGCTTTCCCATCAAATATAACCTCAACCATTGCATTACAATCCTTCAAATAAAGCAAAAATTAAAAGAAGCTTTAACTCAATAATTAATTGCATAATCTGGTTAACAAAGTTATGTCAAGTTTAGTAAATGCAAAGTTAAATATATTTTTTTTCGATTTGCTCTACAGACCATGTAGATCTTTGGCCGCCTTAACCACCCTTATCCACCTCTGTCCTATAAAGGAGGATTTTCCTTCCACATATCTCAGTTCTGCTCTCCAGGGTGCCAGTGAGAGCCCACGTCTCACAGCTGTACATCAGAACCGGTTTTATTACAGCATTATACAGCCTTAATTTTAAATTTCTAGAGATGCTTCGGGAATTCAATACTCTTTAAAGAGCAAAAAATGCTGGCATACGCTGGTCTATCTCAGTTAATTGGTCAATCATTGAGTTTATTGTGGAGCCAAAGTATTTGAATCTTTTTTGGAGGAAATATGAATAATTATGCATTTACATGGGAGTTCAAAAATAATCAAATACTGAGAGGACTGCTATAAACAAAGAGGAAATAATACAAATCTTATAATATTGGGATTTTGAATATGTTAATAATTTTAAAATACTATATCTAAAAATTCTCTGTTATCAAGTGCAAAAATTAGAAGAAAAAATAACAAACAATAAAAGCAGAAAGTTATATTTTAAAAACACTAAATTAAAAAGAAAATTATGTAAACTGAAATCAGTTTACTGCATTGTAACTATGGTCTCCATCAAATCATCTTATCAAATATATGTATTTAACATAGACATTAAGCTATAAAAGTAGGAAAAAAGTGTACTATAACAAATAAACAACATTTGAAGTTTTTCATGAAGAAATGTACAGTAGACTATTAAGCAACAAAAATAAAAAGCAGCTGAAACTTGAAATAGTGTAAATTCATAATGCTATGTTAAAATTACAGGCTCCAATAATGAACTTTGCAAATGCCTTACTTCAATTGACAAGAAAAGCAGTCATAGAAAATGAGAAGCATTTTTTTTAAGTTATAGCATTACTATCCATTAGAATACAAAATTAATTTAAGTATCTGGATAGAAAATTAAAAATCTTATTTATAGAAATTCGAAATATGAGAAAACAAAATAAATAACAACAAATATATCTACAAATGTACACATTATTTTTGGGAATTAAAATTGTAAGCTTACATAATTTATGGAATGACTGCAGGTAACCAGTAAACCTTTCTCATTTATAATAATGCAGCTGCTTTTAAATGGACCAGTTCTGATTGGTAATACAATGCTTGATACGCCTAAAAAGGAATATGATTATTTTTAAACTATCATAATGGCATTTATGAATAGAGAATTGTCATAAGAAGAACATGCAGTGGCCAAAGAATACAATACAAGAATGTGCCCTCTCCCTCTCTACCGACCTATCAATAAACAAATTAAAAATAATAATAAATTGTTTATTTATTCCAGGACAAGTCCCTTTAGTATGATATTACAGGAAATAAAATATGAGATATAATTTCTAAGAGTAAAATAAAATGAACAGAAGAAGTAACATATAATAGCCAATAAAATTGATTATTTGAAACAATAATGAACTAACAATAATTATAAAAATGAAATAAATAATAAATATTTAAACATAGAGATATTGAATTTAAAAACCAAAAGGTTATTGGAGTGAAGAATGGGGTTCCACAGGGATAAGGAAAGATCTATCAAAAGCTGCTGTAGGATGAGAAGTTATATGAAATTCTGAAATTTAGGTAATGAACAAGGTTGTTCCAAATTCAAAGTACCAACGCCATTTATCCCGTTGAGCACTGTTCTCAGTTAGCTCATGCACTTTACTGTTAACCCGCTGTTTTATTCTCCTCTTTTTTACCAGCAAGTACATATGTTATCCGGTAGAGTTATTTTGGGTTATTGCACCTAGCCACTATCTCTACTCTGTCCCCCATCCTAGACCCACTCTCTTTTTGTCCTTCATTACCTCTCTTTTCACCTCATTCTCATTGGAGTATAGTCTCTTTAAGGCACCTAATCTCTTTAGTTGCATATAGCCTAGTCTTGTCAGTCTGTGTGGAGCAGCAAGTTGTAAAAATGGAGGTTATCAGCTAAGAAGTGGTGATCACCAACTACACACAATACTTACTCTTTAATGTACCTAGCTTATTATGAGGTAGAAAATGGCAATAAAGATCTGAAACATATGAAATAGCAATTTCTCATTAGGCTCTAAATATAAAACTCAACACATTCAGAGCCTTTCCAAAAAATAAAAGCTAGAAATTGTATTAAACTTATACATCAACTAAATCTAAAACGAAAAAAAACAAGACAAAGCTAAAAAGTGCAATATACTTACGGTGGATAGGAGGAGGTTCTTTTACTACGGTGGAAATGAAGGGCAGAGTAGGAATATTTTGATGCACGCAGTAGGCTTCATAAAGAACCCGAAAATGGCAGCATAAATTGTAACAAGTGCTATAGGAAGGAGACACCATTTGGCATAACACTAGCCCAATCAATTTAGTAGATCCATTTAACCTATAAATATTCAAATAGTAATATAATTCAATTTATAATTCAAAGACTAATTAAGGAATTCTCTATCAACAGTTAATTTATGTATAGAAATATAGAAAGGTTAAATGAAAAACAACTCCCTATTTTGTAAAAGAAAAGAAAAGGAATAGATAAGTTTTAAGAAATAGGATAGTGAGTCAAGAAAAGGATTTGGATTTTCTGAGTTTAATAATTCTAGGAAATTCCCTAAAGAATGCATTTAGGAGTTGGAATATTTAGAATTGCTTTGAGAGGAATCAATAATGAAAAGGTCAAGATAAATACTTGCAAGAACCTCGTATGATGGGTGGTTTGGAAGCTTATGGTTTACTGAGTGAATGAGGTCTACAACATATGATTTATCAAGAGAGCCACAGGATAGTAGATTAGTGTTGAAGTCACAGATTACTATGATGTTATTAAATAACGGGACAAGAGGAAGTATTCAAATGAGTAGGGGTAATGAATTCAAGAATATTTTCACAAATAAGTATTTTAAATGAGGAGTATCAAGAGTACGAGATTTTAGAATAGAATAGAAAAATAATTTTATTCTGAGACCAGGTCCCTTGACAATAACAATATTGTACAGAAATTAATAGAAATATTTCTGGCCAAACAGCTACATTATTGGAATACTACAATTAAATATGAACTAAAAGGTATGTTCTCATAGAGGAAAAAAAATATATATATACAGTAAAACCTCGAATTAACGGACAGCCCTGGTGCAAATATTTTTGTCTGTTATTTAAAGGTGTCCTTTAAAGGGAGGTTTTATTTTTTCATAAATTTGTATTTGTACAAATTAATTCTCTCTTATTAAATTTCCCATGTGTTTAAAAGGTAAGTAGAATAATATAAAAAAAACACCGCACAGTTTTTGAGTGTTCCCGAAACTTGTGTCCTACCGATATTGAGTCTTTCCGCTAGCGCACGTACACTTAACTTTTCACGATCATAAACGTCGATTACATTTATTTTTTGTTCTAAAGCGAGTCTCTTACGTGAGGGAGACATTTTCAGCCACCTGCCACGAGGGTTAGAACAGAACTAAATTTAAAATAAAGCAAGTTCGAGAATAAAAAAAAAAAGTATTTATGTGGAAAACCTTTACTCAAAAGTAAACACAGCTGTCTCTGTTTTCTTAGACCGGAACCAACTAATTGTTTCCGAGAAACGGGAAAGGGATAAAGTCATACTGTCCGTCTTTTAGAGGTTTTTTTAATCGATTTATTACCAACACAGCCTGTCCGTAACCGTTAATGAGAGGTTTTGTTAAATAGAGGTTCAAATGCCTTAAACATTGTATTAAAATGTTGGTAAAAAAAAAATTGTCCGGTAATGGGGAGTGACCTCTATTTAGGGGTGTCCGTTCATAGAGGTTTTACTGTATATATAAAAATAATAGAATAAAAAATTGCAATAAACAGAGATTGGCTAATGGAAAAATAAAAAAGTAGAAAAGAACATCTACTAATATGATTAATAGTATCATAATGAGTGTGGCATATTTTCACACATACACACACATACATGAAAACATTCAGATATTAATTATTTACATTTTTCTATAATTATTGGTCATTGTTTTGAGTTTTAAATATTTTTATTTTTTAAAGAGAAAAGATAGGCCCTCGGCAGGGATTTGAACCCGGAACCTTTGTCTCACCGTGACATCGGCTACCAGTTGAGCTACCCAAGGCCGCCTGCCGGCCGAGGACAAATCTTTTCTCTCATACGATCCCATATTCTCGTGCTCTCGCCATTTTTGGGATGAATACACTAGAACGAAGTTCTTTGAACATTAATTTAATTTTAGGATCTTATTGACTTATGTCATTTTACTATTTATATTTTTTTATAATTAATGTCTCCAAAAATGGCAAGAGCACGAGAACATGGGATCGTATGAGAGAAAAGATTTGTCCTCGGCCGGCAGGCGGCCTTGGTTAGCTCAACTGGTAGAGCGATGTCACGGTGAGACAAAGGTTCCAGGTTCAAATCCCGGCCGAGGACCTATCTTTTCTCTTTAAAAAATAAAAATATTTAAAACTCAAAAAATGACCAATAATTATAAATAAATATAAATAGTAATATGACGTAAGTCAATAAGATCCTAAAATTAAATTAATGTTCAAAGAACTTCGTTCTAGTGTATGCATCGCCAAAATGGCGAGAGCACGCTAATGGAGTACAAAGTTAAATAAGAACATCTAATAATATGAATAATAGCATCGTAATGAGTATGGAATATTTACAGTATTTACTCAATCTATTGTGTTGAATATAGCTCATTTATTTTATTGATTAGAGAGCATCTGTTTGGGGATTAAGGAGATGTAGGAATAGTTTGGATTTGAATGTGGATAAAGAAGATGCATGACGGATATCAGATGGGAGTGAGTTCCAAAGAGAGGTAGACCGAGCGAGAATGGACCGCTCAAAAGTTTTGGTTCTGTGGGAACGGGACTAAAGGTTGGAATGGCTGTATGTTGTGAGTTGATGGCTTGGTATAAGAAAGAACCTAGGAAATAGAGTCTACGGATAGAAGGGAGAAGCCACTTTAACTGATCATAGAGGTGGGACACTTGAGACTTCCTCGGGGCGTCAAAGACAAACCGAAGAGCGCTGTTCATAATTTGTCTCAGTCTTTCCTCAAGTTTGTTCGAGAGCCCATCATAAGCCACACAGCCATAGTCAAAGTGTGAAAAGATGAAAGAAGTGATGAGGAGCTTACAGATAGGTAGTGTTAAAAGATGCCGGGAAAGATGGAATAACTTTATGGAGCTTATAGAGCGACAGGAAATTTGGGCAATGTGGGGTTTCCAGGAAAGGGTTTGGTCGAAAACAATTCTGAGATTTTTAACAGAGGAACTGAAAGTAATAGGGTGATCATTTAAGATTAGTTGGGGAAGAGAGTTGATGGATTAAAGGAGGTTGTTGGAACCAATTAGAATGGGCTGAGTTTTAGCACCATTTAACATCAGTCTATTCAGGTCAGCCCAGGCACCGTTCCTATACAAGTCATCCTGAATATTATCCATATATCAAATATGGTCCCACCAGTAATCCATTCCAAATTCCAAGCCAAATGTTAATAGCAAATTCATGCTGAAACCTATTCTCTCTAATAACTCTGGGATTTTCAAGAGCCTATACATGATAATTTCTTTGATTAACAATTCCTTCTCTTGTAAAGGTAGCTTCATCGGTCCATATAATTTTTAATGGAAATAAATTATCATCGCGAATTTTTTCAAGAAACCAGTTACTAAAATTCAATCTCTTTACATAATCTTGAGGTAATAAATTCTGAACTTTTTGAAGATGGTATGGGTAGCGATTATCACCTTTCAAAGTTCGCCATATTGCTTGCCGCGATATTGCTAATGCAGCAGATGCTCTTCGGATGCTAGTCTCAGGATTGTTATCGAAGTGGCGTTGGACACAATTTCTTCTCCGATAATCTGCTCTTACTGCTGCCTGGAATTGGTCGCCTTCATTACGTATTAAGAATGACCCAGTCTCTTGTAGTCTATTAAAAGTTAACGAAAAGGCTCGTCGATTAGGCACTCTTCTATTTGGAAATTGGTGCGCATATTCTCGCACCGCTTCTAAAGCATTACCGTTACAGAAACCATACACAAAAATCATATCAGCGTATTCAACCATTAGAATATGTATGCGGCATTGTGACTGATGCTATTCACACAAAAATATCTGAGTAACTGACTGAAGACTGATTTAGGAATTATAATCCTAGAAGGAAGCCAAAATGTAAACAAATAAAAGAATGTAAAGGATAACATTAAGTGTTTACATATCTCACTGCCTAGCCTGATGAACTTTGAAAGGTGATAATCGCTACCTATAACATTTTTGTTTTGTTTCTTTTTTTGCGATTTTCTCTAAAACTAAGCAAAAACGAGCAAATCTCTAAAGGACTTTTTGTCTTAGCTTTTCGGTCCCCTGTAAGTTCCTGAAGTTTTGCCATTTAAATTCGGGACACCCTGTATAAGTATAGCTAATAAATATGTGCAATAACTATATAAAGCTGTCTTATTATCAGTAGTAGTTGCGCCATTAGCACTCTCTTTCAACCTTAGTGCTAATTGCTTTATATTCAATTTTAAATTTCATATCTATTAAAATAATTAATGTGATTTCTTTAAGTAGATAAAATTTAATATTATTGTTGCTGTTTACTTTCAGGTCTGGGGAAGCTGTAACTAAAGCAATAAAACTTTAAATAACTGTAAAGGGCCTTATCTAGACAGAAAATAATCCATTGGGGGTTTATATCTACAGCCCCGGTGAATAAGTGGTTAAGTCGGATTTCGTCCGGAGAGAGTCAACTACTTTGAGATAACCGGAATCGTATCATTCTCGAAGTTTCTGGCTTGAAATTGAGTTGTAATATAAACAATAACTCGATTCCGCTTACTCAGGTATAAGAAACTCATTTTGGAGAAAAACCCCATTGGGGGTTTATATCTACAGCCCCAGTGAATTAGTGGTTAAGTCGGATTTAGTCCGGAGAGAGTCAACTACTTTCAGATAACTGGAATCGTATAATTCTCGAAGTTTGTGGCTTGAAATTAAGTTGTAATATAAACAATAACTCGATTCCGCTTACTTAAGTATAAGAAACTCATTTTGGAGAAAATTAGACTTAACCATTTATTCACTGGGGCTGTAGATATATCTCTTGAGGAAGTATAGCAACCTGAAGTTGAAAGCTACTGTCTAATTAAAGCAGTAATAATTCAAATAAAGCCAAAGTGTTGGCCTCAACTGAAAAATATTCTGAGGAATATTGTTTATCTCTTGAGCGAGCAGAAATTGACAGTTTTACTTTTAAATAATATTTCATTAAAATAGTATTCATTTGTTACCAAAAATTGCTATAGAAAGTCCTAGTGCAGTGACTGTGACTGATGAATGGTCTGGAAATTGTTTGCATAATTTGTAAACAAAAAAGTTCTATACAAAACATTTTATACCATTTCAAAAATCTAAATATTGAAAACGAAAGAAAAGAAAATGCATACGTGTAAATAGGTCCACCTTCACAACCAGGTGACAATCGGGTATCAGTTATAAATATTGCGTCATCAACTACTTTGCTGATGATCCCTTTGGAAAAGCAATTCAAAAATTGTTCGAGGCCAAAAGGAGTGGACACAGTCATTATATCAAGACCTTTACACAATTCTTCTCTCTGAAGACTGAATCCAATGCTTGTGAAGTTTACTTCAAAGATATCGATCATTCCAATCAGTAAAAAATAAGAAAAAAAATGAATAGTTGGTGTACGTAAGTCCGATTCAAGTTGGATCAATGACTCTTTTAATGCCGCAGATTCAGAAACACAGGCGATATAACCGTTCACTTTATGAGCAGTTCCATTTCTCTCAATATACAGTGTAACGTTAATATCTTTAAGGTCTTTAACATATGGTAAAATAAGTCCTCCTGTGGTTACAGCATAACCATTTATTACAACACCAGATTGTACAATATCATAATTTTCATATTTTAAACGGATGGAAACTCCTGAGTATATCTGAAACAAAAAGGTGTAGTGTCACAAATTAAAATTCTGGTATGATATTTAAAAAACAAAGAAGAAATAATGATGGAGTAGAATCCTTATGAAAATGTAAACTATAATAGATTAAAATAAAGTGAAATTTATAAGCATTAAATTTTACTCTTAAGTATTAAAATTACTGATTACTATCAACATATTTTAGTGCTATTATTATGAATTATGTGTTATATCGTTTATGTGCCCACACAGAGTTCCGTTCAGAGGACACCAGAACCAGTTAGCTAAGAATGGCTTATGGAAATAAATTAGAAAAAAAATAGCTATGAAAATGTATAACTAATTAAATCATTAGGGCAATCTTTTGGTAAACTTAAAAAAAATACTTTTATTTCACTTTACAACTCTACAATACACGTGTTTCTTTGTTCTGTATCAAAACCAATTCGATCATAAAATACGGTATCAGTTCCGCATGTAGTTGCTTCAAGTCGTAACAAGTATTAACTTTTCATTTGTTTAATTTTTAATATTTTGAAAAAAAAAAATTATTACCGGCAGTATACAGTAACTATTGCTGACTGAATATAGATTCAAGAACCTGCCTACATATACTGTATAGGCTATATCATTATTTACTCTTCAAAATGTTCATTTCTTAATCAAATGATTACCACAAAATATGCACATTTCTCATAATTACAGTCTTGCTTTCATACCAAAACTCACATTTCTATTTTATTTTTGAGAATACTTAAAAACAAAAAAAATGGTAATTTTTCCACAAGTTGTCGCTTGGAGTTGAGTCAAACCAAGTTTTTAACTTTTCATTTGTTTCCCTATTAATCTTTTTCAAAAATACAAGTTATCATGAGTTTTAGTAAGGTAAAGAGAATGTAATTATGGGAAATCTGTAAACTTCGGTAATCGATAATGGAAATGAACGTTTAACAAACACATACATCACTTATACTTCGAAATGTTAGTTGAAACTTTTATTTCTTGATGAAATGATTACCAAAATCCACTCGTTACTCATAACTGCATTCCCTTTTCAATACTAAAGCTCATGATAACTTGTATTTTTGTAAAATATTAAAATGAAATGAATAAAAAGTTAAAACATGACAACCTGCAGAACAGAAACCAAAGAAACAAATGAAAAGTTAAGACTTGTTCTGAAAACTTGAAGCGACAACCTGCAGAACTGGTACCTAAAATTCTACTTCATAATTCTTTGCTTTATATTTGAATTTCCACATATTACTGAACAACTAAAGAAACAAAACTCTAGTTCAGGTTTGGTGCGAGTAAAATTTAAATTAAAATAATTCTAAGCTTAAGTTACAAGTAAATACTGATCATGCTTGAAGAAATGATTTTTATATAAATGTAAATAATGATACCTCGCTGACATCCATTTTAATGGTAAAATTTAGAAATGAGTAACAAGTTTTAACAAGGACCTGAAAATAAAGTATTAACCTAAGTAAATCAAACATGATATAATAGGTACAAACATTTACTAAATAATATTAATACACTAAAATAAATAATTTAAGGCATAAGTTATACCCAAAGTAAATGAAGATTCCTGCAAGGAATGAAATGAGAAAGCTACTTAATGAACCTAAGTATGTTTTTCTCAACTGATTACCGAAAAAAAACAAGCTTTGAAACTCACCATGCACGTTGATAACGTCTAAATAACACCAATCATCTAAAACCTTATCACAAGGAGGTAAAATTATAGGTTGGCTGACATTCTTGAGCACATCTTTTGAAGTTGAAATTATAGATATTTTTAACATCAAGGATCTGCAGGAAAACAAGAGTTTTTAGTGGGCAACTAATATGATTTAAAATAAATTTTTCAAATAATTTTTAAAGCTCAAATAAAATACACCTTATGTTCCATGAATTAAGTTTTAACGATTTGTGAGTTTGAAGACATGAACATCAAGTATCTTTATTTATCTACTTCACTCATGCCAGATCAAGTTATTAATTGTAATAATAAAACAAAATTTATTATAAAAAAAAAATGATCCGATAAAATTACGTAGCGATTCGATTTAGGTTCAACGAGTATTTTCATTAATATCACGTAACAGGAACTATGCAACTGGCAGTAAATGATAAATATACAATATGAATATACAGATGTATATTTTGTATTCAGTTTATACATGATAAGCCATTAAGAAACCTCAAATTTTAGTAAAATGAATGGAAATTTTTTTTCATATACGGGTGTTATACATATCTTTTAAATAAATTCCGTTTTATACCGGTACTGGTAGAGGTGGGAGGAAACTAGTTCTGCAAGTGGTCCATTTTGCCAACCCCTGCTGGCATTAATCGGCGGAATTAATATTAACTACCAAGTGGGATCTGCCCTTAGGAATAAGCAGCAAACACGACAATAGTTTTTAATGGACGCAGAATTGTCGAATTAGCCATCTCAAGAGATAGCAGGATTAGCGGCACTAATTTCCTCCATGAAGCATGAAGAAGTTCATAAAGAAACCAGCACTTAGGACAGTCATACAAGAAACTAAATCGACCACAGACTCCAGACATGCATCCCATATTAATGGGAGTTACAGAGGGGCAATTTACGGCAGTGACCCCCAACCTGGTATTAGTGAAATATATACAAAAGCTGGCAATAAAACTAAAGGGAAACACAAGAAACGTAAAAATGTTCTTAGTGGAAAAATTAAAGAGCGAGGTCTCAAGAACATTTCGGGTTAGACCCGCCACACCATCAACCATTCGCCAAGTTGAGGTAGGGGTAGAGAACCAGGACAAAAGATGAACGAGGATAACATAAGGGCAGCGTAAGAGACACAGCAAAAGAAATTATAGGAATAAAAAAAGAAATGAGATGAATGATTGGTTTGAAGATGAATGCTGTTGAGCACTAGGCGAAAGAAATGAGGCAAAAGCAAAAACTGTTTAATGTAAAAATAAGAAACAGTGCCCATTAGTAGTAAATGAAGATGAGTATGAACAGAAAAGGAATACAGCATACCTGGAGAACATACAATAACATTGCCAGTCAAAGGTAGTTCCTAAGTTTTATTAGGGGATCAAAAAGTTTAGAGAGGCCTAGAGACCCAAAACAGAATTCTGCAGAGACGAAAACGGAAGTCTCCTAAATGCGTTGGATGATATGTAGATGAGATGGGCAGAATATTTTCAAGAGACCCTAAGTAAAAATAATGTACGGAGAGAGCTAGATAATCTAACAGTACACCAGAAACTGAATACGTAATAAATGATGAAGACATCCTGCCAGATATCAACATATGCTTCTAAAAGATTTGATTCAGCTTTCTTCAATACAAAAACAAAATTAATGAATGAAAAATATACATTTTTGAGCGTTTCATTATTTGTGTTTAACGACACTAAATAACCTTATAATACTAAACGGAAAAAACTGTTACTTTATATAAAGTACTTTACTAATTTTTTTGGCACTTTTTAAATACTTCATGGTTTGTATTATTATGTAGCCTTCTGGCCAGATATATGTTTCTTTTTCTGTTCATGTTTGTTGTTCTAAAGGGGCTTGGTCCGAGAATAATGTTTATTTTGTATTCTATTCTAAAGTAATATCAAAACCATCGAATTTAACGTGTTGGTTGCATTATTACCAATAGAAGTAGCTGATCAAAATACATGGAAGCACCTAACGTTATGATTTTCCAGGGGAACTAAATTAATACTTATAAAGTATATTGGAGTAAACTGAAATTCGTCTGATCGCACCATTAACAAAATATATTAATCACAAAAATTAATTACTAACGGCTTATTAATCTTATGACAACAGTAGCAGAGAACGAATAGAAGTTCAGTGAAGTACACTTCCATGAATGGAGGAGGGTGTAAATTTTGGTGGATACCCTACACTGCGAGTAATTGGGAAGAATTACGGCCTAACTTCGGCGTGGGTGTTTCTCCTCATACTCTTTCTCCTTATGACGCCACAAGTAAATTCGATTATACTATTTACTGTTGTTATTATATAATCTAATTGGTATCAGGATGTCGTTTCAAGTTAAGTTACAAGTTTTGACTTTTTATTCCTTTTATTTTTTAATAATAAAATCGAACATAAAAATAATTTTAATTATTATCTATTTAATAATAGATTGAAGAACCGGTTTACACATACTGTTAAGATTACGTCATCGTCAACACTTCGAAATATTTGTTGAAATGTCCATTTCATAATGAAATAATTACCGAAATATACACATTTCTCATAATTAAATACTTGTTTTCATACTAAAACTCGTGATTATTTTTATATTCGAGAAAACTAAATAAGATACGAATGAAATGTTAGAACTTATAAATATTTTTATTTTTGAAGAGAAAAGATATGCCCAAGGCCGGGATTCGAACCCGGGTCTCCCACATTTACGTTGTGGTGCTCTACCAACTGAGTTATCCTGGTTCGTACCTCGGTCAGACATATCCAATCTCTTCACTGATCCCATATACCCGTGTTTTTGCAATTTGCGATGTATACAAGGGGAGGAATGCTCATTGTACATTACTTTAATTAGGATCTTGTTGACTTACATCATTATATATTATTATAATTTGTTTTATTTTATTTTTTTATTAATTGTTATAATTTTAAATATTTTTATTTTTGAAGAGAAAAATGTGCCCTAGGCCGGGATTCAAACCCGGGTCTCCCACATTTCCGTGTAAGTGGAGCAACAATCCCCATCGCTTAAATTAATATTTAAATACAAAATTAAATTTAATAAAAAATAAACAAAATTTAAATAGACAATAAAAAAAAAATTGAGAAAACAATTTAATAACGCTCACACAAATAACGCTTAAAGTGAGACGAGTGGTAAGAAGAGGTTAAACGAGATAATGATGTAGGTTTCATAAAGACCGGCTAATACACAAGCCGTAACGAGGGGGGGGGTTATTGGGGATGTAACTCCCCCATTGCTTAGAAGAAATTAGAAAAAAAAATTGTAAGTAACAATTTAAAAAAAAATAAAAATTTGAAGGATTTTACTTTTTCAAAGTTATTATAGTGGGATTACAGAAGTAAGGGCCAATAATGCCAAAAAACCAATAAAGAAAGTGCAAACACAGTTATTTTAATGAATAAAAGGTGCACTAAAATGACAAACCAAAACGAAATACTGTTTAGTTACAATTAATTATATTATTATAGCGGCAGTAGTGGCATCTAGCGGCAACAATAAGATCGCAAATGTGAGAAGAACAGTTTAGACAATACTTAGAATCTAGAAGTAAAGTCTGGATGGGTCTAGAAAGTTCCATATGCAATTAAGTATAGTAAGTTATTGTAACCAATAAATAGGGTTACTTGTATTTAAAAACTATTTCTTGATTGCCCTTCCAAAAATAGCATTTATAACGAAAATAACATTTATAATTTCCAAAATAAGATTTATAACTTCCAAAATAACATTTATAAAAAATTATAATCTATTTATTTAATTTGAAGCTACATGATTATAGTACCTATAATATATAATATACCTATATTACGAGGCATCTTTTGTGAAGGGAGTGATATATTGGAGTGGTTGACTGGTGGGGGTTAACCCCTCCCCCCATGAGTCAACTCAAGTTACGCCACTGTACACAAATACCAAAATTATGTATAGAAAATACACAAAATGAACATCCAAACAAGTACAAAGGATAACACATATTAAAATTTAAAAAACTGAAAGAAATGAAAAAGGGAACTACAAGTATTGGACAAAAATTCATTATCCAGAATCAAGTGGATACTGAGTTATTCGACGAAATATATTACCATAGATGTATTGCATTATACTAAACCTGGCAAGGTAGGACAAATAGCAAGTTAAAGAATCTTTACAAGGACACGCAACACATGGGTGATATAAACTATATGTCACTTCTTTCTTTATCCAACGCTCCAACCATTCGATGTCGAGCCACCCAGTAGCGAAATATCTATGTTACTTGAGTGGAAGTATTTTATGTTTCTTTTGAACTTTTGGTTTTCTAAATCGATATAATTAAAGTATATTGATATTTCGATACATCGAACCTAGATGATTTTAATATTCGAAAACAGAATAGCGTTTACGCTGTACAAAAGGGTTTATAAATAAATCGTTTTAGCTACACTTTTGGCAAAGAATTCAATATTTATTTTTTAAATCCAAGCTAAAATTGAAATGATATCCTTAAAATAATGACATTTATACGAGACTAGGTTTTGCCCGCGGCTTCGCTCGCGTGGAATTTGGTCTGCCACATGAAGTTTGGTGACAGATAAATATATAAATAATTTAATATTTTTTTTAACCATAAGTTACTCGTACATCCGATATTTCAGATGTCTAACTTCAAAACTGACGGATTCCATACAATCTTTGAACCCCAATTATATTAAAGGGGAAACCCTTGGGGTGGCATTATTCAAATTTCTTTCTTAAACTATACAATGAACCTAACTACAAATTTCAAGATGATAAGTTCCTGATTTGCTTTTAATTATGTACTATAAAGGGGGTGCACATGCCCCCGTGCCCCCACATAAATCTGCCCTTGCTGTAGCCTACGAAGTATAACCTCTTTTACTCAATAAGTTTCATCCAAATCCGTTCATTAGTTATTGCGTAAATGAGTAACAAACATTCGCATTTATAATATTAGTCGGATATCAAAACAATAGTTTCACCCATGTTCTTTCTGTTACTTTAACCGCTATTATCATGAAATTTGCCTTTAATTATGTACTATAATGGATTCTCCACAGTACCTAAAAAACTATCGGGAGTGGGGGAGGGGCACGTGTACTCGTGCGCCCCCCCCATAAATCCGCGCTTGCTATAGTCTATGTGTTATTCTGATGTATAAACTATATTACTGTAAAGTTTCATCCAAATCCGTTCAGTAGTTTTTGCGTGAAAGAGAGACAAACATACAAACTTTCACATTTATAATATTAGTAAGATTTCTAGGCCAAATAGCTTCAACAAAATAATTGTTATAGTCTATTTTTGGATTATATAAATAAAAAAACATTTTGGGAGATGTTTTTTTTTCTTGATGAAATATAAAGGGTCATAATGAAATATATATATATTATATATAAAAGAAAAATATTTGAATAATTGTGCTAATTATTCATTTATATTAGATTTAATATCTATAAATAATATTGTTTTTTTAAATTTTGTATATTTGTTCATATTATCTGTATAAAATATTACCTATAAATTTATTCAATATTTTATTTTAAAAAATATTTTTTCACTGTATTTTCGTTCAGCAAAATTGGCAATTATTTCTATATATGTTTAAAGGTTGTCGCTTCTACTAAAGTCACAAGTTTCAACTTTGCATTCGTTTCCTTTTTGATATTTTCGAAAATAAAAATAACCTTCAGTTTTAGTATGAAAAGAGCTTTTTATTATGGGAAATGTGTATATTTCGGCAATCATTTATCAAGAAATGAACGTTTCAACAAACATTTTGAAGTGTAGACGATGATGTATTCTTAACACCATGTGTAAGTCGGTTCTTTAATCTATTAGTACAGTTAGTAATGATCACTCACTATAAACAGCCAGTAATAAAACTGACATAAGTGGTCTTAGGTTCAGAACGTGGTAGAGACTTTACTGTTTCTTGGACAACGGTTTGCAGGGAGGTGATTTGTCTTAGATCAAGCTCAACCGAAACTTTTCCCGCTTTTTTGGGTACCAACCTTCTAGAGGTTGCATGAGCCCCAGGAGGACCATAGATGCCGTAGGATCTATCATTTCTTCTAATGCAAACTCAAGTCTTCTGCGCTTGTGTACCTTATATATACTTAAAAATAATGAATATGAGTGGTCTAGGGTTGTCTCACTCTCTGACTTCCTTGTGAAGTGGGGACTATTTGTACATTTTAATGTTGGAATTTCTAGAGTTTCACTTACGCCTAATATCATATATATCTTTAAAAGAACTGCGGTCTTGCGTTTGAAACCTTGAAAAACTTTTAAGGTAGATGTGAATCACAAATGATTTTGAAACTACTGATGGTTCCGTTTATCAAAACAGTATTTTAAAAAAGGAATTGAAGAGGTTTCTATGTTTGAAAATAGTGGGTTTGTGTGGGAATAAACTTTTTTGGGTTCGGGCCTGTAGCGGCGTTTGCGCTGGTTCGGCAGCGACAACAAAAGATATATATATATAAAAAAATATATACATAAAATATATTAAAAAAATAACTTACAGACAGCGTAGTACACCACTCCACCGGCGTTCCCCCAAAAGTGGCCCCAAATTCCCAGAGTTTAACTTGGCCAAGATAAACGCAAAATTCAGGGCACTTACCTCGTGGTAGGAATCTTTTAACATGGACTGTATTTTACTATAGTTTGGAAGCACAAATAGGCGTCAGTATTACAATCTTGATAAATACAATTCCTCTCCTCAAAATGGATACAATCAGGCAGCCAATAATGTCGGCAGACGCGCACATTACACACTAAAGTTTAAAAAAGTAGAGGGGATGCGATAATACGCTCTAAGAGAAACATTAGCCCTATTAGTTATAGAAATTGAGGGCAGATGTCAGCACTATACAGACTGACACCTAGCGTTCTAAGTTTGAACAGATTTATTAGCGTGAACATAACCGCCCACCAAAAATTATAATAATTTTTTGAAAATTAAAAGTTCTCAGTTGTAGAACAAAATTAAAGGAGACACTTACAACTTCAAAAGAAAACAAATGACTATTTACAAAAAAGAGAGAAGGTAAACTTTACTAATCAAGTAGTAACGGTATTAAGTTGCTAACAGCTCTTGTCAGCAACTTAGAAGCATTAGTTCTTACAGAAGCAACTCTAGGCACCTCATCAGGACCAGGAAACAGCTTCTCTATACGACCTATAGGCCATTCTAGAGGAGAGGTCTTGACACCCTTTATACATACAATATCGCCTTCCTTAGGTAGAACACTACTATAGGTCCACTTTTTTCTTTGAATCAGAGTGTTCAAATACTCTTTTGTCCATTTATCCCAGAAAAACTGTAATTTCTGACGCACTTGTTGCCAATGGCAGCGAATATTCACTGAAGGTGAAATTGGAATTTCAGGAAGAGAAATTAAGGGTGAACCAATTAAGAAGTGTCCTGGACTGAGATAATTAACAGCTTCGCTGGGGTCATTAGACAGGGGGCAGAGAGGGCGGCTATTCAGAACTGCTTCTATGCGAGCAAAGAGCGCAGAATAATCTTCAAACGATTGAGGAGTGTAACCAATTAATCTTATGAGTAAATTTTTTGCCGATTTCACACCTGCCTCCCATAGACCACCAAAGTGGGGGGCGTATGGGGGGTTGAATTTCCACATTATTTGTTTTTGGGCACAAAAATTACCTATATTGGAGTCATTTTCTTTCAGAAAGTTATAGACTTGGTCTAACTGACGAGAAGCGCCAATAAAGTTTCGTCCTCTATCGGAAAGTATTTCAATTGGGAGGCCTCTGCGCGCAATAAAACGTTCTAAGGCTGCAATGAAGGATTCAGTAGATAACTCTGAGGCGAATTCCAGGTGAACTGCCTTAGTAGACATGCAGATAAACAAACAGAGATATCCTTTAGTAATGCGTGGTTTGCGGGGGTTGCCCGATTTAACAGGGAAGGGGCCGGCAAAATCAACGCCTGTGGAAGCAAAGGGGCGACTTGGTTGGACTCTGGAGGCGGGTAATGAAGCCATTTGGGGCTGAAACGGTTTCGCACGGAAACGATAACAAGTTTGACATTGTTTTATAATTCGACGCAAAAGACCACGAACAGACAAAATCCAATATTTTGTGCGCAATAGGGCCTGAACAGTATTGGGTCCAGAATGAAGTGATTTGATATGAAAGTGTTTACATAATAACTTAGATGAGTGAGCTGTTTTGGGAAGCAAAATTGGATGTTTGGCTGCTTCACCCAAAGAAGAAAAGGAGAGCCTTCCGCCCACCCTGAGGAACCCCTGGGGGTCGAGATAAGGAGTAAGGGAAACTAAATTCTTAGGAATTTGGTTTTTATCCTTTAATAAAGTGATTTCATTCTGAAAATAATGAGATTGAGTGATGAAAATTAATTTATGTTCAGCTGCATCTAATTCTTCAGAAGTGAGATAGCCTTGAAGAGGCGTTGAATTTAACTTATGTGCTCTAGAATTTTTTATAAAGCGTAAAACATATGCAAAAACTCTTCTGGCCTTATTGAACGTTGAATAACGCTCGATACTCTCTGTGAGATGGTTACCAGGATAGACAGTAACAAGAGATTTTACTTCAGGAAGAGATGAAATTTCATACTCTTCATTAAATGCGTTAGGCCATTGAGCGGAATCTAGAGTGAGAAATGGAGCACCATTAAACCATAATTTTTTAGTAGAAGACTGAAGAAACTCATCAGGCATAACGCCACGAGAGGCCATATCGGCAGGATTCAAGTTAGATGCAATATGAGCCCAAACACAATCTCGAACATTTTCAGAAATTTTTACAACACGATTGGCTACATATATTTTTAACAAATGAGGTGGAGTCAACAACCAAAACAACACTATAGTGGAATCAGTAAATAATTGAATTTTATTTAAGGGAGCGGATAATTTTATTTGAGAAGCAGACTTAATTAATTCGCTCAATAACAGAGCTCCACAGAGCTCGAGACGAGGTATAGTAGTAGTTTTAAGGGGGGCGAGCTTAGTTTTCGCCTTCCAAAGGACGCTAAAATTACCCTGGAGGGTATGGGAGCAAATATACACGGCGGCAGCATATCCCTTTTCGGAGGCATCACAAAACCCAGCTAGAGAGTAGGAGACAACTTTTTCATCTGAAACAGGACGATGTATTTTTAAAGTTGATATATCAGGCAGCTTTTGATTAACTCGACACCAATCATTCTCTATAGCAGATGGTATAGGGTCGTCCCAATCAACTTTAGCTAACCACAGATTCTGCATAATTTGTTTTAAATTCATAATGACGGGGGCAAGAAAACCAATGGGGTCAAAAATACGAGCAATATAAGATAGTATATTGCGTTTGGTAAATTTACAATCAAACGGAGAGACAAAAAACATAAAGGAATCAGTAGCGGGGTCCCAGGTTAGCCCTAATATTTTAACAACGCTCTCATCTTTTGAAAAATCGAATTTGGTTTCTATACGCTCAGATGACAACCCTTCTAAGACGCTATGATGGCTACTAGAAAATTTACTTAGAGAGAAACCTCCCCTTTTTAAAAGTTCTGTCAATTGATGGCGTAAAGAAAGTGCTGAATCAACATCATCAGCTCCGCTTATGATGTCATCAACATAAGTACTACGCAGAATAGTATCGGAAGCTTCTGGAAAGTAAGAGCCTTCATCTTGGACAAGCTGATGTAGAACTCTTATAGCTAAAAAGGCGGAAGGTGTGACACCATATGTGACAGTATTTAATTCGAAATCAATTAAATCAGATTCAATAGAGGGGCGCCAATAAATATGTTGGTAACATCGATCGGCAGGACACACCATTACTTGGCGGTACATTTTTTCTATGTCAGAACATAGAGCTACACGATGGAGACGGAATGCCATGAGAACATCAGTAATATCTCTTTGTAATTTGGGACCTGGGAGGAGGCGATCATTTAACGATAGACCAGAGGAATCGGGATCTGACGCATTAAAAACAACCCTTATCTTGTTTTTACCATTGGATATTTTATTAACCACATGATGTGGAATTACATATGAAGAGGGGGTAGGTGCAGGAGACATATGCCCAAGAGAGACATATTCATTCATAAATTCTAAATAAGATTCATACTGGTCAGATTTTCTTAATCTGGATTCTAATTTAATTCCAGATTGTTTAGATCTATTATTATTACATTCTAAAGGGCTAGCATCCGGTTTGAAAGGTAAGGAAACAAAATATCGGCCGCTGGAATCTCTATAATGAGTTGATGAGAAGTGATCTTCAACTATTTTATCGAGGGGGTCAATCGGTATATTAGTACTAAAATCTTCAATCTCCCAAAAGCGTTTCATCACATCTGCTAATGAATGAGTTGTGAGTAATATTTCATTACTTAAGTTATAAGAGGCGGCACTAGTAGGACCTACTATTACCCAACCAAAACACGATGATATAGCAGAAGGATAACCTTGAATAGGGGATTCAGATGTTTGAACTAAAATATCGGGGTAAATATCAGCTCCAAGGAGCATGTGAATTTCTGAAGGAATATGAAAAGTGTCATCTGCTAGATTAAGATGTTTAAATTTATTAATTGTTTCATCAGAAACAGGAATCGAAGGAAGTGAATTCGAAATTTGTGATAAGACTAAAGCTTTGAGATGGAATTTATGATTCGAAATTGGAGACTGAATAAAACAATCAACAAAACCTACAGGTTGTGTATTAACTTGCCCAATACCGGAAACCGAACAAACAACAGGTTGTATTTTCAAACCTAATTTTTGGGCGCAAAATTGAGTTATAGCTGAGACTTGTGAGCCAGGATCTAATACAACACGAATAGGACGCAAATTTCTTTTATAATCTTCAATTAAAACTTTAGCTGTTCCTAACAGCACTTGTTGGAAGCAAGGAGCAACATTAGAGTTTTTAAGATTGGATGCAGTTTCTGTGAAGGCACATGAAAATTCTTGTACCTCAGAAGAACCAGAGGCAGCAGTGACGGCGGCAGAATTATTCTTATTTTTATCAATGGAGGCGGAAGAGGCGGCAGAAGTAGTATTGGAGGCGGCAGGAGTAGTATTGGAGGCGGCAGAAGTAGTATTGGAGGCGGCAGGAGTTGTATTAGAGGCGGCAGGATGCAATGTAGAATGATGTTTTTGTCTACAAATTCTACAGACATTTGTAGATGTACATTGGATTCGTGAATGGCGGCCAAGACAGTTAAAACAACGTTTAGACTCTCTTAAGAATTTATATTTATCATCAATGGAAGACTGAATGAATTTAGAACAATTGCTTAATAAATGAGATTCACTACAATTAGGACATTTAATGCGCTTAACAGTAGGTGAGGGGTGTTTGGAAACAGGGTGAGGGGTAGGAGTATTCGACTCTACCATTAACATTTGAGTTTTAGAATTTTTCTGAATGAAATTATTATTACTATTAATACGTGTTGATTTGTCCGAAGGTTCATTCAACTCTAACATTCTTACCTGTTGAGTAATAAAATCGATAAGTTGTTGATAAGAGGGAATATTATCTGAGCTATGTTTATTTTCAAAAGTTCGCTTTGAGGAAGCATCTAAATTTCTCCAAGTAATAGAAAAAAGTATGAAATCTGACAAATCTTCTAATGCTATAGCTTTAATTGCATTTACAGATGTATTAAAAGTATTCAACATAGCTTTTAAATTCGACAATGAAGATGACGGAATAGGTTTAAAATTTAAAATTTTATTCAAATACATGGCAGCTAAACGCCTTTTATTTTGAAATCTATCAGTTAACGCGTTGTATGCTAATTCATAATTTTCACTAGTCAATTGAAACCCAGAAATAATAGCTAATGCATCTCCTTTAATAGAAGATTTTAAGTACTGAAATTTGTGAGAATTTTGTAACGATCTGTTATTATGAACAAGAGAATCAAACAAAGAAATAAATTCAGGCCAGTCCTCTATTTTACCAGAAAAGGTAGGAATCGGCACTTTAGGAAGCATAAAGGCGGCTGATGGGTGCACTAGAGGAGCAACTGAAGGCATTGTTTGTGAAGAAGATAATTCTCTTTGAGCTTCAAAATCCCTTAGGATACTTTCTATGCCAACAACAACGTCTAGAAATGAACTTTGAGTTTGAGCGGTATCAATTCTCTTTGCATCAGGAAGCAAAAAATTCAACTCTTGAATATTATTCTGAATATCTTCGAATTTTTCCTCAAATTTAGTAACCCTAGCTGTGTAACATTTTATTTTAGAAAGATCATTAACCGTTAAAGTTTTAATCACCTCGTATATTCGAGTTACATTAGCAAAAATATCAGCTCGTTTGCTGCTTAAAATTGTTAATTTTTCAATAGTTTCTTGTTCAGACATTTTTATTTAAGAGTTAAAAAAATAATGCAGAAAAAGATTTATTTAAAATTAAATAGGAATTAGAAAAAATATTATATATTTTATAGTGTACTATATATATATAGTGCATGAAATAACTCGCAATGAATAACAAAGATAAATGTATTTAATAGATTTAATTAAATATTCTAATTAATATCGGGCCCGGAGGACCAAAAAATTTGGGTTCATGTAGCGGCGTTTGCGCTGGTTCGGCAGCGACAACAAAAGATATATATATATAAAAAAATATATACATAAAATATATTAAAAAAATAACTTACAGACAGCGTAGTACACCACTCCACCGGCGTTCCCCCAAAAGTGGCCCCAAATTCCCAGAGTTTAACTTGGCCAAGATAAACGCAAAATTCAGGGCACTTACCTCGTGGTAGGAATCTTTTAACATGGACTGTATTTTACTATAGTTTGGAAGCACAAATAGGCGTCAGTATTACAATCTTGATAAATACAATTCCTCTCCTCAAAATGGATACAATCAGGCAGCCAATAATGTCGGCAGACGCGCACATTACACACTAAAGTTTAAAAAAGTAGAGGGGATGCGATAATACGCTCTAAGAGAAACATTAGCCCTATTAGTTATAGAAATTGAGGGCAGATGTCAGCACTATACAGACTGACACCTAGCGTTCTAAGTTTGAACAGATTTATTAGCGTGAACAGGGCCAAATTAGTAACAAATGGGACATTAAGGTCATTGTGGATGAATTTGTTCGTAACAAAGTAAGTAGCATTGAGGAAGGATTTTGGATTGCAAGGACGGATACGAGAGGAACTCCATGGCTTGGTGCAGCTCCAAAGCTCTACCTAATGGGTCTCGCAATAATCATGTATATGGCTTTTGTCATTAATTGGGAGTTGAGAGCGTTTGTCTAGAAAATGGCGAACTAGTCTGAAACGGCGAGCAGCTTTTTGTCGTTGCGGTCTAGTATGAGGATTCCAAGTGAAACGTTTGTCAAGACGTAGTCCTTAGTATGGGGTCTAATTTCAAATTTTAAATTTCGCTTATAAATATACATTTATATAAACGTGACTGATAAGTTGTTCTGGATTTGAATTTGAAGAGATGGTTATACACTTACCAAGAAAACGCACTTACACCACATAGCCTTTATTCGTTATTGATAAACATAAACAAGATAAACAATTATAATGAGCTAAAATTTTAAATGGATTGGCCAACATGTAAATAATAATTGACTTGCTTGTAGTGCATCTTAGTGTCGCACTTGATTAAGTATCGCATCTTAGAAAATTCTTTTTTTTTCGTATCTCCGTATAAATTATATGTTAATTGTTTCATTAAAAGAGGGGCGGGTTGGATCAGTGGTAGAGCGCTGAGTTGCCTTGTTGTAGGTACCGGGTAAGAATCAGATATTTTATTTTTCCTGTTAAATGCTGGAGATGGATCCTTTAGGAATCGGAGACACTCCTGTGGATCACCCACCTATATAAAGTGGGTATCCAAAATAAAGGGAAACATGGCGGATGAGCATGATCTCGGATAAATCAGCTCCCCGCATAACCGTTGTCCTAAAATTAATATAGTCTCCTCCCCGTACTGAACCCTACACTCTTCATAGGTCGTAGTGGTACAGGTTTTTATTTATTTTTTCATTAATACGAAAGTGCATTGTATTGGAAACGAAATTTAGAAATCATAATTAATATATAAGAGTTAAAACTGAGTTTCGCATCTCTATTTATATTTTTTATTTGATTTTTTAAATGTATACATTCATTCTATTTACTTGTTGTATTAGTATAATATAGTTGTAATTTTCATTGAATAAATTATTTTAAAAAATGTAAATAAATATAATTAAATGGGTAGGCTTACTGTACCTCCAGGTTTTCTCTGGAAAACCTTGATTTTATTGTTGCTATTCGAGGTAATGCCCTAATATATATATATATATATATATATATATATATATATATATATATATATATATATATATATATATATATTAGGGCATTACCTACATATATATATATATATATATATATATATATATATATATATATATATATATGTATATATGTACATATATACATACATGTATATATATTTCAGGGTAATGACAGAGAATTTAATGATGGTTGATTTAAAAAAAAAAAATCATATATACTCGACATCCGGCGTATTTTAACAATATCTTAAAAATTACCATGAAGAGTCTTCTTAGTAGCAGCGAAAGCTCCGTAATAATTGTTTAATAATAATATGATAATTATCAGTTGAGCGTATAAATATAGAAATGAAAATGGTTCGGGTTGTGAAAAAAAAACCTTAAATAGTAATAATCTATTTATTACAAACCGACGTTTCTTCTTTATTTATTGAGAGTTTCCCCAAAGTCGGGCTTTTCTCCTGTTTAAATTTTAGTTAAACAAATTTTCCAGATTTTCCTGTCAAGAGGTATTTTTTTTAGATTAATTTAATGATATTTACAACTGTACTAATATTATAACAAGTAAATTTGCTAATATGAACAAAGAGATGAAAACAAAAAACACTTGTGGAGAAACTACCCATCGGTAGCACTCCAATAAAGTTCTATAGTACGTAGGTTTCGAGGCCATCTTCTTTTCAGACGCCTCGGAGGGTTATCAGGAATAGTATGGGAAGCAAGTTGAGAGACTAGCGGATAGTGTGTATGGAGATAGGTTCTTTGTATAGCTTAAATGATCATTAAGAAAGAAATTTGGACAATTCCACCCCCAAGGGTTTCCCCCTCAATATAATAGGGGTTCAAAGATTGTATTGAATCCGTCAGTTTTGAAGTTAGACATCTGAAATTTCGGATGTACGAGTAACTTATAGTTACAAAAAATTAAATTATTTATTTAAAATGATCTGTCAAGAAACTTGATGTTCTTTTTATGAGTAATAATAATATGAATGTTTGAATACTGTCTTTTTCAGATTGCAAAATCGATGATGGATCAAACAACAAACTCGATGACGAATTAAAACGAAAGAGGAAATTAGCTAATGCATGCTTAACAAAATATAGTAAAAATAGTTTTCACTTCTGCCGTGCGGTCTGTTTTAAAAACTATTTACAACTTAAAATATGGCATTGCAATTAATTGACCTCTTTTTATTATTTAATTAATTCTTGTAAGTTGATCGTAAAAGAGAGATTTCCTGGAATCCATTGTACAACATTAAATTGGAGCAAACCACACAGAAAAACCCAGCGGAAAGTCCAAAATGGACATCCATGGGAAAAACATTAATTAAATCTGTCGTAATTAAAACAACTTACAGTTTTATAAATAAGTGTTAATTGCTAAATTTACATAGTTAAACGTTAATCTTACTTGAAAAATATAAACCAAGAGTAAAGAAAAATATATTTCATCACAACTATTTGAAGTGCCTTATTTCGAAATTAACTTGGCTAATAACACCTGCTATTAAAATGTTGATGGAAAAATTGCTATTGATAACTTTAAACAGTAAGCAGTTGAAATAAGTCATCAACATTTTAATAACATGTGTTATAAGCAATCTTATTTCTAGTTTAAACGTTTCTTATATTAGACATTTCGAATTGTTCTAATGAAACATACTTTGAAAAAACATCTTGATATATATTTTCAAGAATAATCAACGTCTAACTATGTCAATCGAACAATACACATTCACTTATTTATAAAGAGACTTAAATTTTAAATTATAATGCAATAGGAAAAATTCCAAAAAGCAAAGCCTTAAGTCTTGAAAATACTGGGAAAAACTAACTTGTCAACGTTCCACCAGTTCAGGCATGTTCAGGACCAAAAGAAAATCGCATCAAAAATGAATAAGTTGTTAAATGTTTTGGAGCAAAGTTGTCCCTATTTGATGAATATGGACAGTTGATGTGAGATGTGTCGTACTATGTCTTCTTTGTCGTGGTTTTTCCATCGCTGTACGGAATACACCTTACGATGACTGAATTGGTAAAACGTTGGCTACTTTTTCAGTATTTTAGAGACTCAAGGCTTATTTTTTATGATTTTGCATTCTTTGATGTGTTAATTAGTGTTTTCCCATGGTTATCCATTTCGGAAAATTTTGTTTTTTTTGGTATCAGTGAAATTTTGTATCCTTTTTCAATAAAAATGAATACGATTTTCTATCATTACTTCTAGACTGGTGTAAAAAGTATGCACCAAAATATCAATTATATATATAAACTTGTACCACTACAACCCATGGAGGGTCTCATGAGATTCAATATATGGTAGAGACTGTTTTATTTCTTGGACAACGGTTGTACAGGAAGGTAACCTGTCCTAGATCACGCAAGATTCTCCCTTATTTTCGGTACCTGTTTTATAGAGGCTGGATGAGCCTAGATCTCATAGGATTCATCTAAGGCGCTACCAGATTAAATAAAAGTCGAGCCATACCAGCAGCGAGCATCGAACCCAGAACTTTCGGCACGGCAGCTCAGTGCTCTACCACTGAGCAACTCATCTCCCATTTCGGGCTATCCACTGATTTTTTTGTAATTAGCGAATGATTCGCTTGTATTTATAATAGAAAATAAATAAAAATGATTTATATGTATTCATAGATATCTAATACTTATTGCCCTTAAAAGAGGCAATTGTATTATATTAATGTCCAATAATGTAATTATCAATAATTAATATCTTGTAATAATTAATGTAATTAATATCCAATAAAGATTGTTTTAATAAAAAAATATATATTACTGCCTACCAGTGTGCTGTAAACAGTATAGACAAAATTTAGCAAGTGACAATGCAAAATTGTAACATATATAAACCGTTAAAACACGGTAGGATTCAATATGATAATATCAAAAATATTATTCAAATTTTTTTAAGTACAATGTTGCTAAATTTTGGTGAAAATGCAATTTTAGAGAAAAGAATTTTCCTTCGCAACATACAAGACTTTCAACAGTAGTCGCAAACAACAATCAATTTCTTCGCTTCTAAAGGCGTAAAAAAAATTTATACCCAATCAATTTCCCGTTCATCTCAAATTGTACTTTACGGTTCCTTAATCAGACTTCAATTGGCTGCAGTCAACTGTTGCTGACGAAGGAGTCCTTCTTCACCTAGACTTACTTCGATGGCAGATCTCAATCAGCGGTTTCACCAACCGCCGCAATTTCATGAAGTTCATTCGTTTTTAATACACATCTCGATCACTAATTATGTCGCCGGTCCGAATTTACGGAACTAAGACTTAAATTAATTTCAGTCAAATTAAAAAACTTGAAAATAAAATGGCTCAAAGTCAATATAATAGACCAGGATATTGATAGGAATATTTTAATAAATAAATAGTTCAACTTATATCACATTAAAAACAATAATTTATTGTAATCACTAAACATCCTGGTAATATTTTCTTTGGGTATAGAGGTTTAAAAATGGAAAAAAAAAACAACCCAAAAGTAAAAATGATACTTCTTTGTATCTCCCAATATTTGTTTACCTTAAACTATATTCCTTTAGTTAAACTCTAGGGTCGAAAGTGCTAAGTTCTTTTCAAATTCAGTTCCACAATAACTACCGCATATTTGAACTTTTTTCAATAATGGGACTACACACAACATTTAAATAACGTAAATTGGCCATTTAATTGACCATGTTAGGAAATCTATGAATCATATATCAGAAATTATTTATAAAAAGCTGTTCAACTGCCAAAAGTATAGTGGAGAGAAAAAAAATAAACCGCATTGCCAGAAAAAAAATTAAAAGTGCAAGACAAATTTTAAGTCAAAGGGAATGCATCATTTGAACAGTGTGGTAATTTTATTTATTCATTTTTGGTTTGTTAATTTTTTTGAATAATCAAAGCCGATTATTTTAAATTGTATTGTTTGTACATATTAATATTTATATTATAAATAAATAAGTTAAAGATTTTCTAGTTTGGTTCGCAGTGACCATTTAAATAAATTTAATAAATATAAGAAATTTAAATATTTCTTTTTTTTTATTCTTCCTACAGGGTATGTCAATTTCAATTTAAGCCACTGTAGGCACCACAGAATCGTGAAAACCGATAAAATCATAATTAAAAATTACCCGAAAAGGGTTGATAATTATAAATTTGTTTAAAAAAAAAAAAAAGAATTCGACATCGTTATGACGGCAAGAATCTTCAGGAATTATGGTGAGATTTTCTGTCCATTTTTCCTTTTAAACTTCACGAAACCGTATATCCGTTAGATATAACATACATTCGCACATAAAACTATTTCGTGAAACTTGGTTTCTTGGAAATATAAAAAAAAAAAAACAGAGAACAGTTGTCCAGGGAGATGAATAGTCCCAGATCACACTCAAATTCCAGGTCCCGCCCCCAATTAAGGGTGATTTTATAGATGCGCTGGACAAGCACCAGTTGGGTTGCCATATCCCATAGGATCCAACCACGGATGACAAAATAGTTTATCTGCCACAGCCGGATTTGAATAGAAAACCTTCGCCATAGCAACTCCGCGCTCAACCCATCTTGGACTCAAAGGACCAATAATAAAAGCATTTATATTTCTCGCTTGAAACTTCATAAATGTAAAACCAAATCACCAAATAGTATCATCCAAATGTTTCGTACACAATGACACGATGAAAAAACCCCCAAAACTACCGCTTTTGATGAGAATATAATTAGTGATAACGCCAAAGTGCATCCAACAGTGTTATCAGTCGTTGCCTTGTCAAATAATGCCACATTTTTAGCATTTAATTGCATTCTGTTTATATAAATACCGTTTGCACTGTGTTTTTATTATTTTTTTTATAGAGCGATATAGTATTGCGATTTATTGTTTCTATTTTATCATAGCGTACGCTATTTCAACAATGAAATGAACTTTCATCGTTGCTTTTGAGTGTATTTGTTTTATATAAATGATATAATTCAGTTTGTAGAGGATGCATTGAAATAAAATTCAATAACTTATAACAGTAGTTTTAACTTGTTTTTTCCAGTATTTTTAATGTATTTCTTTTTAGACTCATACATATTTTGAATTTTCTATGAGCAATATTCAACGCAAAAATATATTACCAAGGTGGCGATCACGAATCTATAATCTATAATATACCAAACGTACATGGTCAATAATATTAATTAATGAAAACAAGTTTAATAACTAGAATCAATATTTTTATTTCCACTTGATGTGTGAACTGTTTAGTAAGAGAAACTATTAAGAAGTTGAAAATTGGAATCTAAATTTTATACGGGAATACACGTTTTAAGTCCGAGCAAAATGGCAACGTATGTATTATTATGTCTAACTCAAAAATAGAAAATAAAGAAAAACATACCTGTACCACTCACGAAGAGTTTTAGCTTCAGTACTTGGTAGTGACTGTACTGTTTCTTGGACAATGGTTATTTAGAGAGGTGATTTATCCTATAACACGCTCAACCACCAGGTTTTCCCCTCTATTTCGGGTACCCACTTAGAGAGTAAACATAATAACCAATGCATTGTAAATAAAACCAATTTTTCATCAAAACTCACTTAACAATGAAGCGCAACTTCAGTTCATTGGTTTTATATATATTTTATTAATATTATTGAACTTTTTTAAATATCTAAAGTACCATTAAGTTAATGTATGGATACCCTTAATATAATAAAATATGGATAAATAACAACTTATCAAAAAATTTGACAATTAACTAAATTAAAAATATTTTCGGATGAGAAAATTTCCCGAGCAGAGATACAAATTAATTATTAATTATTAAGAAACTATTAATTATAAATCAACATTTCGAATTTTTAGGTGTAAATCAGAGCTGATTAAACAAGATAAAAAAATAGACAAATCCTTTCTCTTATCTGATCCCATGTCCCCGTGTTCTCGCAATATTTGCGATGTATACACGAGGACGAATGTTCTTTGTAAATTATTTTAATTTTAGGATCTTGTTGACTTACGTCATATTACTGTTTATAATTTTTTGTTAATTGTTTTAATTTATAAATATTTTTATTTTGAAGAGAAATAATAAATAATGATAATATACTGAAAATAGAGAAATATTATACTGAGAGGTGACTCCGGTAGCTCACTTGGTAGAGTGCTGTCATGGAGAGACGGACGACCCGGGTTCGAATCGCGGCCGTGGCAAATCTTTTTTATTCAAAATTAAAATATTTAAAAATTAAAACAACTAACAAAAATATATAAAAAAAGAAATTAAAATATATTTTTATTATCTTCCAAATAAAGCATTAACAGTCAACTAATTATTATTTAAGAAAAATCTATTTTCATTTTTAAAACAATGTTTCATGTATAATTATAGTATTAAGTAATATAATAATTTATATACATTAACATACCGTTGGAATATTATAGATTTTAGGAAAAAATTTTGTCTAACATAAAATCTATAAAGGCAACTGATTGATACAGATATTTATTTCTATTTTTATATTATTTAATGCAATCTAAATGTTTCCGGGGGGAAAAAATGGGATTTTCAAGGAAAATAAATGGAATTTCTTTAAATCTATGTGTTGTGCGTGCCATTTTTTAAAAATACTATGATAAATAATGATATAAGGGACTGATGTATAAGAAAACTTAACCCTTAAAAAATTATTTAGTTTCATTTAGTTCTTTCTTGAAGGAAAAACATTTGAAACAAACTTAGTCCATCGTGGGTCAGTTGTATAAAAAAAAAGAGGAATGATTATAAAATAAAATAATAAAAAAAAGTAAGATAATAAAAAAATTAAATAAATTCAAAGAATAATAATAGCTAAAATAAAATAATATAAAAAAATAATAAGGGAGTGGAGTGGCTAAGCGATAGAGCGCTGAGTTGCCATGCTGAAGGTCCTTGGTTAAAATCCCGCTCGCTGGTGGATTTTTATTTAATCTTTTAGCGGCCGAAGTTGAATCCTATGGGATCTAGGACACTCCTGAGGCTCACTCAGCCTCTATAAAGTGAGTACACAACATAAGGAGGAAAAATTTGGCAGTTGGGCGTAAAGGTTTTTTTTTTTTTAATAAGTGAAATAATAATAATAATAATAATAAGCAAGTAATAAAGACAAAATATAAACAAGATAATTTATTCATTTTAAAATTTAATTACAATTGATATTATTCAAAACTTGAAGGGTACTTTGTATTCTTAATCGTTTTTTATATAATTGTTTCTTTTGCAATATTTTAATATTTTTTTTGACAGTTTAGTCTCCATCCAATTTAAATTTTCTCTTTTTGTCGATCTTTTATTTCTCTCGCATCTATTAGTTTAAAGTATGATTAACTTGACCGGAGGTAGAGAATTCCCCTGGGGCTTTCATGCCTCCGATATATCCGGTTTCGAGAAACCTTTTCTTGGGTGGCATCCTCTACCACCATCGAAATTTCTAGTTAGTATGCAAATTTTCTCTGGGATTCCTTCCTCAAAAAAAAAAAAAAAATCTAGTAACTGATTATTTTTGCCAATATTTATTTCCTATTACCCATTTTTTCAACATAAAATCCGTTTTAACTCAAAAGAAAAGAGCAGAAGATTGAAGTTAAGTATGTATAATTATTTTATTAATTAATTTATTGAGTTTACAACTGTATAATAGAAATACATCAAGTAAATATAATGAAAGATATATAATGGCACGAGATAAAGGCAAGTAGACTTTAAACTACCTTATGTTAGTACTCGAATAACATATTCAACTTAAAAGGCCACTGTTTAACATAAAATAATTGTACATACTTACTAATAACATAAAAATATTCTCATAACCGATACCCTAATCCTAATTAATTAAAAAAATAATTTCTAAAATTAAATAGTAACAATTAATAACGGACAAAATAGTTCTTTTAATTATTGGTATATGAGCCATTGATTTTCAAAGTGCGACTACTCCATTTTTAAAACAAAAATAATTAAAGCTTAATCTTAATATTTTTAATCAATTAACAATAAATGTTATTTCAATATCAGAATAAATTTGTTATTAAAAATTTATTTCATCAACAATATTTCAAATAAATTGATTTTTAAAGTAAATATCTAGCAATAACATAAAATGGAGTTGTTTCACTTTCAATAATCAAAATTAATTCATACAATGCAAATAATAAGTTCATACAATGAAAACAGTATTCTTTTAATAACAAAAATGTTTATTCATTCTTAGACAATTCCCTTTATTCCCTCCCACCCTGAATAATGTTACTATAAGTAAAATATGAACTATAATGTCTTAGAGTAGAATACAATTAATCATTTAATTAATGTATAAAAATGAAAATAAAACTGCTTTGTTAGCTCCCAATAACAAATTGTAAGAAAGAAAAAAAAAAGAAAGAAGTTACAATAATTCTAGAGGAAAAAAATATTAAAAGGCACTATTCATACATTAATTAACAAATTTTAATAATAAGACTTTTTTTAAAAAACGGAGTAAACCAAAAATTCAGTACTCCTGTTAAAATTACTATTAACATCATAAGTGTTTAATATTCCAATTTTCGCCGGAACTTTAATATGAAACACTTTATACTGAACATTTCACCAAGAACAGTTCTTTATTATAGTATTTTATTATTACGGTATTTTATTTTGCGATTATTTTGTTTATTTGAAATTAAATTTACTAAAAATGTAAAAGAGGCAAATAAATCTCTACAAACTGATTGTTCACAAAGAGAGATTTATAAATTTAAATTTAAAACATAATGGAAATATTTTGATGATGTCAACATTTTGGAATTCAGAAGAAAAGAAAATTGAACGAATTTAATTTAAAAAAATCTTCTTTCGCTTCCCCCTTTAGTGCCTATTAGCGTAGGAGAGCGTCCAGCCAGGAACCGAATCTATCCCGGTCTCTTGCTAGGTTTCTGGCCTTTCGGAGATCTTTTCCTCTTTTTCTACTGAGGCGTTCGATGTACTCAAGATAAGACATCCTTGGGCGCTCTCGAGGTCCTTTTCCATCCGGCATGTAGTCCATCTTCTTGAGAGGGTCCCGTTGATCATTCATCCTGAC
This sequence comes from Arma custos, assembly GCA_037127475.1. Lineage (NCBI taxonomy): Eukaryota > Metazoa > Arthropoda > Insecta > Hemiptera > Pentatomidae > Arma > Arma custos. The sequence continues at coordinate 59,910,821 of CM073761.1, forward strand.
CACGTGGCCAAACCATTTCAGTTGTCGGATTCCCATGAGCTCTTTTAGCGGGGCAATCTGCAGTTCCTGACGAATCCTTTCGTTTCGAAGACAAGTCTCTTTTCGTCTTTCCCGCCACTCTTCGCAAGTACCTCATTTCCGACGCGGTAACTCTGCTTTTCGGTCTACCTAGCTTTCAGCTCCATACAGTATCGGCAGGTACACTGACCTGAAGATGTGGAGTTTGACGTTCATTCCTACCTCCCGCTTTCCTACAACAGTATTACAAATCTGGTAGTAGACTGTATTTGCCTTATTAATCCTATTGAATATTTCTGCGTCCAATTTCCCAGACCTGTCTATTACTGTGCCGAGATAAGTGAAGTCAGTCACCACTTCCATTTCCTCTTTTTCTCTCTGCAAATAGGCAATCTAAATACCACATTCCAATTTTAATTTCATACTCTTTTATTTTATTCTAATATGCCTTCATACGTTCACTATGCTTCCTTCTCCTTTTTTTCAGACCACCCTGAACCTGTTTTTTCGCTGTTCTACCTTCGAATCCTTCCATTTTCAATATCTTTTTCTAAAATCCTTTTCTGTTATAACAATTTTTTTTTGCAGATAACCCACATCTAGGAGACCTACATTTATTGACTCGAGGTTTCATTTGGAACTGGTCTTAAAGCAGATCCTGACTTGTCAAAAAGCAAGGAATGAAATTTTGCGATGGGTTGTTTCCCCAAAAAAGTTTTGGCAGTTTAGTTTTAATGATGGTATTATTATTAATGATTGCATGAATATTTTATTTTACATTATCAAAAGAAATAAAAGAATATGGACTCTACAAATAGTGTCACTACTTTTTTTGTAAACTTAAACTCGACAATAACTTCTAAACTGATTACTATATCGTCGTGGGAGTGTTCTCATTCAATTAATAAGCAAAATTTAAAAAAAAAATACCATACACAACTTTGTTTCCATATTACCATTTGCAAATATCCGGCTTCTGTTTTTGAATATTTTAAGAGGGAGTATATGGCTAAAGTTTGATAAATGTACATTTATTCTGTTTAATTTTATTGTACTATTTAATTTAATCAAAAGTTTATGAGATGGTTTCTTATTTGATGTCCAATAAGTATACCTTATTTTCTGTAATCATTTAATGTTATCACATGTATTATATTTTTTATTCTCGTAACATCCTGAGTAATCTTTGCACTGGTTTATCACGATTTAAAATATTTAAAATAAATAACTATAAGATTATAAAAATATACTTTCACATTTTTTTCAATCCAGTCATTTCTTTCTTGAATACTTTTACATATGCAATATCTGTGTCATTTTTTAATTCAGGGATACTTAGTACAACTTTTCGTATCAATCTCGCAATAACCAAATGGATCTAGGTAAAAGTTAATATTCATTAATTATTTTGTTTAAACTACCAATTTTTTGTACATTTTAAGAATACCAAATAAATACTGATTTGTATTGAAACTAGACAAATTATTAATAAATTCTGAAGTTAATTATAGTTTTTCCTAAGAATAATTTTCAGTCATTAAATAAGATGTAGTTTTGATTTTATTTTTTAATTTAATCAGTTTTAAAGATGAATCTCTCTGTTATATAAATAAATTTTAGTGCGTAATGTAATATTTGATCGGCGTTGCCTAGCAACGAATAGAGGAACTGATTATTGTTTAGGTTTAAATCTCAAAGCTGCTCTTCCTGGCTTCATTAATTCGTAACACAGAATTATAATCATTATAAAAACGCTGGCTTTTAATTCAAATGGAAAAATGGAATGCACCGATTTAAAAAATTAAACAAACTCCATCTTATTAAAATATTTCAAAGCAAAGAATGCGATGACATAAGATTAAGACATTTTCTTATAAACTATAAAAAAAAATCTAAAATAAAAATTAAAAAATCATTAATTTTTTCAACGAAAAATAACTCAAAATAATCCCGAATGCTTATATTTTAATATGGTTGCTTACCCCCAAGATAACTAATGAAATTATTCTTGTATGGAATAAGTCTGGTTTAAGTGTAGACGTTAGTGTGAGAAGGCTAAAGTTCTATGGACAAATGATGAGGATGAATCCTGAAAGACTATGTTAAGAAATGTTTCAGCGAATCCTATGTCACAAAAATTCAACAGGATATTTCCAACAACTTAAGGATGATATGGACCGAGTGGGGCTAACAGACCAAGATTGTTTTGACAGATATACGGAAGGACGCTCAAGGGAATAAAGGTTTTTGTGGGAAGAAAGCGCCCCAAAAAGGGTCTTGCGTGGTCTGAGGAGAGAAAACTTAGGCAAGCAGGGCTCATGAGGGGCATATGGGAGAAGAGGAAACGGATGAAGAAGAAGCATCAGAGTTATGATATTCGCGCTGTCTTTAAGGTCTTTTCGCGGAAAAAGAAATATATATAGCATTAGGAATTTCACTTAATGATTTGTAAATACGGAAAAAAATGTTAATTAGCAGAATATTTTCGTTCTAAGTTGTTATATGTATTACTTAAGAAAACAAAAAACAATGTTTGTGCGATCAAATAAAACAGTGTTGGAAAAAGTGACTTATAAGATATAACTTAGTTTGCTTACATGGTAAATTTCAAGGGTAGAATAGAGGATGATTTTTTATTATTTATTTCATTTTGTTTTATTGCCATTAACCAAAACCTTTTCTACTCCCTTCAAGCATTCGTAGGACCAAGGCGAGCTCCTGAAGGCCTTATTTTATATATGTATATATATATATATATATATATATATATATATATATATATATATATATTTAATAAATTAATAAGTAAAATGGTAGTAGCAGTTTAACAGTTATAAAACAGTCGGCTTCCGTATGGACCTCCGCCGACGTTACGTCGTCAACAAATATTTGCCGAATGAGAAGTCGTTTGAAGGATAGCTGTTGTACAGTGGCTACACTGCCACCCATCTGCAGGTTTTTCATTGTTAATTTTTTTAAATCGTGTGTTGCTAAATTGCGAATAAACGTTAATGTTGTATTCCGCTTTGTTAATAAAAACTTGAAAAAACGTTTGAGAATGCATTACTGAGTAAAGTACCATGGTGTAAGAAGTGGGATGAGTGGTCCAATATAAAAGCCAGTAGTGGTGTTGAAGCGATTACTTCACGCTCCTAGTAGCTGGACGTAATCCACCTTAAACATAGAAGGACAGAAACAGGAAGTGCCAAGGATGAAGAAAATGGAAAATTGGACACTAGAGAAGAATAAAGTAGACCAGGTAAGGAAGAGGAGGAATGCAGAAGAAGAGGAGCAAGAAGAGTTGAAAACGATAGACAGCAAGAACAAATCTAGCCAACAAATCTAGAAGAGGACCATAGAAGAAGAATTAACATGCCAAAAAAACTGAAGAATCAACATCTAAGATGTTAATAAAAACTTAGTAAAACGTTTAAGAATTTATTACTGAATAAAATAACAATATCATATTATTGCTATTTTTCCAAATAAAATTAACCTGTCAGTTCCCAAATGTGAACCACTTATGAACTTATGAATGCCGTAGCTAATGTTGAACGTATATATCTGCCCCTCATAAGTTATACGTAATATTTTAATCATGACTTCATGTAATTATTACATGATAAACCGAAATTTTTTTTGGCTTATTTATGCTAGTTGATCTCTAAAAAGAATAAATAAACACGTTTTAAAATTGTCTATGCTTTAATTAAGCCGCTGGGATGGTGCAGGAGGAATGCAGGGTGTATTGGGCGTCCGGGTAATAAAATCACTCAATTTCATAAATTAAATCAAATTATCATGAAAATCATGTCAATTCTAATTGAAATCAATCAATTTATTTTTTTTAATGTATTGCTGTGAGATGTAGGGATATAAGTAAACAAAATTCAATATATATATATATATATATATATATATATATATATATATATATATATATATATATATATATATATATATATATATAATTTATTTATTTCACTTACACATACCTAAAAGTAAAAAATATGAAAAATATCATGTCATATCAAATAAAATCAAGGAACAGTGCTACTAAAAATAAAATAAATCCTCACTCATTAGCGTGAAATTCGAACCACCAATGAATACGAAGCCCTACTCCACAAGCTTTGCACATGTAACGTGTATTTATGTGACAATGCTTACAACGTCGTTGGCCACAAGAAATCTTTTCATGTAGATTTATTACTTCTAGACTCCTGGATTTTTTTTATTTTAGAGCACTTGAAATGGCATTTTCGGCAGGACTTCCAAAAGAATAGCAATAATGTTGTACTATTGCTCTTCTATAATCACAATAGGTTAGGTTGTTGTCCTGGACTGTTGATCTTTTCAGAAGTCATGCATTTTGGCTCAATCAAAATGGCGAATCAATGCCAAAGAGAAAAAGTGGATACCACCACTTCCTTCCTTTTAGTGAGCATCTCAATGACTCAACATTTTCGTCAAATCTATCGACACCACTCATATAGGAATTGTAGGAAACAACAACACGGGGGCAGTCCACTCTTATTTTAGATTTAGTTTTATCTATAAATCCAATGCGCGGAACTTTAGTGATACGGTTCGCTCCGTGGCAGTTTGATGCAATGCTGACTATACTATTATCATTCCATCTGATAATGCTCAAATTATATTTTGAAGAGAATGTCCCTCTTGGGCCAACATTATTTCGAGTGAATTCTTCAGAATCCCCCCTCCCTGATCGTAGTGTGAATGAATCTTCATTTTCCTCCCACTTGGTTTGAACCTTTGCTCTTTTGGAGTTTTGAGTCGTCTTTCTTGTTTGTTTTCTTTTATTTTTTTTTTTTGCTATGATTTTTTTTTTATTGTTACCTTAAAAGTAATTATATTTTAATTTTTTTTTAATGAACGAATATTAAAAATATCTCATTTTTTTATCAGTGATCCAAATGATTGTAAAAATAAATTTGAATTATCCTGTCAGGTGATTGGCCGGCAAGGGGGTGGTCCCTAAGGGACGTGGAGGTGGAAGGGAGGGTATATAGGGCCTTCGAGCCGCCCATCGGTGTCTAGTGCCTTCCAGTGTCGTCCCTTCCAGCGTGTGCCCTTTCTCCAGTAGGCGACAGCTCGTCCCAACAGTGAGTACTCCTCACCGATTGGCGAGAGAATACAGGCTAATAAATCTAAAACATAGCTTACAAAAAAAATTAGGATAATTCTGAATTTGATGCACGTTTACTAATGCAGTAATCAATAAAAAAAAAAAAAAAGGTTTCCAGGAACCAACTCGAATGTCTAGTTCGGGAATGTCGATGTCAATCACCTTCAGGAAAAATATAGTTTTTATATTTTTATAAAGCTCCTTCAAAAGAACAACATAACTAAAAAATTGGCGTTTTTGGGTTAAGCCTTTGAGTAGCAATTGTAGTGGTTGAAGCTTTTCAATTCAGTATCGACATATCTGATATTACATGATATGATATGATGAAGCTTTTTTTTTTCTAAGTCATATTTTGAGTTGTATCTTGTTTGAATGTAAAGATTTATGGGAATATTTATGTTTTATTTGTATCTATTTCTTCCTTATATTTATGGGAATAATGATATAAGTTCATCTAAAAAATATTAAAGAAAGATTTAAAAAATAATATAAAAATAAAGAAAAATGTCCAGCTTTATTTTCTAATGATGATTATATTATATGATATTTGCTTTACCAAGACCAATTTTTTTATTTTTTATTAAACTCATCTGGTTTAAGTTTGACAAGACATGGAACTTTCAAATACCTCTATTGAAAAATGTACGTTTTTTGAGCTATGGCCTTGTTCTTTTGAAGGAACGATGTACATAAAAATAGATTTATATATAAATAAATATATAAACAATACATTTCAACAAGTTTTAATTGAAACTAATATAAATTTACACCCCCAGTGAATAAGTTGTTGAGTCGAATTTTGTCCTGAAGGTGTTAATTGTATTAAGAGAAGCGGAATCGTTTTATTGTTATAGTTTTTGTATTGAAATTTAGTTATGATATAAGCAGTAATCCCTTTTCAAGCTAATGCCTGAATTAACCCATTATTCATTACGAATAACAAGATCCCGCTTCCTCAAGAACAAGAAACTCAATTCGGAAAAATTCGAACCGACCACATATTCATCCGCAGTTGTAGACATATAAATAGAAATTTGAAAATAAAGATTTAGTTTACTCTGTACAAGTTTAAAACAATAAAAGTGTTACAGCCTTTCCTGAATACTTGTTGATTCAAAAATGACTTCTTTATTCAAGGGATATCACTAGCAAGTATGAAAAAAAGATTCTAAGCTTTTGGTAGATAATTCCTTTTTATTCATTAATTTTGTAAAGGAAAAATTTTATTATCTTTATGTTTTACAAACATTTTAGTCTTAGTTATTATAAAATATTGATAAATTGTAAAAAAAATGAGTCTTAGTTATTATAAAATATTAATAAATTGTGGAAACTTTAGTAGCTGAGATCAAATATATTCACAGAATTGATTTAACCATTTTTGTAATTTCTTTATTTTTTAGTTTGTCGAAATTATTTTTTTACACTTTATTTAGTACATAATGTGTAATTTCAAAAAGAATATTACATTTTTTTTGCGGAGTATAAACGGCGTAAATCTATATATACCTATGATTATCAACCAGTAATTTGAACATAAAGATTTAATGTACTCTAGAAAATAGCCTTGGTTGAAATTTGTCATAATTGTTGAAAGTTCAGTGCAGAAACCTCTTTTTATGTTTTTACTGTAAATGACTCAAAAATGTCTTTTGAATTTAAGATATATTACAAGCAGTAACAAAAAAGACCCAATTTTTTTTACAAGCTTTTGGTAGCAATAAAAAGTTTGTAATTGTAGAAAACTTTCAGTCTTTATCTAATAAAATATTAATAAATTGTGAAAAATAGAATTGGAAGTTGTAAATACCAAATATATCCGCAGCATTAATTTCACTGTCTTTCAATTTGATTTAGTTTGCAGTTAGTCGAAATTAATTTTTTAAATTAAATAAATTTTTTTAAATTAATTTTTAAATTAATTTTTTTCAATTTTTTAATGAGCAACTTTTCAAACGCATATTGTATTTGGATTTTAAATTGAAGTTTTTCTTATAAATTTTGTGTTAATTAGGGAGATGATTCTTGACAGTATTACAAACTTGTCAGTAAACATAAATTCATACATGTTAAATATAAATATAAATACATAAAAAGTAAATCGATGCCTTAGTTTACTTATGTGTGTTAAGTGCCGAAAACAAGATTTTACAGGAGTCAAATTTGATAATAATTTAACACGAGAAATACAGTTCATGTTTAAGCACACGATATATTTTTGTAACCTTCACAGTTTCTCTATTAATTTTATATCGAAATATGATCTATGACTTCCTGATCACAACTTTACAATATTATTTATATAACAAAACCTATTTTTGAAAAATTTGTGAACTAATGCATCGAAATATAGTAAATAATGTAGTATTTGTTACTTGCTTTAATATTTTCAATGGAAAAGAACAACATAAAAAGTAAATTAAAGTTATTATAGATACTAAATATCTATATAAATATATATTACATTTTTTACATGATGTATTCAAACATGAACGAATTTTATTAAAATTACTAGCATTGGGGCATAATTCGAATTTAAACAACATGGACATAATATTATCCTTTTTTATAATGATTGTAAGACACACTTACCTTCACTGTAAAGTTAAAATGGACAGCCTTGACTTTTGATATTTACAACATACTTCTATAAACCAATTTTTCCTTATTTGTAAATAAATTACTTCACTTTCACTCACTCGCTCTAGTATATTACTTATTACTAAATTAAATGATTAAATCCATGCGAATTTTACGAACAAACAGATTTTACTCAAATAGTTTGATAAGCAAAATATAGTCTTTTAAATAATTTTTATAAATAATATAATAAATAATAATTTAAATAAATAAAATAATATTGAGGCATTAAAAGAAGATAATATATGTTATATGAACAAACAAATTATGGGATTATAATCATATTTAAGGATCAAATAAAAAAGTAATAATATTTAAAAAATACTAATTTATTTACAACACATTTTGTTTTTATTCTATAAGAATAAGAAGATTTTTTTTTTTTTATATTCGGATATGCGGGCGCGGTATTACTGTTTTTGTTTCTAATAATGGGGACTTAAGACACTTTATACTTAGAAACAGTTATACCTTATTAATAACCTCTTATGTGTAACTTTAAATTAATATCTCATTTACTTTTGGCATATTCAGTAGTACATCCATACAGATACTTTTTTACCAGCAGTCATAATTTACAATATTATAATGCTTTATAGTTTTTAAGATTAAAGTCTTTGTTTTTTTTGGGGGGGGGTTTCCCAAATTGAATATTAACATATTTATATAAATAGATAAATAAAACCCAATTAATGGTATATCTATATTATTCTTTTATTCTTTAATAACCTCTAAATAGTTCGAAACAATCTTCGTATATTTTTATTAATTTTTTTCTGGTAATCTTTTTTGTCAGTTATATCAGATTTTACATATTTTCTTATTTATGATTGGTCCATTATGACTACGATTCAAATTTATGGCAAGAGTTATTGGTTACCATATTTACTTTGATTTAGAGATTGCCTATTTCTGTAAGGGGCTGCGAGTATGCTTCTCCACACTACCAAGCTAATACAAATAACATAGTCACGAACTTGCAGGCGTTCTTTAAAGACGTCTGTTTGCTTTGTTTTCTTGATTTCTTTTTCTAATTATAATAAATAATAAAATAAAAATAAATTATGAAAAGAAACATTCATTTCTCTGAATCAATTATAATGATAATGTTAATTTTGTTTTATAAAAGTGGAAATAAAATATTTCTAATCAATTTTATAATTCGTTTTAGTCAGTATATTATCAAGAGCCTTTTGAGACCCACATACCACGAGCATAAGCTGAAAAGAATGCAATTATAAATAGTTAAATTGAAAAATACCAATTTTTGTTTTACTATTTCAGTTTATGTTTATTACTATTTTTTAATTGAAATTTATTAAGAAATAGTATCAATTTATTTACTATAGCTATCAGTTTATTTTTATTACTCAATGTATTTAAATTACAAAAAACAGTGCTATACTTGTAAATAAAAAGTAAGAAACTTGGTTTGTGATTTAACAAAAAATAATAATAAATGGGATTTATCGATGCACAAAAGAAAATACTCCAATAAAATATTACATCACTAAATACTTCATATTTTATAATTGAAAAACAACGAAGCGTCTACCATTGTACGAAATAATAAACCTAAAAAAGCATAAAAGGCTATCGTTATAGTCGATAATTGATATTTTCTTTATATTATTTAATTAGAAAAAAAAAACTCTCCACGGAAACGAAATAAAAAAACCTAAAATTCTTTTCACGGAATGCGTTATAGGCAAATTTCAAAGGATTTTACTTATTAAATAAATGATAATTTAATAATGCTTTAATTATTTGGGGATCAGTTCCGCATGTTGTCGTTTTGAGTTAAGTCTCAATAAAGTTTAACTATTCATTCGTTTTTTTTTTAATATTCTCGAAAATAATAATAATCGGAGTTTTAGTACGAAAAAAATAGTGTAATTAAGGTAAATATATATATATATATATATATATATATATATATATATATATATATATATATATATATATATATAGGTAATCATTTCATCAAGAAATGTACGTTTCAACATACAAATATTTCATCATCTATACTTCGAAATGCTTGTTGAAACGTTTATTTCTTCGTGAAATGATTACCGTAATACACTCACACTAACCATACTATTTTTTTTACTAACACGTTTTTAATTTTTTATTATCGAGAATATTAAAAAGGAAATGAATTAAAATTAAAACTTGTTGTGTCTTAACTCGAAGCGACAACTTGCGGAAGTGATACTATTTATTTTGAAGCTCTAAGAATATCCAACTACAGATCTTCTCCATATAGATATTAATAAAACGGCTTACGTTTAGGGGGAGATTTAAAATAAAGGAGAATTAGTGGACAGAAGAAAGTATTTCTTGAATGAATTTGACTCGCGGTTCTTGGTCAGGATGTCGTTCAACTGATAGCTCGAAAGACTTACGATGCCACGGACATTTGGTTCCCGCTGAGCGTAGGCATGCCGTTCATAGCTCGGTAACGGGTCTCTTAGGGACCAATTCGGAAGAGATCTTTACCCCCGAAGTTCATTCAGACTTGGGTTCAAGGCCAATAGATATCGGTCAAGATCCTCGGATTATAGATATTCTGGTTAAGCATACCGTATATGTTAGCCATTCTTGAGGGGCTGCATCACATATCACATATATTTGTATTCCTATATTAGTGTGTGATATTAAATGATAATAAACATTACCCAGTACATGAAACAATAATCTGGTTTTCTAAATAATGATGATCTGTCATTTTTTTAAATTATTGTAGAATTTAAAGTTAAAATTAAAATGAATATTTTATCTCCTTCATAATTGTGAACACATATTTAATGAGGACATTCATATCTATATATATGTAATAAACATTAAAGTATTACAAAAAAAAAAAAAAACATTCCTAAATCAGTCTTCATTCTAATGTTGAATACGCTGATATGATTTTTGTGTATGGTTTCAGCAACGGTAATGCTTTAGAAGCGGTGTGAGTATGCGCGCCGATTTCCAAATAGTGCCTAATTGAAAGTCCCCTACTTCATTAGTCTGTAGTGATGTTTGAAAAATATTGATATTTTTGAACAAAGACCAAAAGTTCATGGTCACCACAGCTAATAATAAAAAAACTTTAATTAAGAGCGAGAACCAATATTCTTACTTTCACACAATTGTGAAATATTGAAAATTTGAAATCTGAGTTTTCAAATGAAATATTTGAAACAGATATTATCGTAAAATGGCATGATGTAACCTTTTATTAATAAGGGATAGGCCAGTACTTAAGTAACAAGAGTATTTGGTAGCTTATGTGCGTATAGAGCGCTGTGTCTTTTGTGAAGGTCCTCGGTTCAAAATCAGCTGTGGCAGATAAAGTATTTAATATGTTAGCAGCCATTGATGAACTATAGGATCTGCAGAACCTTCTGGGGCTCGGCCCATAAATTGGGTACCCTTAATGGGGGTAAACATGGCGGTTCCGAGATGGACAACTCACCTTCTTGCGCCACCTTTGTCTTAGAAACACTACAGTCCTACCACGCGCTGAACTTAACACCCTTCATGAGACGAGTGTGTGTGATTAGAAAAAGATCATCATAGCATTTCCGCATTAATTGATTCAATTAATAGGAAGAGTAGTTTTTCTCAAAATTCAATTTCAATAAACGCTTCTAAGGATCAAGTGCACAACATGAGGACATAGTTCATAATAAAATCCGTCAGCTATGTATACGAGGAATACGAGGTGGAGAATTTCCTTTAGTCCCTGATCCGTCAATCACATGCCACCAGGAACGGAACTAGGTCTTGAATTATCGGCAGGATAACAAGAGGGATACTTAAGGTAGCGGCATATTCCGAGAAAGAAGAGAGGAGATTTACCATTGGTTGGGGGGAAGGCCATATCAACAGGTCGGCCAATCAGGTGGATGGATTGTTACCACAAGTATTTATATGTGAGGTGATTGTAGTGTGCCGGTCGTTTATTATGAATGGACCCTGCAAGGCGGTTCACCGAATGATAAGGATCGGCACATTTACTCCTTCATTAGGGATGCCAGGAAAGAGAAAAGAAGTTTGCATTCTGTCGGTGGAGCCTTCGATGATATGAATCATTGAAATTACCCACTGTCCGAGCTCCGGCTTGTTTACTAATAAATTTTCATCGTGCCTTTGCCATTCTCGCCGCTTCGTTCCGCCTCAGTCAGCTCTTGTTAGCTAAAATTTATTACCCACTTAACGCATCGTAAAATTAGTATTAAAAAAACGAAAGAAGGACGTAACAGTTCTACTGTTTATTTTAGTTTTAGACTCAATCAAAGAAATTCATTATGGAACAACCGTGAACAATAATACTAAGGTAATCCCAATAAACAAAATGGATCAGGGATCTTAGTGTGTAGAGTGCTGAGTCGCTGTGCTGAAAATCCCTGTTAAATTAATTAATCTGCTAACAGCCGAAGATTAGAAGACCATATAAATCTATTGGGCTCATCAAGTCTTTATGAACTGGGTACCTTTAATTCTTATTGGGGAAATACCTGACGTTTGAGCAAGATCTCGAACAAATCACCTCCCTGGACAACTGTTGTCCTAGAAACAATACAGTCTCTACCATGTACTGAACCTAAGGCCCTTCATGGGTTGTAGAGGTATAGGACTTTGTTTTCGATCCCAAGAAGCCAGGTTTCACGAAACAATTTTGCGAGAATGTAACTGACGAATTAACAGTTTTGTCAGGTTTAAAGTGTAAAATGGGAAAATCTCGCCATAAATCCTGAAGATTTATTAAACTACTTTATTTTTTTAAAACTACTTTATTAATATCAACCCTTTTAGGATAAATTTTAATTCCGATTCTATCAGTTTTAACGTTTCTCTGATATCTATAGTGGCTCACTTTGAAATTGACACCCTGTAGAAAGAAGAAAAAAAAAATTAAATGGTTACAGAAAACAAAACCAGAAGCTCTTCAACTTCTCAATCACTACCTTGTAATGAGCCCAATGCTCTGAGGTTTATGTATTTAAATATTCCGACAAGTTTTAGTGTTTTTACTTCATTTTTTTTTAGAACCAGGATTGTAAGCCATCTCAATGTTAAAATGTAAACCGAGAAAACTTTTCTATAGAATGAGAACTATTATTTAATGTACAAACTTCTGTCTGCATATTAGGGCCCAAACCCATAACATCCCCCTTAACGCAATCCTCCCATCCACACTTGGATCTACCCCTCGGACGTTGCCATGGAAAGGCTTATCGCTTAAGGCAAGGTTAATAACATAAGTTAATATTGAGAAATGTTTCCTACAAAAAAAAAAAGGATTGTTTCAAGTGTAATTTTTTTGTAATATCTTATAAAAAAACGAATGTTATCTTGACCATGCATATATACGAGACTTTATCTAGCTGTTTATTTTTGCCATTTACCTAATATATATTGGTATGATAATAGTATTTTTATTGATTTATTGGGAGTCCTTTTGATATATTATTCATTACCACATCTACAGAAGGATACTGAAATATGTTATAATTAATCCATATTATTTTTTATTTGCCCAAACATATGCAATATTTTCCTAAATTTCTCAAATCCTTTAATATCAAATAAAATCCTCAAATTTCTATAATTTTGAAAATGATTATTCATATAATTCCTAGCAAAGGAATGTAAAATACAATAACCAACAAATGTTAAAAATCTTTTTAATATAAAATACAATTTCGAATAGCGAAATTTTACTTTATTTTTATTAATTATAATAGTGAGAGGTTATGGGATACAAAATATCTTAACTATGTCTTTGTTGAACCTGATTCTGAAGTTTCTCATGTAAAAAATATATTGCACACGAGAAAAAATAGTTGAATTTTTTACATTTAAAAGATTGTACTATATGTTCCTAATGTTTTTATATTTCTACTTGTTTGCAATTGATTATATCTAGTTTTGGAATTTTAAGTCTTGTTGTTACAGGGGATGATTCATATTGAATGTATCTTCAAACCAATAAGGGCATGGTCAGTTAGTGTATATAAATGATATTCGCATGAAAGTATATTGAAATAATTAAGTCGAAATACGTAGACAAAGGATACTTGGTGAAATGGTAATATTGTGGGATAATAAAAGAAATTTTAAGAAGAGCAAGTCTGCTTTCAAATCTATTTGCTTTCTATCTTGCTTTCAAGACCTTCATACTTCGAGGATCAGATTTAAAATAAAGATGAGCACGACCCCGAAAGATTGTACCATCATAAATACTGAAAAATATCTTCGGAGGAAATGATTTGTTAATTACTAAATTATAGACTTCAAACGGAACGTGACAGGAATACTTGGCAATTTAAATGGAAAAGTTGTGATGAGTGAATTGGAAAAATTGGGCAGTGGTTTTTCCAAGAGGTCACTGTCAAGAACGTTTCTAATTTTTTTTAATTGATTGGTGGAAATTTTCGCTTCACTATTCAGAAATAGGGTTGTGGAGAGAGCGGACGTTTCTTGGATGTGACTCAGATCAATTATAATCGTTCTTGTAATGAGTACATAGAAACCGATCATCATATTATTAGCGTCTATATTAGCCTATTTCGTAATTACAGTATTGCATAAATGTAATACATGCCTCACTCCATGTATTCATAATAATAGAACAAGTATATACTATGAATAATATATAAAAACAAGTAAGTAGTGGCGTGTGATGATGCTACCCTCTGGTAGTACTCAAAGAACAGACTTGATGACCACGAGGCCATCTTATTTTTAGGCACGTGGGAGGATTATCGGGTATTGAAGAGGAAGAGTCAGAAACTAGTGGGTTTAAGTGGCAATAAAGTTTGTGGGAATAAAGTTCGGTTTAGGGGTAAATCAGCAACAAATCGGACGATAAGGTCATTATGGATGACTTTATTCGTAAAAAACTAAGGAATTTGGATTGTAAGGTTTGGATACGAGAGGAATTAGGTGACTTAGTAGAGCTACAAAACTCTTATCCGTAAGTCCAAATTTATCATATAATAGTCATGTACATGACTTTGTACATATGTGTCTTTTGTAATTAATTGGGAGCTTAGAGTAATTATATAGAAAGTGTTGAAGTGAGGATATGAGGATTCCAAGTTAAACTTTTGTCAAGATGTGAGATGTATCTAAGTATCGGACTGTTCTTCAGAATCAGTGGGACATTTTTGAAAAAAAAAAAAAAGAACCTACATATGAATTTTCATAGCTATCGAAATTGCTCTAGAAAAAATTCTGAGTTTCGCCAGAAAATGGAAAAAAAAATCCATGGACTAAAACACGACGCCAATAAAACTTGGAAGCGATTTAGGCTCGCAAAAACACGCGAATTGACCTAAACGGGATTCTCGTAAAAATGTGTTTTAAATTTATTGATTGAAATTTACAACTGTATTAAATAATACAACAAGTAAATATTATGAATAATATGTAACGGCACGTAAGACTCATGTAGAGAAACTACCCACTTGTAGTCAAATAACAGATTTAAGTTAGAAGGTGACAAGGTAATCTTCTTTTCAGACATCTCGGAGGATTATCGGGAAATGAATAGGTGGCTTTGTATGAAACTAATGGGTTTGAGTGGGGATAAAGTTGGTTATGAAAAGATTAATATCGGGTTCGGGCCAAATCAGCATAAAATTGGACGTAATGACTATTATGGATGATTTCGTAACAATGTAAGAAACATTGAGGATTTTGAGAAGAACGTAAACTAGTTTTTTTTAACGTATTTATTGAAATTTACAACAGTATACAGAATACATCAAGTAAATATAATGAAAGATAAATCATGTCCAGAGATAAAAGCAAGTAGAGAAACTACCCAGTGGTAGTACTCAAATAAAAAGTTCAACATAGAAGGTCACGAGGCCATCTTTTCAGACGCCTCGGAGGATTATCAGGAATTGAAGAGGTTGCGAGGTTTGAAACTAGTGGGTTTGAATGGAAATGAAGTTTGTTATGAAAAGATTTATATCGGATTCGGGCCAAATCAGCAACAAACGGGACATTAAGGTCTTTATGGATTACTTTGATCGTAACAACGTAAGGAGCATTGAGGATTTTAAAAAGGATTTTGGATTGTAAGGATAGAATACCAAAAGGAATTCGATAGCTTAGTGGAGCCCCGATGCTCTATTCCGTAAGTCCAGAAGGGTCTAATGATTGTTATGTATATGAGTCTTTTGTAATTAATTGGGAGCTTAAAGCGTTTATCTAGTAAATGTTGGAGTAGCCTAAAACGGCGAGCTGTTTCTTGTCGTTTCAGTCTAGTATGAGTATACGTAAAAAAAAAGTTAAAACCAAAGACAAAATATTTGAGATTTTTTTGTAAATTATTTGATATATCCCTTTTAAATGGAAATAATCTAAGGTATGTGATGCCTTACAACATCAGGTGCAATAATCAACATGCGAATAATCAGGGTATGAGTTAGATATCAGAAATTAAACATTCTTAAGGTGGGAACACATGATAACCAACGTTTTTACAGTAAATAAATTAATAGTTTGATACTATTAACATTGAATTACAGTGTTCGTGTAACGTTATGTGATATTTCATCTTTGATTTTGTGAAACAAAATGGATTCTACGAGAGGTGGTATTGAAATCTTCCATTTGCCAATTGTACTTGGAAGTGGGGGTCAGGCTAGGACGTCAGTCGCGGTTTTCCCCGATCATTTAAATTTGAAATTTCTCGAGACCGTGGAAAATAACGAAGGTAACTAGAGCAACGAAAAAAGTAATGTTTTCTTAATAATGGCGAAATAATTACAGTGCCTTGATGGCTCCTGCGAATATCCTTGATAACTCTAAGCTATTATGAACCATTAAGGTGTAGGCGTGTTCCTATTTTTTTAGAATGAAATGTTAAAAGAACTGTTTTAAACATGACTTGCAGTTATTACTTTACAATATATATATATTGTACCTCCTTTACGAGGAACCGTAATGCAGCATTAAGTTATTTTATTTAAGAGTTTTTAGTCGTAATAACTTACTAATCAAGGTATTTTGAATCTTTCAGAAAATGTCTGGACATTTAAAAACCTTCTGTGAAAACAACATACTGCAGTAGTGAGCTTCAGATACTTCATCTACTTGACCTATGAAAGATAGAAAAAAATGTTACATACATTTTTTTTCCATGTTTTGTATTGTATATTTCAGAAAAATAAAAATAAATGGGGTTCAAGAGGTAACTGCATTTTTTGAATGTCGATATTGACCATTTAAAGTGAAAAAACCAAAAAATGTTTGTTTATTTCTTCAAACTAGGCCTGAATAACTACAACTTTTACCTTTTGAATTTTGTTTCGTTTAAAAGTTAAAAACGTTTGATCCACTTGAAATGGGACACCCTGTATATATATATACACATTCTGATTCTTGAGTTCAAGTCAGTTCTTAAATTTCTTTTGGCGACATTTCGAGACTAGATTGGTCTCATACTCATGCCCTAACAGTGAAAAAATGAGCTTTTAGTAAAAACATTAAATATCACACTAAAATAAATATAAATTGACGCGTGTAAGATGTATTGTGATAGTTGTGATTCGTGAGTAAGTAATCTATTTTTAGGAATAGCAATTTTATTTAATTGTTGAATCATATTAGATTATATATATTTCCATAACATTCAAGATAAGTAGAAACCAATATACACGTATCTTACTAATATTATAAATGTGAAAGTTTGTATGTTTTTCTCTCTTTCACGCAAAAACTACAGAACGGATTTCGATGAAACTTTACAGTAATATAGGTTATACATCAGAATAACATATAGGCTATAGCAAGCGCGGATTTAGGGGGGGGGGAGAACATGAGTGGGAAATTATTGTTTTGATATCCTACTAATATTATAAATGCGAATATTTGTATTTATGTTTGTTACTCATTCATGCAAAAAACTACTGAACGGATTTGGATGAAACTTATTGAGTAAAATAGGTTATACATCATAGGCTACAGGAAGGGCAGATTTATGTGGGGTACGGATAGTACATTATTAAAGGCAAATCAGCATCTTAAAATTTGTAGATAGGTCCTTTGTAAGTTTATGAAAGAAATTTGGATAGTGCCATCCCTTTAATATAATAGGGATTCAAAGGTTGTATAGAATCCGTCAGTTTTGAAGTTAGACATCTGAAATTTTGGATGTACGAGTAACTTATATTTAAAAAAATAATTAAATTATTTATTTTAAATGATCTTTCACGAAACTTTATGTGGCAGACCAAATTCCATGCGAGCGAAGCTGCGGGCATAAGCTAGTATATAATAAATATTTAAGTATTTTTCCTTCAGTTTTTGAGCTTCAGTCATCATAATCTTTCATCCTCGTCTACTGCCTTAGCAGTGCGAGGATTTAGTTTTTTTTTTTGCTCCTTCCACAAAACAAAGAAGCATTTTCTTAAAATATTTCCAGCTGGTTTCTACGTCATCACTTTCCCATAGATATTCTTGGTCTCTTGCCCTTCTTTCTGACTCTTGCAGGAAATTAGTGGACATCTCGGCCTCTTTTAATCTGTAGGATCCTACAGAAATAATTCTATATGTTATAATGTTTATATTGTTAATTAGACTTCATCAAATAAACGAATTTAGATATGCAAGGACTAAATTCTAGCAACATACCCATATACAGACATATGTACGCCATCTGTAATACATTATAGAAGCCATTCTTAAGATTTAAAAAAAAAAAAAATAAATAATTTAAAATATTAAAATTAGGCAATTCTCGAAGTTAACAACACATAAGTTTATTTTAGGCTTATTATGCAATCTTAAATTAAAAATAAAAACTGTAAGGTTTCTTTACAACAAACTTATTAAACATTTTATTGGAAAAAAAGAAGGACGTTTATACTTACATATAAACAGGTTATATTCGTAATACGAGTTTAGAACAAAATTGTAATTATTATTTATGTACAAAAGCAAACCTAGACATATTCTTTGCTAAAAAAATAAAAAAATTTAAAATGCAATGTTCAACTTCTCCATTTATTGTCGAATTTGTTATAGTATCAGCTTATTCTCTCGTACATGATAAAGACAGTTTGGACTGTTATCGCAAGTGACCAGGTGAACAGGAAACCTCTGAGGAATTCGCAACCCAGCACTTCTACACTGTCACCATTGTACTTGTGTATTCCTTAGATCCTAGACGGTATATGTTGTAATATCATAACCTATGGGAATAGACAATATAGTAAATAAATAATATAATAAAATAGAAGCAACAATAAAAAGTATGAACATTTTATTTTACAAATAACCATTGGTTCGGAGGATATTTAATTTTAGGTCCTTATTTTAATTATAACGGGGTTATAGGGAATAGGGTAGGTTAGTGATAGAGCAATGAGTTGCCGAACTGAAGGTCCTGGGTTCAAATCCTGCTGTAGCAGATAATATATATTTTTTTTTAGATAATAGAATAATTTATTAATATTTACAACTGTAATTATATTACATCATGTAAATCTACTGTATGAACAAAGGACATGAAAAAAACCACTTATGGAGAAACTATCCATTGATAGCACTCCAATAAAGTTCTATAGTAGAAGGTCTCGAGGCCATCTTCTTTTCAGACGCCTCGGAGGGTTATCAGGAATATTATGGGAAGCAAGTTGAGAGACTAGCGGATTCAAGTGTGTATGGAGTTTGTCATGGAAGGATAGGTATCTAGTTTCTGCCAAATCAGCAACATATGGGATATTAAGATCATGATGGATGAGTTTGTTTGTGACATAACAAGGAGCATTGAGGATTTTACGAAGGATTTTGGATTGGATACGAGATGAATTGGATGGTTTAGTAGAGCCTCAAAGCTCAACTCCGTATGTCCAAATAGGTCTGATAACTGTCATGTAAATGAGTCTTTTGTAATTAATTGGTAGCTTTGAACGTTTGTCCAGTAAATGTTGAAATAGGCGAAAACATCGAGCAGTTTCTTGTCTTTTTAGTCTTGATAATATATTTATCATAGGATCGGCGAGGATAGGAGGAAAAACCTGGCGGTTGAGTGTGATCACGGAAAAATCACTTCCCTGCATAACCGATTTCCTAGAAACAATACAGTCTCTACCATGTACTGAATCCCTGGTCATTCATGGGTTGTAGTGGTACTGGTTTTTCTGGGTCTTTTTTGTTTAATCCCCGCATTTTTATATTATAAATAAAACACATGTTATGAAAAAAAATAACTACATATAATTACTGTTATTCTAAAGACCAAAATGTAGATTTGTGATTTATAGTAACCTCAACAAGATTTTTGTCTTTATACCTCCGTCTCCACATAAATTCACAAAGATAGAAGTCAAATAGGGATCTTTTAGTTCCTGACTCTACCTTATTTCTTCTTTTGGTTGCAGCCCATAGCGAGTCCATAGTGTGCAGTTGACGGATCCACAAAATGTTTTGAGTGGTTAACTGTATAATTTGTACTCATATCCGACTATTTTTTATATTTTTGCGTAGGCCTTCCATAGGCCAGACATGATAATTGTTTGGGAATGAATGCATTCTTTAATTCATGCTAATAGTGTTGTTTTATTCCTGCAATGAAGCATTCTTTTGTTTCCCGCCATATCCCATCGAAAACCACTGTTGTGGATATACACGACCTACATTATATTTTCTTCTGCTGAAATAAGATTCATCAACTTCTACAGTCATCCTATTTCCTCCTATTCTTATTGGGTTTATGATGAGAGAATCTGCGCAAACTTCCCTAAAATAATTCTTCCAATTGGTAGCAGTAAATAACTGTTATTAAATGTATTTTATTTTTCATAACATGTGTTTTATTTTGAATATAAAAATAGATGCGGGGATTAAACGAAAAAGATCCGTTTTTCTATATCCAAAGGCTACTTAACGTTTCTATACTCAATGTCTCTACCATGTAGTGTTACAGATAAAATTAGTTTAGAAATTGTGGAATTCCCATTGTGGTGAGGGGGTAAATTAACTCTGACGCACTGTTTACGAAACCCTACTATATACTTTTTTAAATATTCCCTAATAAAAAATGTATATAGTACGGTTTCGTAAACAGCGCGTCACAGTTAATTTACCTCCTATTATTAATATAATATTCCATATTCCCTGTTTAATTCCAGTGACACGCCTGGGAAAGGGTGCAGGGGCCTCCGGAACTCCTGCTTTGCCCTCATTCCTGGGGAAGAAGCTTAGTTCGGGGACCCAGACATTTTTGTAAATAGATTTTGAATGTGTACATTATTTTTTTTTTTTTTTTATCTAGACTTTATTTTATTGTCATTTTTGCATTAATTTCCTTTTATTACCGCATTTATACATTTTTCCGCATGTATATATTTTATTACATTAACTTATTTTATTTTGTTTATATCATTTTTTGTTTTGTTATGGAATGGCTGTAGCTACATATCACCATTACTTATTGCCCACAAGTGGCAGATTGTAATGTTTCAATAAAGTGTTTAATAAAAAAAATATATATATTCTTTACGTGGTCGTCTATGTTCTCGCTTGTCTAATTATTGCTAAATATATTTTCGATCAATTGTCATGGATACGATGTTTATAACATTTTTATAACCGTTCCAGTATACACTCATCTATCTCAACTTTTAATTAAAGAATATTAAAAAAACAGCTAGTACCATGAAGGATATTGGGTAGATGGTTGAGACTGTACTGTATTTAAATCAACGACTGTGCAGGAAAATAATTTGTCCGAGATCACGCTCAACCATCAGGTTAGCTCCAATAATTAAGGGTAACCTCTTTATAGTTGCTGGGGGAGCCTCAGGAGGGTGTGCAGATCCAGCAAAGACCATCAATCAAATTTTGTTACAACCGGATGTTCGCAAAAATGATTTTTGGTCTTTCATAGAGCATTATACAAGAGTTAATACTCTTCATTCATTTTTCGCAGCTTGAATAACAATCCGTGATCTTTCAAATATTAATAGCCCAATGTAATAATATAATCTGCCCAAATGCAAACTTATTCCAGAGTCGTTCTGGGGTGATCAACGTTATTAGCACATTCAAGACCGATTGGTTCAATCGAGATTGATTTCCGAGGCTAGAGATGGCCTGCACACCGTGTGTGCAATAACAGTAATGTGCAATTATCAGTTATTCCGAGTAAACTAGTCTTTGAAATAAGACTTTTCTTGAAATAATGAAATCTGTAAAGTGCAGGAAAACAAAATTTGGTATTTGTTTTACTGTGCACCAAAAAAATCTAAAAATTATCTGAAGAAATAAAACCCGGTGTGCAATGATCTTATTTATGTGAATTCACTAACGAATTGGTTGATTTCCATAGTAAACATGTTTTTTAATAAAGAATGAACAATATAAAGAGAAAAAAAAATTCGCTTCTCGGGGACCGTGTTAAAAAAAATCGTCGTCTCGAATGAGTTAATAGTTTGCAGTAATGTGGCTTCAATGGTAGGCCCACTTTCTGGTGCGACGGAATCTAACGTCATATCCGGCAGATTTGCATGTTTTTTTGTTTATGCTCTTACCAACGGGCATTGTACACTCAACGGTATAACAGTTCACCGTTTTTAGCAGATTGATACTAATCGGAAACGCAAAAGCGTTTTGCTCCATCGTGGCATTTTATTTGTCTATGTTTCTTTGTTTTTTTACGGAGATTGAATGTCTTTTGTGATTAAACTGATAAACAATATCGTATAGCTTCATCAAGGACAGATCCAAGACAGCCATATGTCGCCCGAAGGAAATGTCAAGCAGATATTTCTTGTAGAGTGGAGATCGCTATCTAAGACGCAGATTTCAATGGCATGAGGGAAGAGAAAGAAAAACAAACAATTCAATACTTATTAATGTTT
Organism: Arma custos; assembly: GCA_037127475.1. Taxonomy (NCBI): domain Eukaryota; kingdom Metazoa; phylum Arthropoda; class Insecta; order Hemiptera; family Pentatomidae; genus Arma; species Arma custos. The sequence continues at coordinate 59,933,504 of CM073761.1, forward strand.
AGATACAATTTAATTGCTTCATCATAGTAATACGTTCCAAAAGCACTGGTTGTAAATGGTATCAAGATGGCAGGGACGTTTTTATAGCAATTAATTAGAGAAGGAAAGCAAGGTATACAATTTCAATAACAAGATGTCAAAATGTGTATAAATATTTCTATATAAAACAATAACCTATAGTTGATTTACAAATTGTAATCCAACCTCTGGGTTTGAAACAGCTGTGAAAAAAATCTGTAGATAAAACCTGCCAGTTGAATCTAATCTCGGACTAATTGTCTACCTACACAATCGTTGTATTAAACGCAGTACAGCTCTACCATGTACCCAAGACCTATCATACAACTCAAAATGATTAGTTATGTAAATGAAAATAAATATTTCTTAGGATCGATAAATTTAGTAGTACAGATGGTTCTGTTGTTCAAATCCGGCAGTGGCAAATAAATTAATAATTCTTTTAAAAGCCAGGATTGACAGTATGCAGACCCTTCTGGTACTCACCCAGTCTCTAGAAATCCGGTTTCCTTAATTGGGGGGAAACCTGGCGTTCGAATGTAATCTCGGCCAAATCTCCTCTATGCACAACTGTTGATTTAGAAACAGTATAATCTCTACCATATACTTGATCTAATACCCTTCATGGGTTGTTGCGGTATATATATTTTTTAATATTTTTTCAACACGTGATTTGTTAAAAATATGCTTGTAGTTAGTTTCATGTAGTGTAATATTTGTTAGATTTTTAAAATATTTGTAACTATAATTTACAAAAGTCATAGTTATAGTAAAGAGAGCACAAAAAAAGTACTAGTGGAGAGCAATTGATTTTTTTTTCAAATTTTCACAAGCCAATAATTAAGTCTAAGATATCTTTAAAAAATACTGTATATAGTTTAGGATTAAAAATATTCTTTATGAACTTGTAAGGTAAATAACTGTAATGATCTGTATTATATTAAAAACTTCAAGCGCCATTTTCTCGAAAGTACTGCTTTTGGAATTCCATGCATATATTGCCTACCTTAGATATATATATATATATATATATATATATATATATATATATATATATATATATATAATCATATACTTACTTTCAGTTCATTTGGTTCAGTCTTTTCGTTAAATTTTTTTTTAGCGACTTTTCGAGAATATAATGTTCTCATAATCATTCCCTAACAGTGAATAATATTTACAAAATACATGATAATGTTGATCACGTATTTTGGTTGCTTAATATGGTATTTAACATCTCTTCATCAATTTCTAAGTACCGTCTATGTATTAACATCGGTACAAGTGTCAGTTTTATACTTAGATTAGTGTGTTATTTTATATAATTCACAGGCCTCCTATTTTTCACTGATGATTAAGAGAACAATATTGTATCGAATCGTCGCCAAAAGAAATATTAACTAGTAAATTGAATCTCAAGTACTGAAAGTAAAACTTATTTTATTAACAGTCAAGAAACGTAGGTAGCAGTGTAAAGATGTATTACGAAATTGCCAATAGGTAGATTGAAATGTTTGCTTTGGATCGGTGAAGTGTTATTCATGAAATTCTTTTCAAAGTACTACTTCTTTGTACTCTTCTTGGTTCTTGAAGTACCCAATATATATGTGCATCTTGCATCGTAGCATCGGGTCATCTAATGGTATTCTGCACTTGAGCAATGCATAAACCTTCGTTGCATTATCGAAGTACTCGCAGGCCTGATCAAGACGCTGTATATGGCAGCTTCAGGTACTCGAAATATTCGGACCTGGACAAAACAAGTTTCTACAAAAGGTTATGGCAGGTTATAAAAAGAACCCCCTGAATAAATTATCAGTCTGGATGTTTGTTTTTTTAAAAATCGATTTGTATATCGAGGGCTTTCACCGTACTCATTTCGGTTAACATAACTTAAGATGAAATAGTTCATACTTAGCCAGCAATTTAGCAGGACATGATCATTTTTTTTTTACTGTTTTTATATTTTTATTACAATATTTCACCAAAACAAAGTATAAAGGCATATAATTTTTTTCAATATTTCACCAAAACAAAGGATAAAAAATATAATAATTTTCGTTAAGAATGAAACCTATGAATGAAAACTTAAATCAGGGGTTGGTAATGATTCATTTGACAATTTCGAGTGAACAACTTAAGTTGTGAAAATAAAATATTATGTACATTAATAATTATAATGCAATTGGGAAAAACCACAATGCAAAGCCTTATGTTTCAAATTTCTCCAGTAATACTTAGCGGTAAGTGGGTGTATTACTGGAGAAATTTGAAATCTATGGCTTTGCATTCTGTTTTTTCCCAATTGCACTATCATAAATAATAGTGTCTCTTTTTGAGTTTTTGGCTCTATTTTATTGTACATTAATAATATTATATATAAAAATAAATTATAAAACCACTTGATTGATATCGAAGAGAACGTTTATAAATGAAGTTCATTCAAGTACCTATTTTCTTAATAAAATGTTTCTTATTATTTACTAAACGATTGTTTATATATATATATATATATATATATATATATATATATATATATATATATATATATATATATATATTACAGAAATATATCTGACCAAAACACCTCTTTAGTACTCAAATTCAGGTTGATTTTGACACGGCCAAAAAAAATTACCGAACCCTGACTTAAATTATTGATATAATGGAGCTGCAAAATACTTAATTCAAATGCTGTATAGAGGCGAATAACTAATGGAGACTTACAACTATTGTGACATTTGAATTTCATACAGAGAAATTAAAAATAATTCCGTATTGAAATAATCATAGGGAGTTGGATCGCTCTGAGTGTAGAGCTCCGAGTTGCTGTGCTGAAGTTCCCGGCTTCGGCAGATACATTTCATAATCTGTTAACATCCAAAGATCTGAGGCTCATCCAGCCTCTATGAAGTGAATACCCTTAACTGGTGAGATATCTTCTATATAAAAAAATGAGAAATAATCTCGGCTAAATCACCTACATGCACAACTGTTGACTCAGAAAAAGTACAGTCTCTATCATTTACTGAACCCAATACCGATCAATGGTTTAAATGATGCAGGTTTTTTAAAAACGTTATTATACCTGTAGATCTTTCATTTGTTTTTACGGATATGAGATATTTTTTTTTAATGATAGAACACTAATATTTAAAATTTTTAGTAATAAAATTTATTAGTAATAGAGTAATTAATATGGCACATTCCATTAGTTATTAAAAAAATATAAAAATGGATTATTGTGTCAAAGTAATAAATTACATTAGTCAGCTAATGACGTAATACAAATGATATTTATTTACTGATGTTTTAGTTATAATTAATTATATTGAACATCTGATATTTGAATTCTATTTTATAATTAATTAAATTGATAAAATTTACTCTGTTAAATAAAACAATAGGCTTGCAAGCTAACACCTTGACATACTTCACAGCGCCTCAATGCGTATCAGTTTACACAGGGAATGCATTAAATGAAAAATATATTAGAAAATTTTGTTTAATATTTATTTAGCATATAGTTAATGCGATTAATTTAACTCGAATTGCTACATAATTACAGGCCATTCCTGGTATATAATCAATAAAACTATATATAACGATTTATCTACTTACGCCTTTGTTAATATATTCATGTGTGTGTGTTTAATGAGATAAATATCCCATATTTTCACTTAAAAGATTTGAAATCATCACCCTTAACAAAAAAATATATATAATTTAAACCAAACTTTTTGTATATTAGTTGTGCAGCTTAAAAGGTACTCCAAAGATGTGTTATTAATTATTATTAATACAAAACTATTGCCGATTTTTATATTTTAAGTGAAATGTTGTTTTTATAATTTTTATAAAGTGTTAAAGAAACATGATTTTTAATTATAAATTTAAAGTGTCCAATTACTATCGCTGAAGACATATTGAAGTCAGATATAATTTAAAAAAAAAAAAAATATTTAATAATTAACCATTACATTCTAACATATAGGTAAATATACCATCCAGAGATCCGCTAGCTTTTGAGAAAAATATAAAGATTATTGAAATATAATACAATAACATTGCTGTATGGTCAATGGTTAGTAGCTACTTTAAATAGAAAATTATAGTTTCGTAGAACGCAATTAAGTTAACACATATTTTGCGAGAATTATTGGAATTCAAATCCGGCTGTAGTAGGTACATTATTCAAACCATGGATGGACTCTTTGGGATCTACTCACCCTCTTGGGGTTCACCCAGTCTGTTTAAATAGGTACTCTTATTGGGGGAAATCCAGGCGGTTATGCGTGATCCAGGACAAATCATCTGTCTACACAACCGTTGTCCTGGAAACAGTATAGTCTCTACTTTACTAAACAGATGCTCTCTAATTAGTGTAATTAATAGCTCATATCCATCAGAAAAAACTAACGTCGTACTGCTAATACTCTTCACTAAAAAGATAATATTTTTCTGTTGAATAATATCAGTTGACCTTATGTGTATTAGGAAGAAAATGTTTCGGGTAGAGGACAAGAAAATTCTCTTATATAGGGCTAACTGTTTATTGGTAAGCCGACGTATATTTCTCATATATTTAATGTGCTTTTATTTTTTCAGCTTAATTCTTATTGTTTTAAATTTTTACTTTTTTTATTTCGACCAGAAATTATATTAGTTTATATTTATTTTCAATTACGTAAATTCTGCATGATTCTTAAAATTCTTTTAGCCAGGTATATATTCTATTATTGTTGTAGACCTCTGTTATTCTTAAGTGACCTGGTCTTTGAATAAAATTATTTTCTATTCTATTGAACCCATGACGAAGCATGAAGCTTTTTTTTTCTTCTTCTGTTATTTGGACGTGGGAACAGAAAAACGTGTTATATACCTGGACTTTTATCCATTTTTTACCATCGCAATGTTTCATAGATTAGTAAGCCAAAGGATTATAATATTCTATCTATAAACTATAGTATTTAATTACATAATCATACTACACATAGGCCCCAGTTTCGTAATATTGGGAAATGTTCAAGTCTTTTCCTTGACTCATTAACGAGACTTCCAGTAAGCAAGACTGATGCGCCGTAGTATAATGACTTGATTGTATCCTAAAGAACGCGCCCTAGTGTTGTGGAAACATCTGACCAGGGTCTCAGCTCTGAGTCACGTTTTCCAACAACAGTCCAGGGGAAAAATATTGTCCCAGCCTTCATTTAACTCGGACTGATTGATGATGTGACGTTAATATCAAGGAAACCGGTTGAGGAAATGATCATTCATAGAATAGGCTCCCGGATACCTTGAAACCTAGGTTTTTCGGGTCTGAAACGCCATCTGAATAATGAAGGCGATAATTTAAAACGATTTCTTCTGTCCGAACGAATTCGTTTCAGTTACGGAAGGACAGAAGTTCGAAACGTAACCTTTTCCAATATTTCAAGACAAATAAATTATTTTTGTTAGAATAATGAATATTTTCCTATTTAACATTTATGGGGAAATATCTACAGCCCCGGTCAACAAGTCGGATTTTCTCCAGAGAGAGTTACTGCTTTCAGATAACCGGAATCGTATCATTCTCGTAGTGTTTGGCTTAAAATGGAGTTGTAATGTAGTAACTCATCTTCAAGCCAATGCCTTACTTAGCCCCTTATTCACTACGAAAAATAACTCGATTCCGCTTACTTAAGAACAAGAAACTCACTTAAGAGAAAATTAGACTTAATCACTTATTCACCGAGGCTGTAGATTTAATTAAAACAATTTTGTTTTTAATCTTTTCGCATTTATTCATTATACGTTTAACGTAGACTCGGATAAGATTTAAACATTTATATGTATCTTTTGAATTCATGTTTCTTTTCAATACATGAAAGAAAATAACTGTACCACAACTATAAACAGTTATAAGAGGAAGAAAATGGTCCGGGTGGAGGTAAAAAAAATGATCTTAAATTGAGAGAACTGTTTATTGGAAAGACAACGTTTCGACTCCCATTGCAGTTCTTCTTCAGGGCTTATAATGGGGTCAAGCGTAGAGGCTCACTGACCAAATAGTCATAGTTGTAATTTTTTCACTTAAAAGAAATACTATAACCCGTCTCACACCCCTAAAATTAATCTATATATAGATATAGATATCTATGTGTCTTTAATCTGTGCATGAGAGCTGCGATAAAAAAAAGTAAAAAAAAAAAGGTTTTTAAAACTTTTAACCCCTTTTCCGATAAATAGACTTTAAAAATATTATATTGTTACCTTGACTCAAACTGCACTTTTTCTAGAACAGCTGTTGTGCTGGGAGGTGATTTGTAGGTGATTATTGAGAGGATAGGTCTGAATTTACCCCGCTCCCTACGATTTTGTTGGGAGGTGATTCGTCTGAGATCACACTCAACTGTCAGGATTTTCCTCAAGAAGGCTGGGTGAGCCACAGTCTGTAGATCCCTCAGGGTTCATCAGTGGCAGTTAACTGATTAAATTATATACCACAGCCAAATTTGAACCCAGGTACCTCATCTCAGCAGCTCAGACCTCGACACACTGAAGTTTCTCCGCTCCCAAAAAAGCGAACAAAATGCTTATTATTGTTATTCAGGGGTTGTTTGAAACGCGGTTGAAAAGTTAGAGAAAAATAAAATAAAATAAATGATAAAATTAAAAACAAAACAAATTACATTAAATTAAAAACAAAAATATTTAAACTGGAATACGACGCTACCCGGTAAGTCGTCCTCGGACAGTATGGCAATAAGGTAAGGAAATAATCAGGCAAGGAAATGAAAAACTGACTCACCGAATCTTGCCGGACACTCCTCTCCTCACTGACGTCTCGTAGGTTTGAGCTCACCGCGGTGGCGTACGTCCAATGCCGGTCCTCTCAATTCGGTCATCAAAATTAGGAAGTGGCGGTGTAAAATAATAGGAATAATTAAAGGAGCGGTGTAGAAAAAAGCGGTGACCAACAGGTTCAGGAAGCGGTATAACAATAATAATAGATAGGAAAATGCGGGGGATAAATGCGGTTTTTCAAGCGGGGGGCCACTCGTTTCAGCGGAGGTATACAATAGACTAGGCTCCGGTTAAGGGGTTTTAATCCTATTAACTGTAAACACGCTCACCCGGAATTATACAGAAATTAGAACTCAAAGTAAATAAATACAGAACTAGGCCGGAGGGTGTTCTGCGGTGGGTGTTCATAAAATGTAGCTCACATAATTCGTCTTCCGGGTTCTGCGGTGTTATAGAAGCGACCTCTTCAGTCTTCCAGAAACGTTGAAGTGCATTATCATGTGGCGCGGTGCAACCAAAAAGCGTCACTACCCTATTTTCAACTGGTTCTGTAATTTTCCCCAATAAAATCCACCCAAAGGAAGTTTTCACTGCTGAAGGATTACCCCTGATGACTGAATTATTTTCCTCGGCAATGATTTCGGGATAGAGATCCGCACCTAAAAGAAAATCTATTTTCCCTTTTACGTGGAAAGCCGGGTCGGCCAATAACATGGAGGAAAATTTATTTCTAAGTTCATTTGAAAGCGTCGTAACCGGTAACTCTGCACAAATTTCATTGAGAACAACAGCTTCTGCGGAAATAGAGTTGTCTCGAGTGTGTCTTGGGGTCAAAGTGCAAGAAACCATTTCTGTCTTGCTAACCGTAGCATGGTTACCGATGCCTGTGATGTTCAGTGGGCAATTCTGGGGCTTTAAATTTAACCGTTGGGCCATTTCCCTGGTTATGCACGACACCTGAGAGCCAGGATCCACAACGAGGCGTATAGGAAACTTCCTACCATCCGAAGCTGTAAGAAAGGCCTCTGCTGTACCCAGTAATACTGTGGAGTACGCAGTACTAGTCGGGAAAGTACGGGCACTGCAGGATAGTGCTTGCGTAGGAGGCGGATTTTCAAGTGATTCCCTAGGTGGGGCTGTGAAAGTAGAGCGGTGTAAACGTGAATGATGTTTCGAAGATCCACACGAGATGCATTTACCTTTAGAGTTACATTTTGATAACATGTGGTTTCCTAGACAATTAAAGCATTTTCTCAAATTTTTTACTGTCTCCCAGCGGGCATCTACATTTTGTTTCGAAAATGTTTCACAATGAGTTAGCTTATGTGAAGCTGAACAAAGCGGGCATACTATATGAGCGGTGGAACATTCGGTGGAAGCAGATTTATTTGGCGGTGAAGAACATCGGCCGTAATATGGGTTAGTCGTGATCAGAGATGTTTTTAGTTGGAAATTTGCACGTTGGTTAGGATTAAACTCGTTCCTACCTGGAGAACTCAGTTCGAGAATTTTGCAACGTTCAGTTAGAAAATCCGAGAAATGTTTGTATGTTGGATACTGAACCCCTGAATGCTTGGCTTCGAATAATTTTTTGCTTTCCGAATCCAGGCAACGAAGACCGAAATGAAGCAGAAGTGTATCAGACAAGTCCGATAGATTCAAGGCCTTGAGTGCAGCAACATTTGTCAGGAAAACGTCAGATAACCTTTGCAAATTTTGAAGATTTTCTTGGGAAAGCGGTTTAAAATTCGTAATTTTTTCCAAGTAAAAATTCGCCAATAATCGGTTGTTTTGGTACCGATCAACTAAAGTTTCGAATGCAATTTGATAATTATCATCGGACAAATGAATTGATTCGATTAGTTTCAAAGGTGGGCCTCTCAAAAATGACCGTAAATAGTAAAATTTTTCAGATGAGGCTATTTGTCGATTTTCATGAATAAGGGACCGAAAAAGACAGTAAAAATTGGGCCACTCTTGAAGATCGCCGGAAAATATTTGTAAATTGATTTTTGGAAGTTTCGCTTGCCCTATATCCGGTTTCTCATATTTCGTAGACAGGCTAGTACCAGTAGCAGGCTTAGCATACTGCGATGCTACCGCCTTTGCTGAATAATATAACTCGTCGCAGGCTTGAGAACTAGCGGCCGTGTCGAAATTTTCTGGAGATTCTGTTTTAGAAGCAATTTTCATAATTTGATCCTGAATTTCATCAAAGGATTTATAATCCATATCAATTTGTTCCATTCGGGATAAAAAAAGTGGGACAGTTTTCCTTGGTAAGCATTTTCGATAAGTCATAAGCTGTTTGAATTTTGTGAAAGTATTTTTCCCTCTTTTTAATTAAAAGTTTAATCTTATCCTCCGACATATTGAAATAAATTTAAATTAAATTGAGACAACAGAATTGAACAGAAAACTACTCAGAAAAACAAAACAAAAAAAAACCAAGTTTAACCTTTAATCAAATTTAAATCTTAACTAATAAAATTTTACTATCTTCTGAACAGAAAAAATGAGTTTGATCAATTGTATCAATTTTATATAAAATTGCAGTTCGCTTTTTTCCGAAACTGAACGAAGTCGTAATAGTGGGAGAAGCAGCGCGAGGTGGGGGTAGATAAGGCAGAAACAGGCTGCTCTCTCACCAGCGACGTCGGGGCTCATGCAACGTATCAAATTAAAATGAAAAATAAAATTTGTTTCCTTTTTTTTTTTTTAATCTTCCGAATTGAGAAAATAATTAATCAATTTTCTTAATTAATTAATTCGGCCCCCGGAGGACCATAAATATTTGTGTGTGAAACGCGGTTGAAAAGTTAGAGAAAAATAAAATAAAATAAATGATAAAATTAAAAACAAAACAAATTACATTAAATTAAAAACAAAAATATTTAAACTGGAATACGACGCTACCCGGTAAGTCGTCCTCGGACAGTATGGCAATAAGGTAAGGAAATAATCAGGCAAGGAAATGAAAAACTGACTCACCGAATCTTGCCGGACACTCCTCTCCTCACTGACGTCTCGTAGGTTTGAGCTCACCGCGGTGGCGTACGTCCAATGCCGGTCCTCTCAATTAGGTCATCAAAATTAGGAAGTGGCGGTGTAAAATAATAGGAATAATTAAAGGAGCGGTGTAGAAAAAAGCGGTGACCAACAGGTTCAGGAAGCGGTATAACAATAATAATAGATAGGAAAATGCGGGGGATAAATGCGGTTTTTCAAGCGGGGGGCCACTCGTTTCAGCGGAGGTATACAATAGACTAGGCTCCGGTTAAGGGGTTTTAATCCTATTAACTGTAAACACGCTCACCCGGAATTATACAGAAATTAGAACTCAAAGTAAATAAATACAGAACTAAACAGGGGTATTTCCCACTAAAATAATATTTTCACTCCTCCACTCAATCCCAGAGGAGATTGCTAAACAAATAGCATATTGGTCTCTTGGGGTAGGTTTACTTTCATTTTAAAGCATGAATTTCTTTAAAAAGTACTAAATATAAATTTAATACTCACGTGTAATTATAAGTAGATGTGAAAGAAATTATAATGTTCCAGACAAAAAAAAATTATCTTTAAATACTTAAATCATTTTTAATAATCACGTCCAATTTGGCAATAAGAGGGAACTAGGCGGTTACTTGTATTTTTCTTATGAAAGGTATAATTTAATAAACATTTCGTATTAATCGATAAGCAAAATATGCAGGATAAATTTTGTCTGTAAAGTCAAATTATTGAAGAAATTGTAATTTTTTTTACGGAAAATCTATTTGTTGCTGTATAATTAATAATGATAAGTAATCCGGAACACTTACGCACAACTTGTCGGTAACAGACAATTAGGTCTATTTCTTGCTTCCATTTTTCCTATTGAAACCATTCCCCACAAAAAAAAAAAAAAAATCTGATTCAATGGAATGGTGTATAACAGTTGGTCAATCAAGACATTCTGCAGTTGGATTCCTCGAACCGAAACTCATATCCTGTCGTGATCCTCGCGAACAATCCATCATCGGATTGGACTCCTAGAAAGATGATACCCCAGAGGTTGCTGAATGAGCCTATGCCGTTGACCTCTTGTACCTAAGGGTAAGGTCGCAACCGGAGATCAACCTTCGCTCATCAAGTTCTTCAGGAGATAGGATTCGTGAAATATTCTTTCCGAAACCGTGACTGCTATTCTCCCAGAAGCCCTTCACCGGACCTCCAAGAAGCCAAAGCAAACAAAAAGATTCGGTTGTAAATTTTGCTGATAGGAATCAGGCCTGCTTGTTTTCTGATGTCGGTTCGATTTCAGGGGCAAACAAATTATAATATTTCTTGAACGGTAGTGCGCATCGGGATTTCTTTTTTTTTTTATATCTTGAATTTAAATGACAATTGTCGTCATTATTGAATAATCTTACTTACATTCCAGTTGTTTCAGAATATTTTATTGAAAAAAATTAATGTAACATTAAGAAAAAAGGGTAAAAATATTTTCCTTGATGTCTAAGACAGAAAGTATCGTTAGAATATAAATAAATTTGATTGTAGTACGGAGAGCACAATGGATCAGAAAAAAGTACCGGCTATATTATTACTACAACTTAAATAATCGTTGAATTATTATAATATGGTTATTATTATTACATACTATTATTATAACGCTGAAGTGAACATTCTATCAATAAAAACCAAAAAAAAAAATCAATTCTATTCTGTTGTAGATCCTACTATTTTATACTTTAAATATAATTCTTGAAGAAAAAATATTGTAGTTACCCGAGCACCTATAGTTTTTAAAAATGTCTTACTTTTGAAAACGTAGTGCAATTCTCTAAAGCAAAATTTTCTAGTAAAATATGGACTGAAACCAGGTTAAAAAAGGGGGATGGTTGGCCAGGTTTATCGAAAGGATAATAAATAAAATGTATATTTTCATATTTATTTTTTATCTATAAACGTATTTAGTTTACAGTATATACATTTAAGAACTTACTGTTTCTTATTTATTATTTTATTATGTAGTAATAACATATTTATATTAAATCTTTTTAATATGGTTAATTATTCATCATTCTGAATTGAACATTGATCTATTTTCTTCTTAGTTCAGAATTTCTTATTCAACTTTTTTGGGTATTTTGTTTTTTTGGTTTAACTTCATATTTTACTTTATTTTTCTATATTCATATTTTAAGGTATATTATGAAAATTTATATTGTAATAAAATAAAAAATATAAATATAAAGTAAATAAATATAAAGTATGTAATATAATGTAATATAAATAAAAAAAAATCGAATTATGGTCATCATGAATCTGTAAATATTCAAATAATCACCACCCATTTTTTAAAATTTAATCGGACCAACTCCGATTAAAATTTAGCATTTTAATGATTAAATGTTTAATTTTATGAGCCAACGATTTTTTTAGTATTAAGTCGATAACGTTCTACAGACGGATACTTATATGGATTTATTAATTGTTTAATAGATTAGAATATTTTTTTTATGTTTTATTTCTGAACAAGCGCCCGAGTTTCTGGGAGCCGTTTTACTTCGTGTCCCGCCATGCATTGTGGATTTTCTGAAATAGCGTACCTCATCTTATTTAGGCTGCTAGGAAAATAGACTTACCTATCTTTAAAATTATTGTTTAAAACCTGCCTATCATTTTAGTTAATATCAACAACCAACAAAAATATATTTAAATTATTCGTACATAAACCGTAAATCGTTATCTGAAATTATTTTTATTTGTCTAAAAATAAAATCTAATTCTTACAATGGGTCCCTTCCGATGATAATAACCAATGAAGGTTATTTTTCGATCTTCTGGTGCATTATGTTGATATCCCTGCAGTGTGATGTAAATGAGATGGTTTCATCTCTGGGTAGATAGAAAAAAGTTATTCCTGCCATTCATCACCACACAAAATCCAATAATTTTTTTGGATAGAAATTTGGTTTTGGCATTGGGGAATGGTTTGAATGGTGTTTCCATTGTCATGTTATACTAAAAAATATTAGTTCAATTGTAGTGAAGGTAAATATTATAAAAAAAGAGGGTAGTAATAACAGCTCATTAGAATCTGTAAGTAGCTCAGTGGTATTTTTTATTTCATCTGTTTACAGACGGGGATGGATTATTTGATTCCTGGGATCCTCCTAGGGTTCACTCAGACTCTATAAATTGGGTACCCTTAATTGCGGAAAAACCCGGTGGTTGAGCGTGATCTAGGATAAATCACCTCTCTGCCCAACCTTGGCCCAAGAATAGGTACAGTTTCTATTATGCACTGAACCCCAGATCATAGGTTGTAATGGTAAAGTTATTTTTTAAATTACAGTCTGTAAACATAAACACTCAATTTAAAAATAATAAAAACTGATATTTGATATGAAACGACCCAACAGCATTTGGCATCAGAGACTGATTACCACTTAAGTATCTTTGATGAATAATAAAAAACGCTGTTACCATATTTTTTTATTGTTATGGCAATGTGAAGACAAGAAGAATACTTTATAACCTCCCCTGCATTAAATTGAGGAACTAAATCCCTAACTGTGTTGGTACTAAGGTCCCTAAGTAGAATAACTTTCATTGAAGATCCTAATCGCGGTCTATATTTAGTACTGGAAGGGGGAAGAGCAACGACTTTGGTTCAGGTTCGGATGAGGGCTACAGATAATATTTATCTTCTCTCCTATCAGGCTCGAATCGACTCCGGGCTCGGGTATCGAGGGTGTGTCCCTGTGCCTCTATTGGAGCAGCGCGCTTTACGATGGAGTAACACTCTGCGGTTGCATTTTATAGCTAGCCACTTCACCTCCCCGTATTCGGGGGCATGAATCAGAATACCATCATCACCTGATACCCTCAGTTATTTACGGCCTTATAAATTTTACATTTACTACGAAATATTCATTTTAAGACACCGAGTGTTGTCTCACTCACAAAAATCGAAGGTAAGATTTTGTATCTTTTCTATACACAGAGATGCATGGAGCCTTACTTAGCCACGCTCTCGATGATAATTCGATGAAGTAGCACTGAAAAATAGGTATATAGTTTGTTATATTTTACTATAGGAATACTCATCTTTCACTTACTTATAAATGATATATATAATTAGTGGAAGTATTGCGATAAAGAAAAATTCCGAAGTCGAATACACCTATTTTTAGGCCTCTTATGAATATCTTCTTTTCATAAAGTAAAACTTTTTCGCTAAAATCTATCGATTATTTCTATAAAAAAATATTTATTGGAGGTAATGAGCGGCAAGGGATTGGATCAGCTAACAGCTCGGAGTTGCTGTACCAAATCCAGTTGTATCAGATAATTTATTTAATCTGATAAAATCCCGGAATGGATCGATTGGGATCTGGAGGCCCTCCTGAGGATTGTGGGTACCCAAAATAGGAAGAAAACATGGAGTGGGTGACTGATATCTGACAACCGTTGTCTTAGAAACAGTTCAGTCTTTATTATGTGCTGAACCCAAAATCTTCATGAGTAGTACAGTTTTTTTTAGGTTAATACATTGAAGTTTTGTTTGTTCGTTTAACGTCACTATTTGCTGCTATGACTAATCGGATGATGCTATATTGGGAGCTCTAAATTTTGCCTATCCACGTTTAATTAGGATAGGGATTTTTAACGAGTACCTGACATCGTGAAGGCTTGGGACCCCCGTTTAACGTCCCTTCCGAAGGGCGGCGTAACTAAGGATTTTTTACTCCCTTTGAATAATCCTAGGGCCACCTGCCGTGCTACGAACCCGCGATTTTGGGCTTAGAAGTTTCTTACGCTAACCACTAGACCACAGGCCATCCCCTTATCAAGGTTAAAACATTGATATTTCCAATAGGATAATAATAGAAACTACGTATGCTTTAGAAGAATATATTATATGAAATAAAGACCAGGAGGCCTCAATGGTTTGGTTATCTGATGAAAATGAGAGACAATAGATGGGAAAAGAAACTCTTCCTTTATATACCGGATTATAGAAGAAAAAGAGGAATGCCGAGGAAGGGATGGCCACAAGATGTCTGTGAGAGGGGGGAGAAGAACGGATTGATAGAAAGAATTGGCGGGAAAAGATTTTGTATATCTGGATACATTGATTATAAAAAAACTGCAAAAATAAAATAAAAATATTGATCTTTCTTACTCAAAGAAACATAAAAATCTATCGCTACATCATTTTCGAGATTATACATTTTCTATCCTTTATTTTTTCATTACTATTCCAAAATATATACCTGTTACATGAATAAAGGTGTCCGCTAACTGTTACCATTGTGCACTGGAGAACTGGAGGAGAGTTCTTCTGGAAGTATGTGTCACTGGAACACGGTAACGGTGTTGGTCCTTATATTGTCCATAGCGTGACTTACAATCTGTCAGGTCCCGAAAGCCGTGTCCCTAGCAGTGAAGTGTGGCTTACTTGATCGAGGAAAGCCTAGGTTTTGAGGCGCCTAAAGTAGATCACGTCTATACCAACCTGTCGTTGACTTCAGAACAATAAAAAAAATACCTGTACCACTACTTGGGTTCAGTACGTGGTAGAGATGTGCTATTTCTTGGGTCACGGTTGGGAGCTGATTTGTCCTAGGTTTCTCCCCCTATTTCGGGTATAAACTTTATAGAGGCTAGGTGAGCCCAGGGAGTTATCTAGATCCTATAGGACCCGTATTCGGCTGCTTACAGATTAAATAAAAGTCTTCCTTAGCCGGTTTTGAACATGGCATCTTAGGTACGGCAACTCAGCGCTCTACCACAGAGCCACTCCGCTCCATCAGAACAAGATATGTATTTAAATAATTTTTTCTGGTTCCTGATAAGCATTCAATTAATGTTTAACTATATTTTGGCAACAGTTACATGTACATGACAAGTACATGCGGTATAGATATATTATGCATTAAATTTGCCTTCCGATCATAAAAGTGTCAATTTTTTATTCAATATAATTCACTAAAGCCAAGGTTTTCACTGTAAGGGCACGAATATGAGAGCAACAAAGTCTCGAAACGTGGCCAAAAGATAGTTAAATATTTATTGGTTAAATCTCTAGAACCTGAAAAAATTATATCATATGCACATTTAAGAAAAATAGATACCTAATAAAAATAGATAAATATTAAAGTAATAATATTGCACGGTCTCTCTATGCACATGACCTATCAAGGAAGAAGAACATAGAAAAAATAATAATAAAATAATAAAAAAATAAAATAAAAAAGGGTCCTAGATCCCATAGGGTCCATCGCCGGCTGCTAACAAACTTAAGTTAATTGAACCAGGGTTTTCGCCAACTCAGTGCTTTTCTCAAATAAATACTTTCAAATATATGAGTGAAGCTATAAAGAACAGTCAAATACAATTATTGGGTATTTGAAGAGATTTTCGACAATTAAATATCCGTTAATAAGTTTATTTGATCCGATAATTGCCCCATTTGTCTTTCTGGTGTAATGAACGGTGCACGCCTACGGCATTGTAGAGGTCTTAAGGATATTTGACACAATGATGACGATGAATGTCTTTATTGAGAGGCTCGGCTTATAAAAAAAAAAAAAAGTTTATTTGAGTAAAATATTATTTTTTTTATTTTGATGATAATTGTTGACCTATGATAATGTATGTTGAAGAAATTGGTCCGGGTAGAGGTCACTGAATGAAATTCTCAAGTAATTTGAGAAAATCTTTATTGATAGCCTAATGATAATAAAGATTTTCTCAAATTACTTGAGAATTTCATTCAGTGACCTCTACCCGGACCAATTTCTTCAACAAACATTTTTTTTTTTTTTCTTAGTCTATTATTTATTCAAAATGTTTTTGTATAATTTGTGGTTTTAATTAGTTATTTTAATATGGATGTACCTGACAAGGAGCGTTTTTTTATGCAACTCAAACTTTGCTTATCTTAAGAGACCTTTTCCTAGCATTAAGATTTTTTTTCGATTCTACCATATTCTCTATTCCTTGGTATCTTATGGAATTGGCATGGTAATGAAGCGTTCCCAAAATTTTAAAATTGACGGTTATTAATTTGATAAGCAATTGGCGCAATTGAAGTTCCAGAACTGTTTCCTTGATGTATCATCGCCAGTTATGCGGAATATAGCATACATGTCTAGTTGTCACTTATCAATTGCCACTTGCTTCATGTACTGGGGCCAAGCGATTAGACAATGGGACGTCTCCTTGTCATCATGTAATGAGTTTGTGATCTGCCTCAATTGAAGAAGATGACGCAATCACATTAATTCGTTAGCGGCCCGGAGTCAAGTAGTCACTTACCTTCCACCCCTAAATGATAATAAACTGGGAGGATCGATAGTCGCTTTATCCAATGGAGCAATCGATAGTGAGGTAAACTTCGATTACTGCCTCCATTTTCCTGGCGACGAGAAAATAATTTAATTGAGATCTCACTGAAGTTTTTCATTCCGGAATACTCTAAAAAAGCAAATTTGATTATAACATTTTTTTTAGTTTAAATTTTACCCAACTTTGCGGTACTTCGAATCAATCATAAGTAAATTTTCTGCGCATGTGCCTTTATCTCTGCCTAGTATAGTTTCATCCTCTCCGATCTACCCCTTTCCCCATCGGAGACTTTGATCGTTAGCTTAGTTCTTGCCTCAAACCCCATTCTCTTGTCTCGGGTTATGCTCTTGGTAGTTCCATCCCTTAGCATATCAACCGTAATATCGAACTCTCTTATGTCCCTCTCTGCTTCCTTAAATCAGTTCAGTTTAGTTTTTTTATTTCTAAGGAATTCAAATAATTTGTTTTAAGCCTGCTTGCATTCATTCACAGCATATGTCCATAGAAATCAATCCTTCTTTTCCTCATTGTGTATGTGATCCTTTCTGTAGCTTTGTAAAGGGTCCCATTTCGTTGTATTTTATGTAATTTACTATAAATACATATGTAAAATATAGCCAAAAAAAAGAATGCTAGAGTTATTTACAAGGAGTGTGATGGCTCTAGAAGGAAGTTGTTCGAGGCCATGCAGATAGCGCGAAAGATTGACATTTCGGTTAATTATAAAACAGATTGTAGAAATTTGAACCAATTTTATTCTGAAACGTTGAATATTTTAAAAGATAAATTTTGCTTATATAGGTTAATATTACTTAATATGTTTGGTGGATCAGTTGATTCTATAGCCTTCCCAGCTGGTTGCGTATTACCTCCCTTTCAGTTGTATGTTGAACGTCTTGATGGTGGTTTGCTGTCTCAGGTTTAGAGCCTGTTTGGGCTGTTGATTGTGGGATGTAGTGCACCTTTTTCGAGATGTGATTTACATAACCTTGTTTTGTGTCTTGATAATGCCTGAATAGGCGAAACGTCGACCGGTAAGTGTGTGTGTTTTACTGGAGAATTTTGAAACAGAAGGCTTTGCATTGGGGTTTTTCCAATTGCACTATAATAAATACATACTCGTAAAGAAAAAAATATTTATAAGTTTTCGAAATTGGTCCTTCCGTAATACTTATAACGGTCAGTTAAATGATTAATTGAATGGAATTTCCTCAACTTTACGATGGAGCGAATAGAAACTGAACTACGTTGAATAATGTGTGTGCCAATTACTTCCTATTCAAAAACGTGACTTACTTAAAAAAACACCGGAAAATAGAAAATTAAGGACAACGTTCCCTTTTACTTATCAAGGTGAAAATTGTTGAGTTTAACACCGACAACATTAAAGGAACTATTTAGATTTTGAAAATCTGATAAACTATTCGTTTACTTAGAGAATAAAATTATATAGTGGACAACTATATAATATTATTTCTATATATTTTTAGATATATATAGTTGTTATTTATTTGTGCTAATCTTGACCGCTATTTATACCTAAATATTTATATTGAACCATTGAATTCACTTGGTTTCAATTAGATGGTTGTCCTGCACATTACGGAAGAGGTCCACGAAAAAGGCTTCAACTAAATCATAGTAATCATTACTAAGAAATTCCAAAAATGCCGAGCCTGTCTTAATGCTCAAGTAAATCACTTTGGACAACATTTAATATAAATGTTAATGTTTACATTTAATGAATAAAGTAGTTGTAACAAAAAAAAAAAGTTTTATTTATTAGCTTTGCCTACATAATTCACAACAATGAAAATCTCCTAAATAAAGCGTTTGCGGAATAACCTCCGCAGGAAATTATTTTCTTGTTTAAAAGGTCATTAGTTCAAATTTTCAGGCTGCTTAACTCTGAATCACCCTCTTTATTCACACGGAAAAAAGATATAATGGATTGAAATGGTCTCTCCTCGTTGAAATTCGACAGAGTTCTTCGGATGAAACGTTGGATATAATCTTTGACTGCACCCCCAATCATTTCAATCCATTATTAGAATTATCCAGTCTACTATTTTACACCTAAAAAAAAGATATATTTCTTTTACCTCTTAATTATATGTTTTTTAACACCACGAATTGGTTTCTTAATTTTTAGTTGTAAAGATATTTAAAGACTATTTTTACCCTCCCCTTCTTCCGATGTTTTATTTATTATCCCTGGTGCTGGCATAGTAGGGCTGGGTTCTCCACACTGTTTACTCTATTGTCGTCTGTCCTTTCTCTCGGTCTCCCTCCTTGTCGGAAGATCGTTTTCATTATTGTCATGGTTCCTTATTTCACGACATTCGATAACTCGTATATGGGACATAATTAGGGGCAATGATATATGAAAAGTTTCCTTCATTTAAGTGAAGAAAGGTTGAAATCCCGATTGAATCATCAGTTACATCAGACATCTCAGTGACGGAAACGAGTTCACAGAAGTGGCCCATTAATCTATGATCTTGAAATGAAGATGTCGGGGGCTTATAGGCAAGTAATGGACCGACACGTGGAACCGTTCAATCACCGGCCAATACGGAGATGAACTCACTGCCCCAATTTCACGGATGAACCGAAACAGCACACGTAGGTTCCCTATACCTAACAGATTTCCTATAACAGAGTTGACGTAAGTTCCGGCAAGATGGAGGACTTCAAAAGAGGTCGTAAAGGCGCGATTAAGGCCATTTTAATTACTCAGTAAGTCAAATTGAAAAGACGGAAGAAAGGTGTGTGGTTTCATTTAGTGCTGTATCGTGACGGATTCCGCTTTTATCCCGTTGGGTGGCAATTTCCGTATACCCTGCAGGGCCATTCGACTTTCATATCCTCACCAATCTCTCCAGTTAACAAAGCATGATGTTATAGATGCGTTGATCAAACATTATGCATAGCTTACATTGCAAGAACAAGTTGCATAACCATGAAAAGTAATTACACGATTTCACATTATCTAATATATAATAGAAAACAAAAAAATGATGTGGAGAGTTGACGGAATTTTAATATCTTTAGAAATTATTAAAATGTATGGGAGTTGCAGACAACAAACACATTTATTTATTATTCTTTTATTTTACATTTGTACTTGCGCAGTTTCGCATCCAGCAAATTTGATCTAAGTGTTTTTTTTTTCTCCTTTATTTGCAGGAATATGAAGTTTTTGAAATTATTAGTTTCTGAGCAGGTCTCTTGGCCATTGGCTTTTCAATCTTCTCGTAGCAAGTTCGGGCAACAGAGAGTAGGAAAGAAAAAGAACAAGCGGACTTTGGTGATTTTATGTTGACGAGAGGAATGTTGTGTATTTGCTGTGAATATTTGATTTCATGTCGTTGTGTTCAATAAGTTTTTAATAAAAGAAGTATAATTTATGTTAGAGAAGAATTGGTTGACTGTAACTTCTAAGATAAGGAAGAAATCCTTTGGGGGTGCAGTCAATAAAAACACCTTAATAAGTGTAACTTATTTATTGTGTGCCGACGTTTCGGCCTGATGATTCGGACACTGCGATATCTTACAGTATAGTTCAAATAATCTGTTATATTTTATTTGGCACTGCACTGTATGTATTGTTTTTTCAGAATTGTTTATTCATTTACGATACTTAAATCACACAACACCGGTACCACCATTGGTTAATGAAATAGGCAAGAAAGGTTCCAATACTTCAGATATGCGGAAAGGGTAAGAGATCCAAAGAATCTGTGAATGAACTGAGAACTTAATTTTATGTAGATAGTAGGAAAGGTGAAGAAGACAATATCCGAGGAAAATTATCTACAGACAGGTTCATAGGAAGAGTGACTGAAACTCGCAATAAAACTGAATGTTTTTTAAAACATTCCTTTTTGCTCTTGCTCAGTATATTTGTGGATTAATGTCTCATCAATTGTAAGAAGGACTATCTTCAACAAGATATTTTATTGACTGCCGATTGCCATGCGAGTGTGAATCGGCTGAACTTAACGTCCAATCATTCACGCACCTACATTGTAGACCTACTTCGCATGACTACAGGAGATATCGGACTCCCGTTGGGTCGTGAATGGGGTTGTAAGACTACATAAAGCGTTGTGGATGTCTGTAGCCTTATCCGATCCTACTACAAGCATTCCACTTCCAATCGTAAGTAGACTTATCGCCCTACAAATACACCGCGAACTCCAAATTTTAGTTTACTGTTGCGTCATTAATTTTTATCAGTATTTGTTAATTATTCGTCCTTTTTGCTAGATTCAGGTTTTTTTCCATTGATTTAAATTTTTTATTTACTGTCTGGTGTTTTCTTTGATGTACAATTTTTTAACTACTAATATACGTGTTCATCATGTGTATCCAATTAGAAACTTAAGTAGCTCACTTTTTAGTGCGTGGCCTTATCTTTCAAATAGCAAATCTAATTTAAGTTATACCCTATGTTTGCCTAAAGGCGGACCAACCCATTTTAAAAATTTTACTGCTGTTCATTTAATTCTTCCACAATACATACTAAACGTTTTAGCTGATTTAGCCTGATGTTATTTTAGAAACTGAATATCAGTTTACTAACTATTTTGTATCCCTATAGTGAGAATATTATTTGATATGATTCCTCACTTAGTATTGGTTTGAGATATTGTCTATTTCGAATAAAAATAAGTAATGAAACGTTTTTATTTATTAATTTAGGGTTGTTTTATTGACTAAATAAAAATATATTTTATAAGAAAAATGTCTTAATTTTATTACACTGGTTTCTACTTTGAATATACAGTGATAAAATCGTAATAATGAAGTAAGATGTATATTTATTAATGTTACAATTTACAAGGCCGGCGTAGGGGGTTCGCAGGCACCAGTTGTAACCTCTAGTAATACAATAAAAATTATATTATATTTAATTTAATCCTCAATACTTAGCAGATGAGTATATAGCCGATCATATTAGTTCGGCTATAAAGGTTTTATCATCAGCATTACTCCTTTCCAATCTCAAATCCAATTCTCTCTCATGGACTAGAGGTACTGAACATTAATTTATAATTAATTAATCAAGATCAATACATTTTAAAAATATATGAGCTTTACTTACATTAACGCCAGCTCATTACTCAAAAACGTCAATCGCTTCAACAGGCATCCTCTTATCCTCGGTTTTTAAGTAAATCATTCAAATAGAGAAGTAATATTTAGTGCATCAAGCTTGTTGAGCGAACAAAAAACGGGGTAGCTCAGTGTGTAGAGCGCTGAGTTGCTACACTTAAAGTTCCGCGTTCAAATCCTGCAATGGCAAATATATTCTTTGATCTGTAACAGCCACGGATGGACCCAGTGGGAACTACAGACCCAGCCTCCATAAAGTGGGTGCTCTCAATTGAGAGAAAAACCTGCTGGTTCAGCGTGATCTCAGACAAATAACTTCCCTGCACAACCGTTGTCCTTGCAACAGTACGGTCTTTACCATTTAGTGAGCCCAAAACCCTTTGTGGGTTGTGGTGGTACAGGTTAGTGAAGCTGACGAATTCAAGATAGGCTTTTTCTTTTTTTAAGGATTTGCGGTTTTTTGACAGAAGTAACCCATGTCCTTGATCCTTTCAATAGCCCTTCGTGTTCAGATATCTTTCAATCAGGCAACTTTCTCTCATATCTTGTTCTTCTGTTTCGATAAAAAAATCAAATATATGTCAGATAGCAGAGAGTGCGGTGTAGCCCAGTGCAGAAAGAGCTTATTAAACATATTGAAGTTTAATATTTTAACAGCCACGGATGGAACCTAGTAGGATCTGGAGATTCTCTTGGGATACAACCAGCCTTTATAAAGTCGGTGCCTTTTAATGGGGAGAAAACCTCGAGCTTCAATGTGGTGTCGGGCAAATCATCTTCCTTCACAACCGTTATCCTAGAAACAGTACAGAATCCCAGATGTACTGAACCGAAGGCCCTTCATGGGTTGTAGTAGAACAGTTTTTTTTTTTTAATTTTTTGTAAATTGTCAGATAGCTTAAATGAATGCCACTAGTTGGAAGATTTCTTTAAGTTCATATAACAAAACTACTGGGAAGCCATTGAAATAATTGAGATGATGCAATAACTAAAGTGAGATAGACTAACTAATAATTGCATAAATAATGAAGGTAATGATACACCGGCGTAATGGTACTATCGTCATCGCAAAGAAATTACTGATTTCGCACACTTTGGCGATACTGATGACATGTTATAATTTACTTTCCGGATTTCGAGGGTCATGAACGACGTGTATGGAGTAATTAACTAGAATGTTATGTTTTAGGGCCCCAACGAAATCAATATTAATAATATTTGAGATGCGTAAACATTCAAATGTGATTGAAACATTGGAAAAGACAAATTTCACTTGTATTATTTTAATATTTATACCTCTCTCTCTCTCTCTCTCTCTATATATATATATATATATATATATATATATATATATATATATATATATATATATATATTCTCGAGTTTATATAAAATATACACCTGTAACACTACACCAGTAGTATCAGTATGAAGTATCAGGACTAAAATGTTTCTAAGACAATAGTTTTGGAGAGAGGTGATTTGCCCAAGATCACGCTTAACAACCAGGGTTTTCCCCCTTATGTAGGGTACCCAATTATATAGAGGCTTGGAGAGCCCCAAGAGGGTCCAGATCTCATAGGGTCCATCGCCTTCTTTATACAGAAATACCCCCAGGAGGGCCTGCAAATCCTACAGGCTTCATGTAAGGTTGTCAACAAATTAAGTAATTTAGCAGTCACAGCTGGTTTTGAACCAGTTACCTTCATCACAGTAGCTCAGCACTCTATAGATGCGCTACACAATACTCATGTTACAAAAGTACTAACATATCTCGTATTCATAAAATTCAAATTATATTCCATACTCAATTGATTTTGCGAGAACTTCAAACGGATATTTCCGTTGAAAACCCAAATTTAAATTTTTTCACGTTCGCAATAATTTATTACAATATATTGTATTTTTTAATATTTACCAAGAATGATACTCATGAAGAATTCAAAGTTACTTTTAATAAAAAATATGCCTTTTTTTTTAATATTGAAATATAATCATTTATCTTTAAAAAGTAAATAAAAATTATTCTTATTGCGATTGAATTCCGATTAAAAATTATTTCTATTCCAATATTTGGACTGCTTACAAAAATTGATTATGTTATTAATTTTGCATAAAAATGAACTGAATGTATATAGCTATCTCTTTCATTTTAAAGTATCAGATGAAGATATAAGTTTGGCTTTCCCCGGTCAAAAAACCGTAACTTTTAATAAATATTTAATAGAATTAGTTAAAAAATAAGCGTGAGACAAATTCTTTAATCATTTATATAAATTAATTTAAAAAAGACATAAATTATTTAATTACCAGATGAGCTAATTCTAAGAATGATTTTTTTCTTCAATAAGAAACTGAAAAACCATAATTTCTTTGTGATCATTAGATTGAACCAAACAATATGTCTCCTGTAAAAACAAATGTATTGCCAATGTACAAATATGAGAACAATATTGGGTCGTAACATATGAAATGTCAGTGAAGGTGTAAATTTAAATTATTAGCAAACAAATTATTAAACCATACTTTTATTAATCAAAATAAGATCCTTCACTTTCTATACACTTCTCCTAACGTGAAACAAGTATTTCTATCCCCGTTCTGTAGAAATTAGGCGTCAAGGAAGAAGCAAAGTCTTGGAAGGCCGATTTCAGGGCATTTTCGTTGTCAATTTTTTTATTTAAAAACATTATCCAAACAACGGAAAAAGTAAAAATCAGTTGGAGAAAAGTCCGGAGAATATAATATGTAAGGACCTAGGAGGAAGGAACTATATTCAGCTCCTGCAAAAAAAAATCAGGTGAACTGCTGGGCCTCGGTTAATTCATGTGGTACCCATATTTCCAGCTTTTTTGTCTATGAAACCTAGTGTATGAAACGCGGTTGAAAATTAGAAAAAATAAATAAAAAGATATGATAAAAATAAAAGGAAAATTAAAAGCAAAACATATTAAATTAAATTAAATGAGTTACCCTTACAAAGGTAGTGCTAAGCTGAGTATTGAGAGGATGTTTGGATCCAATGAAGAGAGTGCACTACTGGAATGAGAGTCCCGCTGGAAGTAATCTTATCGCATGTTGACAATTGAAGGTAATAAACTGTAGCAGGTTACTGAGATTAGTGTCAGTTATGTCCCGGATCCAGCGCGGACCTGTTACTTCAACTGGATTCAACTCCATGTAAGTTTGTAAACAGTCAGTTGTAATCGTTACATTTATAGTGAAACTTGTTTTATTAATGTACCTTGCCCGCAAACTTGTCACACACGTGCCGGTATTTTTTTTCTGTTTGCTTTGACTCACTGGAGTTGGGTGGACGTCTGGACGAGGTCATTATTTTTTATTTCTAGTGACCCGCATAAATTATTGGCGTACACGTCATTCTACTTTGTTTTTAATTGAAACTCAGTGTATCTCCACCGCAACTATCTCAACGGCAGCGCAATATTGCTTAATCTTATATTTTTATTTAAATAATTTTATGTTATCTTACTTCTATACATATCGGCTACATGTATTTATCCATTTATGAAACCCGATACATTGAGTGAGTCATTCAAGGATAGTTCATATATCTGCAGCCGCGGCGAAGAAGTGGTTAAGTCGAATTTTGTCCAGAAAGAGTTGAGTGTATTGAGGGAAGCATAGGCGGATCCAGGTTTTTTGTGTACTGTGGAGAATCCATTATAGTACATAATTATAGGCAAATCACATGATCATAGTTGTTAAAATAGCAGAAATAACATGAGTGAAACTATTGTTTAGATATTTTAATAAACCTTTAAAACCTTTCTATAAATACTACCAGTTTATTTCTAAGTTATTGATGATTTTTTGCCCGTCTTCCCGTTGTCCCCCCTCCTGGAAAAATCCTTGATCCACCCTTGGAGCGATAACTTCTTTTCAAACGTATGCCTGGCTTAGCCCCTCATTCTCTACGAAAATAATACAATTCCACTTTAAACCCATTTTAGAGAAAATTCGACTAAACAACTTCATCGGGGCTGTCGATATATTTTATTTTATTGTAGAAATAGAAATAGAAAAATAATTTTATTCTGGGACCAGGTCCCTTAAGAATAACAGAAAGGCATAAAATTAAATAAATATATCTGGCTAAAGGAATACATTATTAGAATAAAACAATATTTACATAATATCTTGAAAGTAAATAACTAGCAGGTATGTTTTGCTAGAGAATTAGAAAATGTAATAGAAAAAAAAACAGACAAATTTACAATAGAAAGAAATAGGCTTATAGAAAAATAAGTGAATAAATAATTGTACATAGCAGATTTTTGATATAGTGCGTTGGATGTGAAATGCAAGGGACGTTTTGTGCCTAATTTGAGAGGTTTGGCACACTCAACCTGGCAAACAAGTTCAACCTATTATTATTTTAATTATACCTTAAGATGTTGAAATTTAAATTCTTCTGATGGGTAAGTAAATTAAATTCTACTTTAAATCAATGCAGCACACTTTTTTTATTTTAAAAAATGACAAAGTGGCAGCACGAGAAATCAACAAAAATTAAAACAGCCGGAAGCTTAAGTTGGAGATTCGATCACGATTGATGATTTCGAAATAACCATTCACACTCCTTCATTTTTTTTTAATGCTTTCTGGAATGCCATTACTGAATAAAACCTAGTGTTAATTTATAAAGATGCTTCTAAACAATAAGTTGAAATAAATTCTACTTTAAATCGATGAACGGATTTGAATGGCACGCTTTCTTGTAATTAAGGACATTATTATGTCATCTTGACCCAGTGTATCGTAATGTGGAGGTGTTACTGATTAGTGATGTTTCTAATTATAACGGAATAAGTAGAAAAGGAGCAGTCTGTGTAGTTTTATTTTTCAAATTCAATGTTTTGACCCTAACTTGTATGTCTTAAAATCTATCTAACTGGCTCAGAAAACGGTTTAAGAATCCACAATGTGGAAGAAAGTAAGTGAAATCTTACCTTAATACCTCATGTTCTTGGCTTTAGTCCATCATTATTTGATAAGACAAAACCGGAGTTTACCACATATTTTACACATAATACGGAAAAATCCATCTAATTCTTCTCGTATCCAACCCTTACAATCCAAAATCCTTCGTAAAATCCTCAATGCTCCTTATTATGTCACAAACAAACTCATCCATCATGATCTTAATACCCCATATGTTGCTGATTTGAACCAAACTAGATAGCTATCCTTCCATGACAAGCTTCATACACACTTGAATCCGCTAGTCTCTCAACTTGCTTCCCATACTATTCCTGATAACCCTCCGAGGCGTCTGAAAAGAAGATGGCCTCGAGACCATCTACTATAAGAACTTTGTTGGAGTGCTACCGATGAGTAGTTTCTCCACAAGTGTTTTTCATGTCATATTGTACATATTAGCAAATTTACTTATTGTAATATTATTATAGTTGTAAATATCAATAAATTAATTTTTTTTTAAAATACGAAAAGAAGTAATAATTGAGTACTTAAGATTGGAGTGTACAATCATAATCAATAGATTTCTGCTGGATTTATGGATGACAGTTGTTAGTGTTTTTTCCAATATCCAGTTATCTTTTGATGATCATGTGGTCATCTTCTTTTCAGACTCTTTGATTATCGTGAATTGAAGAGGAAGCTAGGTTTGAAACTAGAGGGTTTGAGTGGTAATGAAGTTTGTTATGAAAGGATAGATACCGGGTTCGGGCCAAATCAGCAACAAAAGGGACATTAAGGTCATTATGGATGAGTTTATTCTTAATGAAATAAGGAGCATTGAGGATTTTCGATTGCTAAAACAAAAGGTATTTGATGATTAAGTATTGAAGTAGCCTGAAACGGTGAGTAGTTTACTATCGTTTCAGTATAGAAAAAGAATTCCAGATTAAACGTTTATCAAGATATGCTAAGTCTGTTCAACAGGAAACAGTGGGATAATATTAAGGAAACTGAAGGACATAATAGAATTTTAAAATGTATAATAGCTAATCTGGTGATAAGGATTTTATTTAATCTCTATGGCGTAGGATGCCAGCGTGGGTAGACCTCCTGCTTCAACCTTTTTTCAAATTTTCAATCAAAAGAATTTTCGGGTATCATATTCAATGCTCTGAGTTTCTTTTTTTTGATGACACGATGTAGTTCCATAAATTCTATTCAGTCCATCAATTCAGTTGTTTACTTCAGAAGAATGACTGCCAACTGCCGGACAAGGATTCAAGTCTTGCAGATGAAGTAACAGTAATTTATTAGGCAAAATCTTTTCAGATGTCAACCGAACAAATGGGACAGTTGAACCTTAAGTTGAATAAGATGCTGCTTGAAGTTGAGTACAGAAGGTCACTCAACCATGGCAACCCTTCCTCAATGACCACTTATGTAGACGTTATTTACTCCACTTGCACTAACTGGTCAAACCTGTCTGTGACATCTACTTCAGTACGGCCTCCTCTGTACTTTTGCATTACGTCCTCATTTTCATAAAAATCAGGCTTGGGATTCAGGCTCAATGCTGTCTACCTTTGGGATAAAATGTCGGAACAACTCGAGAACGTGAAAGGGCACATAGAAATATTTAAAAAAAGAAAAAGGTACACTATATCCTTAAAACAAACATATATTTTATAGATTTCATATACTTAAATGTTCATACCCAAAAATAAGCAATTCTGTCTGCCTCCAAGATCAAAATATTCGAAGTCTTATATACAAAATTACTCGAGATATGGAACATCACATAAAGATATTTAAAAACAATTTTTTATGCTTAAAACAAAACGTATTTTATATTCTTCAATGTTCATATTTCAAAAAAAGCAACTCTGTCTTCCCCTAAGATCAAATTATCCGAACAATCAAATGTAAAAAATCACTCGAGAACATTGAAGATCACATAGAAATATTTAAAAGAAAAGAAAGATACAATGAATTATTTATGCTCAAAACAAAAAATATTTTATAGATTTAATATTCTTAAATGTTCAAAATTCAAAATAAGCAATTCTGTCTTCGCCTAAGATCAAATTATCCGAACAATCATATGTACAAAATCACTCGAGAACGTGGAAGATCCCATAGAAATATTTAAAAGAAAAGAAAGGTACAATGAATTATTTATGCTCAAAACAAAAAATATTTTATAGATTTAATATTCTTAAATGTTCAAATTTAAAAATTACCAATTCTCTCTTCCCTTAAGATCGAATTATCCGAACAATCAAATGTAAAAAATCACTCGGGAACATTGAAGATCACATAGAAATATTTTTAAAAACAGAAAGGTACAAGATATTATTTATGCACAAAACAAAAAATATTTTATAGATTTAATATTCTTAAATGTTCATATTTCAAAATAAGCAATTCTGTCTACCTCTAAGATCAAATTATCAGAACAATCTTAGATATAAAATTAATTGAGAACATGGATGATCACATAGAAATATTTTTAAAAACAGAAAGGTACAAGATATTATTTATGCACAAAACAAAAAATATTTTATAGATTTAATATTCTTAAATGTTCATATTTCAAAATAAGCAATTCTGTCTACCTCTAAGATCAAATTATCAGAACAATCTTAGATATAAAATTAATTGAGAACATGGATGATCACATAGAAATATTTTTAAAAACAGAACGGTACAATGTATTATTTATGCTCAAAACAAAACATATTTTATAGATTTAATATTCTTAAATGTTCATATTTCAAAATAAGCAATTCTGTCTACCTCTAAGATCAAATTATCAGAACAATCTTAGATATAAAATTAATTGAGAACATGGAAGATCACCTAGAAATATTTTTTAAAAAATAACTATATTTGTTATCCTTAAAACAATTTTTTTTTTTATAGATTCAATATTTTTATATGTTCTTATAAAAAACATCAATCATGTAAATACCAAATAAGCAAAGTAAAAGTGTACCACCATTTATTTGATTTTATATTCTGTATTTTATATCGGCTTTCAAAGATCCATAATATTTTTTCTACCAATAAATATATATAAGATTAATAGACTGAGACACGAAAGCAACTTTTTTACTTGCCGCGTAAATTTAATCCTTTATGGATTATAATGGTACAGTTTTACACACAAACACACACACACACACACACACACACACACACACACACACACACACACACACACACACACATATATATATATATATATATATATATATATATATATATATATATATATATATATATGTAAAACCATTCTAATCCGTGAAGGGTCCTGGGTTCAGTACTTGGTTGAGACTTTACTGTTTCTAAGACCTAGGTTGTGGAGGGAGGTGATTTATCCAAGATTAATACCCAATTAAGGGTACCCACTTTGTATATGTTGGGTAAGCACAAGGGTTCGCAGATTCCACAGTGTTATTTAGAAAACTTAACGATGATTCGTCGATCTGTTCTCAACATAAATAAAACTAATATTGCTGAGCATTCATTTCCGATTAATCTGACAGCTATATAATAGCTTTTCATTGATTAGTTACGGATCAATTGAAATTAAAATAATGAATGGTCTGCAATAAGAGGCCAGTATTAAAATGCGAGTCAGGCATTCTTTCGAACAATCATTTATCATAAATAGGTTCATCTTGTTTTTGCGATGAGACTATATCAATCTGATTTAAGTATTAAATAATAAAATGAAATGGTATGAGGGAAAATTATACAATTGAACAGCTATACATACTTTCCGTAAGTTTCGAAGTTTAAAAAAGATTCTTCCGACACATCTTCTGTTTATAAAATGTTCAAAGCGACTGGAATATATTGTTTTAATACGGTTTGTCTTTTACGGACTTTTTACTACCAATTAGCGTGAAAACTATAATTTTTAAAGTTATAGGTAATGAAAAAAACATAAATCGCTAAGGTTTCCTTCAAGGCTCACTCACACTTGGCAAATATCGGCCAAGGCAAATTCCAATTGGCTCCGATGACCGAGATTTCTGGCCAATCAGAACTTAAGACAAACGCCATTGGTAGACCTCAAGTGCGTGCACACTAAGCTAAGAGCACACTAAGATCGAATGGTAGTTAAACTGCCTTGGAAAACGTAAATAAATAACAGCAGACAAGAAGTCATACTGACGTGACTCCGAATAGGACACACGCATTTTACCCATCAATACTCGTTAACTGGAACACCTAGACAGTTTACGATACAACGCACATAAGATTGTTAAACACAGGCAGTTGATGGATTACCAGACTGCCATTAGTCAACTTAACAAATACCAACAGCAGTCATATTACTTAACTATTTAATTATTTAAAACAAATCACCTTACATGAATTTATTTGGTAATTTTCATTCTATGTATATAGATAATATTTTCCTTAATTTTTTTCAGCCGTATTATACAAATATTTTTTATATACCGTAAAAATGGGTGAAAATCTGCCAGTATTTGGAGTTATTATGTTGCGAAAATATCGTTATGTAAAAGTCAAATTTGTGTCTACAAATAAGACATCATCTAGTTCATGAATAATTTATAGTACAAGAAAATCTTATAACTTAAGTTTTTACCAAAAACTGATATTTTTTGGCACAATTTCAATCCAGCTTTTGGGGTGACTATGTTTCAGATCGGTTGTTAATACGTATTCAATAAGGAAAAGCAATTGGCATATTCTCCCCTTAGCATTCTGAAAAAATAAATATTAGGCTAAATAAATTTACACAACTATGTTCAGAAATCCTAATAAGTTAGGTACAGAAAGTAATAAAGATACAAAGAACTTTAAAGATTTCCCTCTTAGATATTAACATGTTTTTTTTGTTTCTTTATACTTTTTTGGGTTTATATCATCCTAAAAATACCGAAATATACATGGTTTTATGGGCCACTTCCTGTCAACACCACACTTTTCCATTGCTGAAATAATGGAATAATAATTTGCAAAGTTTTCTCCCAGGATTACGTCTGACTGTCCTGATGATGTTGAAGATTGATCCAAGTCCAATGATGTGACGTGATTATCTCACGAATCTGTGCTCTACCATTAAAAAATTGTATAGACAGGAAAAATAAATTATTATAAAATACTTATTAAAGCATAAATAAATAGGTAATCAAAATTATTTACTTGAATATCTCAATTTGTACCTTAAACTTCATTTGGGATATGCAGCACATGGTGCAATTAGTATAATTAACATAGTAAAGGTAGGTTTAATAACAAGAGGATCTTGAATATGTGAAATTCAATTGTGGGAAAGCACAGTCACATTATGATATAGATATTTTCACCCCTGCTGGAGCATTTCGACCCCATTTTACGGTATATTTTAGTTATATTTAATAAGTAGAATATTGTTACCTGGTGTTTTGGGAGTATAAAAGGCAATACGGTTGATAGAAGGAAAACGTCATGGATTGCAGACGTCACCTGTGCAACGTTGCTAATAAAGATAATTAAAAAATACCATCAGGCGGTTGAACGTGATCAGCCCCACATCACCAGAGGAGATGGTCGTACGTGAGACTTAACTCGACTAAGAAACATGAGCCAAAAAAAAATGATGGGATGTTCTGAAGTTTTTTTATTGTACCGATAAAGATTGTCATGGCAAATCAACAACCTTGGCAGACGACCGGATGTTTATTATATTGATGAAAAACCTTAAAATAGTCATTATAAAGTAAACTATCTACCTCACAAAAAAACATTAACAATGTCTTTTTCTACGAAAAATATTTTTTTTTCTAAGGAAGATTTACAGTTAAGCAGCATAATCTCAGACTATATATAAATAACATTAATGCTGCTGGGGACTGATAAAACCTTTTAATATTAACTATATTGCGTTATATGGTTAAAAATAGCCTGATGTTAATTAATTATTAATTAAAGTTATCAAATTTAATAAGTATGTCATGCGATTAATAAAATAGGTAGTTTATTAATAAGTTAAACTTTATAATATATTATATTTTAAAAATATATTAATAATATTCACGTAATACTAATTTTCTAATAAAGCAGTAAAATAACACATTTGACGCTCTAGTTCACACTATAGCATGTAAATTTTTTATAATTATTGGTCAGCTGTTTTGAATTTTAAATATTTTTATTTTAAAGAGAAAAGATATGCCCCCGGCCGGGATTCGAACCCGGAACGACCCTGGTGGCTCAATTGGTTGGATCGCTGTCACAGAGAGACAGAGGTTCCGGGTTCGAATCCCGGGCGGGGGCATATCTTTTCTCTTTAAAATAAAAATATATAGCATGTAAACATTGTGTGAATGTAAGTATAATAAAAATATTCTTTATATATAACGAAATAAATTTGTAGGCATTAATGGTTATTTTTCCTGTCCTACCATTAAATTAAAATTTATTAAATGACGAAAAATTTGTTTGTGAAAATTTTACTAAATAAATACTAAATTATATAAATATATAAATAAATAAATACTAAATTATATAAATAAATAAATACTAAATAATTAAATAGATAAATATAAATTCGGTGACTAAGTCTTAATTCAGTTATTCTTACAATTGACACAAACGTATAGTGGTTCATTCGTAAAAAAGAAATTAGAAATTTCACTTTAATATAAACGAGTAAATAAGAGTGTGTGCAAAAAAAAAAAGTCAAAATACTGAAAGGCTGCCTGTACATAAAAATAATTAAATAGAGTTATTTAACTAACATAAGGTCGAGATTTCCTCAAATACCTACATACTTAATTTTCCATAATCATTCAGGAAGTTATAAAGCAACAATACAATCAATCGTATTCTTATTCCGCTGATTAAAGAGACGCTTTGCAGAATCTATATTACTGCATTATTTCTTTCATTCTTATTTCAAACCTATCGTTGTAATGTTATCGAAGTTAAATGTGTCTTAATAATTAGACGCAATTTTAGTATTCTCGGCAGAAATTAAAGTTCCGAACGACGTAAAAAATGAACCTTGGGTCTCTATATCCTGTGTCTGCAAAGTAATTCCCATGTGCCTTGCGAGCGCGGACGTCAAACGTCTCTCGACGGCAGTCTTAATTGTGTTATTCTTCTCAAAGCATCCCGTAAGTAATGGACTTCACATTCAGACTGTTGACATAACTTAGGGGAACGAAGCTTTATTTTAAACATAAGAAAAAATAAGTAATGATGTAAAGTAACAACAGAAAATGACTAATGCGTTTCGATATTGCTTGGGTTCAGTTCGTTGCATGTAACAATTCCATCAAGTGTACAGAATATTAATTGGGTAATTATCATATGCAGATTTTTTTATAAGGATGCTAATAGTCTAATGCGGCGAATCTATACCATTAGGAATACTAAGTGACTTTATCAAGATCCCATAGTTCTCTGTTAACATTGGGTTCTTTGAAATCAGATAGCTTTAGTTGGAAACACGGAAACTCTCAACTACCGGATAACTTATATGGAAACGAATTAAAGTCATTTCTATTTTCTGGTGAGGAAATTCGAACTTAGGAATGATGAAAAGTGAAAATTTCGCATGCGAATTCGGATTTCACAGCCGAAATTTCGAAGTACTCGCATGTTACATCGTCTCTGTAACAGGATCTGTGTAATTGCGCTGTTCTTCTGAGTTTGAGTTACATAACTCAGTAATTTCGAATTCAGCGGTTCAGCAGTCGTGATGAAAAAACTCTCATTATTAGTTACGTAAACGTTTCTTCTTCTTTTAACGTGGGGAGTTTTACTCCTACCCCACCATTTTAAGGAAGATGTGAGCACGCCTGAGGAAACATCCAATTTGGCATCAATGTTGGCAAAAAGTTTACTTAGGAACCTTGAATTTTGAACTTTTTGGCCATGGCTTCATAATGCTAATTCATGCAAAACAGACAACTCCTTAAACATGAACTCTATCAAGGATTTTTTTTTTAAATTTATTTATTGATATTTACAGCTGTATTACAATAATACAACAACTAAATAGGCTAAGTGGTACATAATGACATGATAATGACAAGTAGAGAAACTACCCACTGGTAGTACTCAAATCAAAGTTCAACTAAGAAGGTCACGTGGCCATCTTCTTTTCAGACGCCTTGGAGGATTATCGTGAATTGAAGAGGAAACTAGGTTTGAAACTGGAGGGTTTGAGTGGTAAAGAAGTTTTTTATGAAAGGATAGATATCGGGTTCGGGCCAAATCAGCAACAAAAGGGACATTAAGATCGTTATGGATGACTTAATTCTTAACAAAATAAGGAGCATTGAGGATTTTACGAAGGATTTTGGATTGTAAGGATTGCATACGAGAGGAATTCGATGGCTTAGTGGAGCCCCAAAGCTCTACTCCGTAAGTCCAAATAGGTCGTATGATGGTCATGTAGATGAGTCTTTTGTAGTTAATTGGGAGCTAAGAGCGTATTTATCAAGGACTAAAAAAATTATTTAATAGATGACAATCTGTTTAGATTATTGTAGTTCTATTAGTAATAAATATAATATTAAAAACCTGAACCTACATGACCAAAATCATATGACCAGGAGCTAACCCGGAACGATTTGCCAAATTCCATTCTATGATTTTAATTATTGCACAGTTGATACCTAGAATTTTTATTTTCCAAGAAAAATTCAAGTTCTTTCCAGAAAATTAATTGCTCTCTGTACGATGTTATACACAAAGAATTTGCTGGTTGGCATATTGTTCAGCCGATAATAATCATGATTTTTAGTTAGCCGGTACACCCAACGGCTCCTCTCTCCAAATCGCCCTGAAGATGACCTACACTGTAGGTCGAAACGTCGGCACTTACTGAATATAAGTACTTATTTAGTGTGTTTTTTTACTGCACCTAGACACTATATACTACTATACTAGATACTAGATAGACTGGATTGCCTACCCATAAATTTTTTGATACCTCAGGTTTTTTAGACTCTTTACGTCAGAGCTTTGGGTACAAAACCAACCCAGAATATTTGGACGTATTCAGTGATAGTTTTTTTTTCTACATGCATGGATTTGGATTCATTTAGTTTCATTCTCTGCTTAGTTTCAATAACAGAATTAGCAAATGTTTTACCTGCTGTATGATTTTCGCATTCCATTGAGCGTTTTTTCGCTTTGAAATAACCACAAATGACTAATCCGTTACTAAGTGAACTAATCTATAATATTCTTTTCTTTAAGATATGTCTCGAAGGACTGTAAATACTGCCAATATTGATCAGATATATCTTTTTCTTTTTATATTAAAAATTACACTAAAAATTTTATTTAATAATTATTTCACTCCCTTCCCTTACAGATGTGCTAGGATGGATTAGGTAATAAAACCTACGAACTCTGACCTTGAAAAAACATTAAATTATTCAATGTGGTTCATAACATATATATGGAATATTTAATTCCAAAAATATCCGTAGTTCAATTTTATTTTTAAGCATGAGGTTATAATTAAATAAAATATTATTTTCCTTTTGGTTGAGGTCCAGATTTGAACTTAAATCTCGTTAGTCTTTGTATAAAATGGATTAGTTGGGTAGTAAAATAGATAGTAATGGGTTAGTCGTTTGAAGGGGTAATGGATTGTTTACTCGTAGTAGCAAAATATCGTTGTCACTTCAATGCATTCATAAATATGAATTCAAGGTTTAGAAAGTAATTTTTAAAATGATTAATAATGTTCGCCGTTGCAGGCTACTTCAACACTTAGTAGACAAACGCTCTAAGCTCACAATCAATTACAGAAGACTTAAATGTATTAAATGCATGACTATTAAAAGATCCAGTTGGATTTACGGAATAGAGCTTTAAGGCTCCAGTAAGCTATCGAATACCTCCCGTTTCCAAACCTTATAATCCCAAATCCATCAAACGATTAACCTGGAATCCTCATACTAGACTGAAAAGACGAGATACCGCTCGACGTTTCAGGCTACTTCAACACTTACTAGACAAACGCTCTAAGCTCCCAATTAATTATAAAAGACTCATCTACATGACCACCATACGACCTATTTGGACTTACGGAGTAGATCTTTGGGGCTCCACTAAGCCATCGAATTCCTCTCGAATCCAAAATCCTTCGTAAAATACTCGATTCACCTTCCTTTATAACGAACACAGTCATCCATAATGACCTTAATACCCCATTTATTTTGCTGGTTGGGCCCCAACCCGATATCATAAATCATAAATCCTTTTATGACAAACTTTATTCCTACTCAAACCCACTAGTTTCAAACCTAGCTATCTCCTTAATTCAAGATAATTGTCCGAGGTACCTTAAAACAAGATACATACATGAGTATTGTCCTATTTGGACTATCAGAGTAGAGCTTCGGGGCTCTACTAAGCCATGGAATTACTCTCTTATCCAATCCTTTCAATCAAAACTCGTAAAATCCTCAATGCTCCTTACTTTTTTACTTTGTTAATAACCTCAATGCCCCATTTTTGGATTTGGCACGAGCCTGGAATCAATCCTTTTATGACAAACTTTATTTTCACTCAAACCGACTAGTTTCAAACCTAATTGCCTCTTCAATTCCCGATAATCCTCTTGAGATAAGATGGTCTCGTGACCTTCTAATTTGAATATTTGTTCATGATTGAAATAAACCGTTTGATTTAAGCATTGCAAACACTGCGAGATCCAGTATAAGTGTAAAAAAACATTAGTTTTCTTTAAGAAATTCTGATAGAAAATACCAGGTTTTATCACTCCAGTAACAGATAATTTTCAGTTCCAATAAGATGTTTTGTGTGGAGATTTATTTTCAAGATACGGCTTTGATTTTGAAACAGGTTGATAAAGTTATTGCTGTTTGGATCTCTCAATTATCCTGGCTACATGCAAGAAAAACATATCGAATGAGAATGTCATACTTATTTAAAGTATGTTAATCACTTTGCATACCAATCTCTTTTTCGCATCGAGAAAAATAGATCAAGATAAGCCTAATCGATACTTCATCACGTGACCGATGAATCTCTTATTACATCCTCCCGTTGATAAATATTGCTGCAAGGTTGTCCACAGTTGGCTGGGCTCGGACCCATTAGTAATATTGTCACGAACCATTTATCTCTCATCTTCATAGACTTCCATGAATCGATTACAGGCGTTATGATAACTCATTATGGCAGTATTTTGAAGCATTACATTCAACATTAAATAAATTAGTCATTAAATAAACATAAATTTAATTATTTTATACTAATTTATTATTATTTTTTAAATGTTAAACAAGCGATGGTCACCTATCTCAGATTTGCATGCGAGTACATATATATTCAGGGTAGCAGTGATGAAATTCCAGGGTTCAAATCCAGATGCGGCAGAAAAATTGTTTAACCTGTTAACAGCCATGAAATTACAGACTCTCCTGGGGCTCACCCAACCTCTATAAGGTACCTGGCGGGCGAGATCTCGTTCAAATCACCTCCTTGCATAACCGTTGTTCATAGAAACAGTAGTCTCCACCATATACTACTGACTACTACCATATACTTGTAATATTATAATTTTTTTTCTCTAAATCCTGATGTGGCAGGTTTTGGAGAAAAAAAAATTATTATTCATGGATCTACCGACGCTCCTGGGGATCACCCAGCCAACAATATAAGTGAGTAGCCTTAATTGGGACAAACATCTGGCCGCTGAGATCTCGGCCCAATTACCCCCTTGCACAACCGCTATAAAACCGTAAAATATGTACCATATACTGAACCTAAGACCTTTCATAGGTTGCAGTGGTAGTTTATTTTTTAATTTATATAAACTGAATCTATTACCCACTAATCAATTTTGGAAGACAAGTTTAACCGAGTTATTAAGGCACAAGTTATTTTGTGGTTTTTTTTCAAATCCAGCAGTGGCACATAAATGATTTAACAAGTTAACAGCCATGGATCTATAGACCTCCCGGGGCTCAGCCTCTGTAAAAGTGGGTAGCCTTAATTGGGACAAAAATGTAGTAGGCTCAATCACCTGGAACAAAAATCTATCGGACACATCAACTCCTTGTGCAATCGTTGTTTCTAGAAGCAGTACGGTCTCTATTATGTGTGTGTATATAAATATATATATGGGAAGGGAGGGATATGGATTATAATAGTCTCAGGAGAATAATAAAGAATAAAGAATATGATGCACTATATAACAATAAAGCTGCAGCTGCTCTTCATAGTTTCTATGCCCGTAAAAAAATACTTTATAATGGGGTGTATAAAAAAAATGACCGTTTTTTAACCAAATATTTGTATTATTATTTCTGTGATCGATGATTCGACACACCACACTCCCTGGCAAGATCGCGAGTACTTGTGGACGAATTTGACTCAACAGAAAAGTCACTATTTTACTTTTCTTCACTCTATATGTTATTATATTCTTAGTACTGTAATGTTTTTTATATTTTTTTGTTTTTTTTTCTCTCATAGCACTGAAGATAACCTACAAAGGTCGGCACAAATAAAAATAAGTCTTCACTTATTGGTGTTTTTTTGACGGCACCCCCTCAAATATCTCCATTCTCTATTATGATTCTTTTATATAAAAAAACTATTATATATTTATTATAATTTTTTGTTAATTGTTTTTATTTTTAAATATTTTTATTTTGAAGAAGACGCTGGGGCTAATCTTTTCTCTTCAAAATAAAAATATTATATATTTATATCTTCTCTTGTAAATAATCTGATAATGTACAGTTAAGGGGTGTCTCTTGCAGGAGATGAAACCCACACATTTACCTTGTGTTAAAATTTAAAATTCATTTAAAAAAAAAAACATGTAACATGTAAGGCTAGGAATAGCCGATCTTGAAATAAAGGAGATTAAAAAAAATAGTCATTATTATTTTTTTAAATGTTGACTCCCATAGATAGACACTATGGGATCTGGAGACAATACTGGTGATCATCCAGCCTCTATAAAATCTCAAATTCGAAGAAAGCAGAAGAAGAAGAATGTAATTGAAAAAAAAACGGCGAGCCTCTAAAACGCTGAAAAAAAACTAAGAAGTCAACGTTTCGCCAATTCAGGCGAAGACAAACAGGAAATAAAATTTACATCAATGAAGATCACCTAATACGACACCTCAGATTAGCAGTCCGAAAATACTCATCAATCAGTGACTGTTGAACTCCAAGGCGTTCTACAAAAAAATCATGTTTTTTTCAGTATTTAAGACACTTTTTTTTTCCATTTACATTTTAATATTTATTTTATGTCTCTTTTGCTCATTTTTAATAGACTGTATATATTTGGTCCAGTCCTAATATATTTTTGAAAGTTTTCGGCTGTTATGAAATATCACTGTTGTAAATATGTTCTGAATACTACAGGGTTTCACGAGAACCGATACTTTAAGATTTCTATTGCCTAAGGGTAGGGTTCTTTTTTTTTCCTGCCGGTCAGAGTCTTGTTTGTAGCGTGCATTGAAGAGCTGATAGGCGTTGAAATCTCCTTTGTTATAGCCCAAGTGCTCAGCTTTCCTAACAACGGTTGGCGCTATGTATTACAAACTCTTCTGGGCAACGATCAAAGTCAAGGCTGGGAAGCACATCATCCATTTCCCTGTTGTGTAATATAAATAACCGCGATACAATAAGGAAAAGAATTTGTTTTCATTATATCTTCTTCTCAGATAAAAAGGATGTTTAATCAAGACCATCCGTGTATTTTATATGTATTGTAATACTTGTATCTGTTTTAATCTATACGTGTCACAACAAACAAAAAAAAAGTTCAGTTCATGGTAAAGGCTGTGCTGTTTCTTACTTAACAACGTTTATTTAGGGAGGAGATTTATCCGAGATCATGCTCAATCGCCTGTTTTCCTCCAATTAATGGTACTCGCTTCATTGAGCCTCAGGAGCGTCTTTAGATTCCACAGGGACGTTTAATAGGTTAAACAATTTGTCTGCAACAATATAACACAAAAAGAAACGAAATGGTAAAAAAATATAAGTTCTTGAACCTTTTATCGTTTGATTCTTTTATGTTTCCTTATCCTTTTGGATCCGTCTATGTTTATCAGCTCAGTCTGAGTCCGCTACATCCAGCCGAAAAATCAATTAATATGGAAATTTTAAGCCACAAATGTCGAAAAATGTTGGAATTGTTTTTGAGTTTCTGAAAACTTTTATTTTATAACAACCTTTCTCCTATTCTCCAACGGTAATTAAAGATAATTAAAATTGTTATTGTGAACTGTTACATATACCAACTAAATTTATCACATATGGGCAATGATATGTTGATT
This sequence comes from Arma custos, assembly GCA_037127475.1. Lineage (NCBI taxonomy): Eukaryota > Metazoa > Arthropoda > Insecta > Hemiptera > Pentatomidae > Arma > Arma custos. Next base: position 59,975,041 of record CM073761.1, read on the forward strand.
TCCAAACATATTTACTTATGCAATACAACCTAGTAAATATTTTCAAATTTACAACTAAATTATAAATGCAAGTAAATAGGAACTATGATGTCAGACATGTTGAGACGGTATCAATTGATAAAACTCTAATAACAATGCTAAATTAGAAGATTATTTTTTAAAGAAAATTTTTCTTCGTACATTAACACATGGCCATAAAAAAATAATAATGCATAATCTCGAATCTGGAAATTAATGAACTGAGGAGTAAGGGTCAGTACTAAACATACTGGACAGGCATGATCCACATTTGAGATTCTAAAGGATCTAAATATCCAAATATATTGATTATACCAGTGGATTTTATAGCTATTCCACAAAAGATGTAAATATTGAAAAATAAAAAGAGACCTTACATAAATGTTAAGACCGTGGAAAAAATTCCAACGAAAAGCCCTTAAGTCTCAAAAACTGAAACAGAAATTGAAATTATCTGTCGAATATTTCGCCTATTCAGGCATACTCAGGGTAGATAGAGAAAAAACACATGAATAATTCACCTAAGAAGCATCCCACCACCTCCAAGGCTCAAATGTAACTAATGTATCATAAGGAAGGTTACTCGACCCCGGCTGGGTAAGGTTAGATAAAAACAGCTGATGAATACTGGAGAAATTGAAAAATCAACATACACTCATCAGACCTCAAAAAGCACAACAGGAAGAAATAAATAATTGTAAACACCACCAAAACATAATACAAAAACCATATGCAAAAATTAAAGTAAGATTGCAATGAAAAGAAAAACAACATTATCAAGACACCAGTGGATTTTATAGCTATTCCAAAAATATATAAATATTGAAAAATAAAAAGAGACCTTACATAAATTTTAAATTATTGGACAGACAATTTCAATTTCTGTTTTAGTTTTTAGGACTTAAGGGCTTTTCGTTGGAATTTTTTCCACGGTCTTAACATTTATGTAAGGTCTCTTTTTATTTTTCAATATTTATATATTTTGTGGAATAGCTATAAAATCCACTGGTTCTTGATAATGTTGTTTTTCTGTTCATTGCTGTTTTAGTTTTTAGGACTTAAGGGCTTTTCGTTGGAATTTTTTCCACGGTCTTAACATTTATGTAAGGTCTCTTTTTATTTTTCAATATTTATATATTTTGTGGAATAGCTATAAAATCCACTGGTTCTTGATAATGTTGTTTTTCTGTTCATTGCTGTTTTAGTTTTTAGGACTTAAGGGCTTTTCGTTGGAATTTTTTCCACGGTCTTAACATTTATGTAAGGTCTCTTTTTATTTTTCAATATTTATATATTTTGTGGAATAGCTATAAAATCCACTGGTGTCTTGATAATGTTATTTTTCTGTTCATTGCAATCTTATATTGATTATGTCCTTTCATTGAGCATTGGAGTGGCACATCGAATCTTTTCAGGGATTGATTCGAGTGGTAAAACATGAAAATCTGTGTTTTAACATAATATTTTTTGCGATTTAATTTTGAACCCAAAAAATATCATAAAAACTCTATCCAAAGAAGTGATCTTAAGATACTATAAGAAGATAGGCATCATCATTACAGATGTAACGACTCCAAAAAGTACTCCACCGCATTAGTCCATCGCCTGCATCATCATTGTCTTGGATGCAGATATTCTCATAATATAGCCTATGACTAGAAAGGAGCTCTTGGAACCTGGGGCTGGAAGCCGAAAACATTTTGATCCACGCAACCTCATCAGGAAATCCCGGGGACATCAAGGCCATACAAATTATTCCCCGATCGGCATCGCTACAGGAAGCTTGGAAATAATGTCCCGTCACGATAGGAGTAAGAACGGAGTCTGAATGCCCTTCTCGACATTATATTAAGTTACGTCACGGTTATCGTTTTACCAAAGAAAGAGACAGAATGAGTGAGGCAGAGGGAGAGAGAAAGATCATATGAATACTACTGTTAAGTGTCTATCTTTAACCTGATCTTAAGGTCCAACAATGTTCCTGGTACTAGGCATACATCTCAAATGAATCTTAGTTGTGTCCCTTGGTTTGCTTTTCCATGACGCAAACTAATTCCATTAATAAGACTAACTTTTGTACCTGTTATAGTCCAATCAAAACAAGATCTATATATATATAGCTATAATAACCTATTCCTTGGTATTGTAGCAGTAGAATAAATGTTTAAAGAAAAATATACATATTTTTATTTTTAAAGAGAAAAGTTAGGCACTCGGCCGGGATTCGAGCCCGGAACCTTTGTCTCTCCGTGACATCCCTCTACCATTTGAGCTACCAAGGCCGCCTACCGGCAGAGGACAAATCTTTTCTCTCATCCGATCCCAAGTCCTCGTGCTCTCGCAATTTTTGCGATGAATACACTCGAACGAAGTGACATGTCACGGAGAGACAAAGGTTCTGGGTTCGAATCCCAGCCGAGGGCCTATCTTTTCTCTTTAAAAATAAAAATATTTAAAAACTCAAAAAATTGATCAATAATTATAAAAAATTAAAAATATACATACTATGAATTACTGCATTTAATGTTAGAATAATTCACCATTTATTTAATCTCGTTTGATGTTAAAAATATAACGTAGCAGATAATTTAGGTTATAGCGTCCTAGGATTTAAAAAAAAAGATTTATTTTCAACAAACATATTCATAAAATTTCAATAACTATAATTCATTAATTTTTTTCAAATTAAGGTAATAAATTAAGAATAATATATTTTTGCCACATTAAAACTCTTTGAAATACCTCGTTTAATACCATCCATGATCCTTTTAATGTTATTTTTAGTCTTTAATGGTCATGAAGATATTAAGAGATAAGATTTGATTTTAGTCAAGATCGGTTATGTATTCCCGTCAATTTAAGATTACCATTGCTTGCCAAACCATCACAACTCCTTTTTCGGTTTCAAACATGTTATATTTTAAATATTTTTATTTAAAGAGAAAAGATATGCCCCCGGCCGGGATTCGAACCCGGATCCTCTGTCTCTCCGTGTCAGTGCTCTAACCACTTGAGCCACCAGAGTTATATTGTAGTTATATATTGTTATATATATGTTACATTTTATTGCGAATTATCATCCTTGACAGTAGTATAATTTCGTGTTTATATTTATTATAGATCTTAGTAATAGTAATAGCTCCGAATTAATTACGAACAACTCATATACATGACTATTGTCCTATTTGGATTTAAGGAGTAGAGCTTATGGGCTCCACTAGGCCATTGAATTCTTCTCTTAGCTATTCCTTTCAATCCAAACTCGTAAAATCCTCAATACTCCTTACTCTGAATAATGTCCAATTTGTTGCTGATTTTACCCAAACTCGATATTAGTCCATTCATGACAAATTGTATACCTACTCAAACCTCCTGCTTTCAAACCTAGCTACATCTTCAATTCCCTGATAATCCTCTAAGGCCTCTGATAAGATGAACGTTTTAACATATATCATATATGCGTCGAAATATTAGTTGAATCGTTTTTTCTGGATGAAATTATTACCGAAATATACCCATTTCCCATAATTACACTCTTTTATCCATACTAAAGCTCACGATAATTTGTATTTTTGGATAACATTAAAAATGAAATTTAAAACTTGTTATATCTCAACTGGAAGCGACAACCTGCGGCATTGTCTTTATCCTCATTCAAAACCAGTAGTTTCAAACATAGGTACCTCTCCAATTCCCGATAATCCTCCGTGGCGTCTGAAAAGAAGGCCTCGTGACCTAAGTTAAATATGTTATTAGTGTACTACCTCTGGGTGGTTTACTTGCCTTTATTCATGTAATTGTATTCATTCCTTATATATGCTTGTTGTACTGTAATAATCAGTTGTTAAATTTAATTATCTGATATAATATGTAGATTAAGTGTTAGTGGTGAGTCGAGTGGGTTCCTTACGTTTCTTTGATGCTGAGAAAAAGTCCTTGAATGTGCCATGCACTACTTTATATACAAGGCGTACATGTCTCGTATAGCGTACCGCCGAAAACCCTACGATCATGCGATAGCGGGTCAACGTCCTCCACTCGCGGGTTGGACTGCCGGCGGCGGAGGGTCAGGTACCCTACAGAAGGAGGTATGGTATCAAAAAAGGGGATTGGAGCGGTCATCAATGGTGACGACTGTCAAGCATCAATGGTCCTAGGCGGCAGGAGGAGAGTCGTGGAGGGGCGGAGTGGGGAGCGAGTTGCCAGTGCCAGTCAAGCTTCTCCTCTCACTCCAGATGTCAGCTGAGCTGCCCTGGTGAGTCCTACATCGATGTCTCTACCATACCACTACCTCACTCACCACACCTTGCCAACGTAAGTCCTCAACATCCTTTCTCTTCACCACTTCTTTAGTTCGTTCATTCCGTTGCTGTACGGTCCATGCTATTGAATCAGTAGCATTGCTAGGCTGCCTTGAAGACAGGTATCCTCCATCGACTCTTTGCCCACTTGCAGTCGTTCATCTCATTGCTCTCGAACCACCTCCGATTGTTGTTTTTGATACGGTCTCCTACAACGTTCAAAAGAGTAAGTGTACTTTATGATTTATTTATGTATAAACGAAATGGCAATCAATTTTATTTTATAACAAGGGGAACAGAAACGCATCACACATGTGTTTGATTTTCGATAATCATTTCGCTTTCATCCGTGCTTCAAGAACATAAGCTCAATTCATTTCAGATTCAACGCAGGACATGAACTATTCCTGTATTATGTCTTAATACATCCTACATTACAAAATTTTAATTCACTTACTAAATAAAATAGAAACACAATAGAAATAGTTTATTTTCTTGTTTATACCCGAAAACTGATGAATCTTGAGGTGATTGACATGTTCACTGGATCAAGGGATTTTTTTTGCGCTAATTTTTAGGATTCTGCTGGTTGTCGCTTCTAGTTCAGTCGCAACAACTTTTCCTTCCTTTATCTCTTTAATATTCTCGAAAATAAAAATAATCTTGAGCGTCATTATGAAAGAATAGAGTGTAGTTATGAGAAATGTGTATATTTTGGTAATCGTGTTCACTAAACGTTTCAACTAGCATTAAGGATACGTGTTTGTTGAAGCGTTCATTTCTTGATGAAATGATCACCGAATTACACTCTTTTTTTCATACTAAAACCCATGATTATTAGTAACTTTGGAGTATATTTAAAAAATGGTAAAACTTGTGACTCAACTAGAACCGACAACCAGCGGAACTGATACCTATTTTTTATTAACGGCTCGATTCCTAAATGTCCGTTCCCTCAATTATTCGCCCCCAGGATAGAAGGGATTAAAAAGGTCTCAATTTGTGGCTTTAAATAATGATATATTTTAAGATTCGGATGACGGTGCCTTACCTAGTGTTACATCACTCTTTTATAATGAGTTATAAGCTCAGGTCGGCATCCACTTTCTTTTGTTGTATATCCGGTGAGGGAAAGAGAGAAAAAAAAGAAGGCTTTTAATAACCGTAATACTTCATAGCGATTTGAATTGCATTAAAAAGTTGTATAATTATCTTTTGCACAACTTAAATAAATTAAGAAACAGTACAGTCTCTACCATGTACTGAAACCCAGACCCGTTCACGGGTTGTAGTGTTACAGATTTATTTATTTAAATAAAGTAAAAAAAAAACACTTGCGTTCATAAATTACATGTGGTTGTTTACCGCTACTCAGACATCCACCAAGAGCCCGGCATCTACCCTAAGGATCTATGACGGTAGGGAGATGTTGCCTACTTTGGAACTGGATTTCCCAATAAGGCAAGAATCATTATGTCGATCCGAAACCTTGGCCATTTCGTAACTGATGTATTTGCAATCCTCTATTATAAACTTTTTCTTATCACATATCAGATATACTGTAAATCGTGATGCTATAGTAAATAAGAACGTGCTCAGCTTAGTGCCTTGTGCGTTCCCTTATTTCATGGTGACCGAAGAAAGGCTTACATCTTAATTTTTTTGTTTTCAAGAGCAACCTTGCTAATGGAAATACTTCAATTATAATCTCAAAGTAAAACTCGAAACAGAAGAGAATTTTTTATTTGCAGTGGGCATCCAAATTATGTAGCTCAATTTTAAGTTTATTATAAACGACTTAAATTTTTACCAAATTCAGGAATATTCAGATTTTAAATTTATTACTAACTTATTTTTAAAAGTACTTTATTCCTATATAAAGCCATTTGTTAGTTATTGTTAGTATATTTGAAATTTAATTTTACATTTGATATTTAATTTTGTATTTGAAATTTAATTTTATATTTGAAATTTAATTTTATATTTCAAATATATTACTAACCTATGTTTAAAAATACCTTATTCCTTGATAAAGCCATCAAATAATTGTTTAGTCATTGTTTGTATATTTGAAAATCAGTTTTATATTTGAAATTTATTACTAAGTCAAGTATTAAAATACCATATTCCTAGATAAAGAATTAAATAATTTGTTCGCTATTGTTAGTATATTTGAAATTCAGTTTTATATTTGAAATTTATTACTAATAAATTACTATTTATTATTAAGTCGTGTATATAAATCTCATATTCCTAAATAAATCCATTAAATAATATGTTGGTAATGGTTAGTATTTTTGAAATTTATGGCAAAGACATGTATATAAATATCATATTCCTAGATAAAGCCATTAAATAATTTTTCAGTTATTGTTAGTAGTTTTGAAATTTACGGCAAGGACATGTAAATAAATATCAAATTCCTAGGTAAAGCTATTAATTATTTATTAGTTATTTTTATTACATATAAAATCAGTTTTATATTTGAAATTTCTCACTGGGTCCTCTACATAGATCATATTCCAAAAGAAAGGCATTAAATAATTTGTTAGTCATTGTTAGTATATTTGGAATTTAACAATAAATCATAAGAATAAAACGATAAGTCATAAGAATAAAAATATCTCATTTCTAGATGAACGCACTAAATAATTTGTTAGTATATATTTCCAGTGCCGACTATATAAGAAGAAAACTTAATATATATTTTCATTTAACAGAAAAATCATTTAGTTTTGATTTTTACAATTTTTTAAAATATTTTATTCGATATTCACAAACTTAATTATTACTAGTTAGGAATCGCTATCCCTAAGTTTTATATATTTTAAAATATGGTCCGAAGATATTTTTTATGGACCAAAGAGCTTTGGTGCGATATAAATATATCTTAAAAATAAAAATAAAATGAAGTCTATTCCATTCCAACAGTGAAAACGGCAAATTAGTAGTCTCTTTCCACTGAGATTTCTATAGCTCTAGCAATTTATTTAATGTTTTTTACCTTCTTTCCTTTTGTTATCTGGTTTTTAAAAATCTTTTTTTTCTTTTCACTTCCCGACCTAATACATTAAGGTAGACAGACCATAAGGTTTTAGAGATAAAATAATAATGGACCATCTACAGGCCCACAGGAGTAAATCACTGTGAGGGCCCACACAAAAGCATCTATGCCCTTTCCTTTTCCTTATAGTTTTAATTTTATAAAAATTTAAAAAAATATATATTATAATTATTAATTATTTTTAGAAATATTCAGTTGGAAATAGGCATTAAATCAGTCTTAGTTGGTAGTCTTTTAAACTATGAAAACCAGATAAAGCTGCATACAAGTTGACTGTTTCAATGTTAATATATGGCATCAGTAATCTCAATATAAACAAAAAATATATGTAATTTATTACAAAATAAATACATTTTTTTTTATTGTAGTATTTTCAGTCTCTATTGAATATCGGAATATAGCTTTTTATAATTTGGCTCATAATTTTGTTCATAAAATCAAATATAATCGATTATCTTATAAATTTAAATCTAATTCCAAATTAATTGTATATTTTTTATTTGATTTAATAATGTTTTAATCGCTGGGATAAAATTGGCCTTAGAGCCTAAATACTGTAAAACAGAAATACATACATATACAATAATACAATTCTGTTTCTTACCTATATTTTTTACAAAAATAATATATCTTTAGTTTAACAAGTTAAGATATATATATATATATATATATATATATATGACCATATATGGGCAAATTAAAAGTCTAATTCCCAGTCAAGTAATCACCTAATATTAAGTCTATAATCGACAAATATGTATTTATTAATTTTTAAATTAGATTCGTCCAATGCTTCATTTCTCGTTACATGTTATTTTATTGAAGAATCATTACTTAAAATCCAAACCTAAAGCCAGAGGTTCATAAAAAAATATTATTTCATCTTTAGCATGGAAAACATGGGAGATTTATCTCACAGCATCTCACGTACGCCTCCGTACACAAATTATATTTTACGAGTTTTTTCGTGATATTGCTGCCTAAAAGTGGTTATATTATTTTTTTATTTATTTTTACATCTTGGTTTACATTATTTAAGGAATAATTATTAATTGATCATTTTATTATAATTAGTTTTGGCAAGGCAGTTATAATTTTAATTAATTTACATTTGTGTGTATAGAACAACTTGATGATTTCCCAAAACGAGAATTTATTTAATTGCGCTTCAAACGCTACATATATGTATGCTATTAATAAGAGTATGTTGTATTTATATCATATAATATGTTATTAGTAGAAAAATTTAAATTTATAATTATTTAGCTTAAAAAAATACATTTTCTACTTCGAACAGATTGGTATCCAGAATTAAATATTCGAAACACTACCTCAATACAGTTAATACCGCATTAGTGAATAACAAAATAATAATTACAGCCTTCATTTCGGGTATGATTTATTAAAAAATATCATTTTGAAACAATTTACGACGAAACAAATTTTAAAATTTGTAAACATTTCAGTTTTATATGATATTATTCATTTAATGGAATTATTAACTTTTCAAACAAACTTTAGGAGTATATTGTTATATATATGTTTAATGTTACGATTAAGTTTTATTATTAATTTTATTCAATCCATAGTTGACTATAAGTAGCAATATGGCTGGACATTATTTCAGCCATCGATTTTATGGATCAAAGATGCGGTGTGTGAAACTTCTTTTCATTTTTCGTCTTGAGATTACACGAGAACCCTTATTTTTTCATAAACGGGGTGAATAAACTATTTTTCGTTTATGTCCTATCCTTTAGTACTTGGTGCGAGATTCTGACCACTGTATGGGGAAGGTCTGCTTGTCATTTGAAATTTGCGAAAAAACAAACCATAAGGCTTAAGCCTAAATAATCCTATCTGACCGTGAACGAACAGTTCGAAAGTGGGTTATCCTTCAAGACATCCGATTAAATCTTAAATTCAAAGCAATGATTAATGGATATCTTCAAAAGTTCAATGGCGGGGAATGTGTGGTTTTGTAAAATTGTATAAAAGTCCATGACGCATGGTTAGGGCATCGTAAAAAAATCCTAAAATACTGATTTTCTCTGCATTTAACAGATATGAATTATTTGTGAAATTATTAGTAATCTTGCAGTAGGCCTGGCTTTGGAATTGGTTAGAATGGTTTGGGTATCATTCTAAAAAATCAAAAATGCTTAGTTTCGAAGTATTAAATATATTGAATTATTTACCAAATTATTATTTGAAAATGGTATCTTTAGTAATCTTACAGTAGGCATCTTCTGGTAGGCATCTTACATTGGAATTGCTTGGAAAATTCTTGATTATTTTGGGTAGATTCTACATAAGCCCATTTATTGATTAAAAAAATTTAGTTATGATTGAATTGAATGCTCAGATTCTTCCAATTTGGCTTGCTTTCGCAGAAAGACAGTACTTCATTTTTACCCTCAACCAAGCCTTAACAATATTATGGTGACCATTTCCTTATGTTTATTTCTATCACCAACATTAAGATTACATTTTCCTCTACACCCAAATCTGATCGAGACTTTCCAGAAGTTGTAGGTCGATATGTGTCCCCTCCAATCCGATTCTCAGGGTCACAGCTTGTGCCGGTTTTACAGAAAAAAAATGTATAAAAATAAACTTACATCGGATATTACCGTTTATAAAAGCCTCAAATATCGATAAAGGAACAGGAAACAATATGTATATCTAAAATATATATATATATATATATATATATATATATATATATATACTTATACTTATCCATCGACTTGCAGTTTGAGCAGGAAGAATGAGATAGTAGCGCTCTGCAGACTGGGTCATTATATCTGCCAGTCTTACTTCAACCTTCCTTGCATACAGTCACAGAAACCCTCTCAGTAAGTCTAGTTCTATCTAGTAACTAATAATTTAATCTCGATCGTTATCAATAAATATCACGAATTTGTTAATTCAATTCTTTTATATTGTATCTATTATTCAGGCTCTTCAATTTAATTTATGATACAGTTATGTTGGGGACTTGTGTTCATTGGACATCATAATTATAAAACAGTATCTAGATAACTCTACACTTTATTAGCTTATATATATATATATATATATATATATATATATATATATATATATATATATATATAAACTTTCATTCAGGATTATAGAAGCAAAAACAAACAAAAAAGCTGGACAAAAAGACTTTGATATATTAAAGCCTTTACGATCTATAGAATAAATGTTGTATTGTTTAAATTTTATTTCAACTAATTCGCGAATTGGATATTGTATGCCTAGCAGAGACTTAAGGGATTACCATGCGGTATACTATTTTCTTCGACTTCTACTTCTTGCATTATACCGACTTCATTTTAACCATCTGAAGGGGCTTAGGAAGTACTGGCCATCACCCCCTTTGTAAGCCAAGTGCTTGGATAAACAGGTCGTGGATTCTCGAAATGTATTTTTAAAACTTCGTTTTAACTTATTCGCATGTTGGATATCGTATGCCTAGCAGAGACTTAAGGGATTACTATACGGTATACTCATTCTTCAACTTCTACGGCTTGCTTATAATCGACTTAATTTCAATTAGTCCCATCTGAAGGGACTTAGCAAGTAGGATGACGGACTTCAGAAGCCTAATGCTTGGATAAATAGGTCGTGGATTCCCGAAATGATTGCCGGTTGAAATTGATGTGTCACCGTCGACAGGTGGCCAAGGCACTTGAAACTTAAGTGCTTTCTAATTCAGACATTTTGATTTGATGCTTAATCAGCCGTAGTCAAAACTAATTACGAACGGAAAAATCGATCTTGTTGAAATCTGTGTAATGAATAGTAACAATTGAAGTGGAGGTTTTAATGGACTAAGGTTGGATTTCTTATTGTATAAGAGACTATGTACTGTAAGTTAATTATAGTTTTATTCATAATATTTAAATTATTACTGATAAATAGATAAATTTAAGAAAATATCTTTTCATTAGGTAATGGAACTGTACAAGCGTTTTCTGAAATTCTCTTGTTAAATGCTCCATTCTTAACTTGGTTAAAGCATATGGATGAACATCTATTTCAAGAGGGCAATATAGCAAAAATAATAATTAAAGTATAATTAAATTTTATATTTATATTATAGCATTATACTAATAAAAACTAAAAATGATATGAATATGCATAAATAAATATAAATATACATACATATACTTATGATCATAATTTACTTATATTTTTTTTTAAACGCCATTATTATAAAATTATAACGGAAAGATAATTTATATTTAAGTTACAATATGAGTTCCCATACATCATCGCGAATATTAACATCATTCCTTAGATTATTTATCGAATTCCCTGAAATCAAATTCCTACACGCTAATATGAAGCGTTTTGAATGTTATTTAAACCACTAAGCATAACTATAAACACACCGGCTTCATTCAACGAGATAAGTATTCGATTTTTTTTATTTTATGTCATACTTTTAATTTTCGGATTTAAACAAGAATGAAATCTAATGGCATTCAAAGCACATAATATTGGGGGCGCCTACTGATTGGCGTCAATGTTTAGTTATTCAAATATCGATGTTATAAATAATTTTTTTTAGCCTTGTTTTATTATTTTAGGAGCCAAGCCTTATTCTTTATTTCCTTTCTTAAAAAATAAAAATAAAATCTGAACCTAAGATCCATGTTGGTACCAGGTTCCTGCTTATTTGTAGGTGACTTTATCATTGCTGAAGTTGACCTATTGCAACACCTACTACCGCACAGGTGTCCCAACCGAATACAGAAATATTAATTACTAAATTATTAATTGCTCACTAATAATCCATTTTCAACTATTATTATCATCATGGAAAACGTTATTACTCATTAATTCACTATATTCAACTGAGTAAGACATCGGCTCAGTCAGAATATTTCGCTGAGATAGCATAACATCTATTAATAAAGAGAAATGCTAAATATGACTAAAAATATTCAATTATCTTTAGATAATTAATCCAACAACGTCATTAAATCCAGTAGTTTTCTGATTTTATATATATTTTGGTGAACATGCAATCATTTAAAATAAAATAAATAATCAAAATTTAACCGGACCATGTAAATAAAATCTCCTGGTCGTTTGTACACAGCTACGATCAAATTAATACATGTGCTTATTATAGATACCCTAACCACTTAAACCTTGAAGGGTCTTGGGTCCAGTACCTGGTGGAGACTGAAGTTTCCAGGACAATTGGCGTCAATTTTTGTAGTGAGGTGATTTGTCCGATATCAAACTCAACGGCCTGTTTTTTTCCCGAATTAAGTTACCCACTTTATAGAGGCTGGGTGAGCCCAAGGAAGATATGAAGATCCCACTTAGTCCATCCGTGGCAGTTAACACAATCTTTATCCGGGACCTTAAGCATAGGATATATCATATTTAAACCTCTAAAAGTATATAATAATTTATTTTAATATAAATTATACTATAGATGTACTTATATATGAATAATATTGCATATTATTTATAATAATGTATTAATACATATATTTTTAACAATTTTTTTCCTACACAAAACTTATTTAATTAAGTAGCAATTAATTAGTTTTAGGTAATTGGCTTCATCATAGTTCTAGTAAAATACTGAAGACATTTTATAAAAAATTATCTAGTATCACTTCTGTTAAATCTATTTAATTACCCTAAATTAATATTCTTAAGCATTTAAAATAAATTATTAATTGTTTTTTTAATCATTAAATAAATAATCATTGGTCTTTTTTCTATTTTTCCTAGATAAATGCCCAGTTTTTATCATTCCCACATAAATTTATCTATTCATATATACATATATAAATCACGCTCAGCCACCAGCTTTTTCCGCTAAGTAAGGGTATCCACTATGTAGAGGCTGGGTGAGCCCCAGAGATGTCTGTACAGGGTCCATCAGTGGGTGTTAAATAATTCAACAGATTAAATAATGTATTTGCCGTATTTGAACCTAAAACCTTCAGAAAAGCAATACAGCACTCGGCACACTATTATAAATATTTTGTGATAATTTTTATCTACATATGGTAAATTTCTTTTACTTTTTTGTCAGATTTTTTCCTATCATAATAGTTCATATTTCTTTAATTAATTTCTTAAACATTTAAAAAAGTAATTAAAATTTTTCATTATATTACCTAATTGAAGAACAAAATATCAAGACATACAGACAGACTTATGTCGCTAGGAAATAGGCGGATATGCCAGGACCTTCAGACAGTTCCGCCTGTCCATTTCCTTCTCCCTTTGCTAGCAACGGCATTTAACTATGGCGTCCATACAAGTATCCCATATACATACATAAATATATATATATATATATATATATATATATATATATATATATATATATATATATGCAGACATATATTTATTTATTAATCCATCTCCACATTAAAAATTAACATAAGTACATATTTTATAATACAGTAAATAAGCTTATATGTAAACAATACATAAAAATAAATTAAGGAAATGGGTATAGGTACCCTTTAAGGTCATAACCTGTGATAGGGTTACCCTCACAATTCTATTAATTAAGATGAAGTCTTGGCCTGAGAGCATATAAAAAAGAAAAGTTATGCTGTAAAGAAGTAAAGTAGACTATGAATTCAGAAGTGCTGTGCAGTAAATGATCTATATCTTTTCTGAAAAAATATATTCTTTCAGAGTAGTGCAAAAGATTTTTGTGGTTGAAGCATTTTTTATTCTGTTGGGAAGGTTATTAAAATTTCGTGGCGCCATGTAGACAAAAGACGACTTAAAAAAAGTATAACTAGGTGTAGGCACACTATAAAGGTTTCTACGTCTGTTTCCATATACAGCCGGATGGCGATCAATATTACCACTTCTGATAAAAAATACAAGGTTTTGTAATCATATCTAAATAAAGTGTTTCATATTTTATAGTTTATTAAATGTCAAAGCGGAAATCAATACACATATGAAATATCAGCAAGGTCGATATTACTGTGTTACTACATCGGATGTTACGAATTTACAAAATGGCCGACTGTCGAAAGGAAACATTTATACATATTTCTAAATTACACGAGTATCACGAAGGTATTTACTTCTTACTCTGTTCAATGATACTTAATTGTTTTCAGGTAGAAACAATACATACATTAAAGTAGGCAATACAATTTATAGTAGAAACCCATAAAATGGGTTCACATATAATTTAAATCTAGTTTTATTTTCATTTTAACGTTATTTAAATATAGAAGTATAACTTACATAAAAAACCTATCTGAAAAAATCGAACCAACTTTCAAAAATTACGACATTCCTGAAATAAAAGTAGCACATAAAACTATAAACCCAATCAAAAACATAATATACAGTAAAAACGATAAAATACCACTATTAGAAAATATAAATGTAGTGTATAACCTTAACTGGAAAAATTGTGATAAACAATATATAGGACATTCAAGTACACATTTGAAAAATAGAATTTATCATCATAAAAACAATCTAAAACCAAATTCTAAGACAAACACTGCACTTTCAGCACATAGTAATAACAACACATAAAAAGTAATTATGGAGAATATTGAAACTCCAAGTAGGAAAAGTTTTAAAATATTTATTTACAACTATATTGAGGTATCTATACTTATTTTCAGTCTTTCAGGACATATTTTTATAACTTATGTATTTATTGTATTTTTTATTATTTTATATTGTTTTTGTTATTAATTACAGATTTAATAGAGTGATAATTCAAATTAATTGACTTGTAAGTAGTAGAAGTATACTTATGGAAAAAATTGAAAATGACTCTATAAATAGTCGATTTTTTAAAATAAAGAAGAATTGACTGGAAAAAGGTTTTTATCACATTAATAAAAAATCTAGTTTTATTTAAAACTAATATTTTTAAATTTTTTTTCTTTATATAATATATATAAAGTATATATTATAATATATTATATTTATTATTTTACAAAATATATAATAAATTATATATTCAAAATCGAAATTAATATTTTTATTTTTTATTATTAAAACGAAAAGTTCAATTTTTCATCTATTTTAAATTATTATTTCAATGTTTAAAAATACGTAAAAATGTATTTTTTAATTTTAAATATAAAAATTTATATATATTTTTAAAATACAAATGTATAGTAGTAATTGATATATTACAATACATCCCAGATAATAATACAAAAAATAACAATTTTTTTGTTTTTTTGCTATCCATATTAGAAAAATGACCTTACTAACGTTTTCATATTTATTAATTTCATTTATGTCATATAATAGTAGTTATTTCGATTATAAATATTAATTTAAATCAAATTAAAATGTTTTAATTATGATTTGTGAAGATAACGTTGCACATACATAACTCGTTCATACTTCTTACCTTTAATGGGTAAAGAGAAAACCTGGTGGTAGAGCGCAAGTGTTGACCACAGCACATCTTGTATAACAGTTGGTCAAGAATCGGCACTTCCTTATCAAGAACTGAAACCAAGATCATTAATTTTTTTATTTCATGTTCTTTTTTAAAAAATAATTGTAGAAAGGTAAAATTCATTTTAACTCGTCTGAATAATGATATCAGTTATAATAATTCATGAATACGATGAAATAATAATAATAAGTTAATAAATAATTTTTTTAAGGTTTCTTTAATTTCTACAAATGCTATTCTGTGCGACAGCCCTCTATCCTGTAGTTAATGAAATAGAAAATTAATATACCCATGTATGAATGCATCTTACTGATCTAAAAATTATCGATAATAAAATGGATGGGAACATTTTTTTGTTTTCTATATCTCATACAAAACCTGACGATCACGTTTGTATTATTATTGTCCTTTTAACATGAATGGAACAAAAGAATGAAAAAAATTTCCAAATATGTATACGCATTATCAAAATTACCTAACCTGAACACAGTTTATACTAAAAGAATTCCTACTAACACTATCGAATAATCATATCAATCATTATCATCGGACTATCATTTTGTTCATTGCTGATCTGCAGATACTCGTAAATTATGTGTTAACACTTATATTTAAAATTAAAATATGACGTAATTTTTTTAACATACATATGACACATATAGTAGAATCATTTATGCTTGCCTGAAGAGCTCATTCGTTGTAACTCTTTGTTTCAACTTGGCTTTGTTAATAATAAAATATTGTATACATTTTTTTTTAATACAAAATGTGAAATTAAATATTCGCTCCAAAAAAAGTAATAAATTTTATAAATAGTTTGGACCCTGTGCTATCTACAGACCTTTGTGTGGCACGCTCAGGCTCTACAAATTGGGTACCCTTAATTGTGGCGTAACATCTCCCAGTTGAGCGTGATATCGGACAAATCACCGGCCTGCACAACCGTTGTACTAGTTACAGTAAAATCTCAACCAAGTAAGACCCTTTATGGGCTTCAGTAATTTAGTGTTTTTTTTTATAAATAATTAATTCTTGGACTGTAATTAATAAAAATAACATTGAAACTTTTGTTGTTACAATTAACAATATTGATCATTTTAATGTCTCAGAAAGATGATATATAAAGTGGGTTTATATTGAAATAAAATTAATCACCTGACATAAAACTGATATACAATCTAAATGGAGTATGAATAGATAAAGGTGCAGTGTAATAAATTTTCAATAATTGATATTTTTTTATGAATGAAGATAGGTTACTATCTTTATCCATTAATATCCCAAGACTAATTTAATCGCTTTATTTCTCAACGAATAGATAGATCACGTATTCAGACAAAACACCTTCATCCTTTTATGTCTTCAATAATATAGCTTACGCTCGTTACTTATACAGTCTTTGTTGATAAAAATATAAATAAAATGAAGTTATAAATAGATTATATCTATCAATAATTATAATAAAGTTGTAAATAAGATATTATTGTTATAGACGCAAGGAAACTAACATACATAAACTTTTGAGTATATGCTGTATTTATTATATTAAATAATGCAATTAAATACATTTTTAAACAACGATATTTATATAATTCATCACCCAAGGTTATAGTGGTATAGATTTTTAAAAAAAATTAATTTATATTAAATTAATTCCTATATTATTTTCATGTTGACGTGTGTGGATATAGATATTAATGAGATTTTATCTTGGTAATGAATTTTTTTTCACATTCTTTTTGATTGGCATTTTTTTATACTGCTTATGTTCAATAGTTCATGGGTTATAGTGGTACAGATTTTTTTTAAAAATTAATTCCTATATTATATTATAATCGAGAATGAAGAAACTTGTTCATTCTCGATCCAGCCTTGAAGAAGCTAGCAGTATGTCTGGCGAAACGTTGGCGAAGAAAAATTCAACAACACGGTCTAAACCAGAAACCACAGAAGTTTTGTGTATAAATAGTGACCGTGGAAACTTGAAAGAGTATTTAATTCCTATATTATTTTCTTTATTTTCATGTTGACATGTATGGATGTTTGTTTGTTCATTTAACGTCACTTTTTGCTGCTATGGCTAATCATGCTACATTGGGAGCTCTAAATTTTTACCATCCACGTTTAATTACGATAGGGATTTTTAACGAGTACCTGACATCGTACAGGCTCGAGACCCCCGTTTAACATCCCTTTCGAAGGACGGCTCAACTAAGGTTTTTTTACTCCCGTTAAAAAATCCTAGGGCCAACTGCCGAGCTACGAACCAGCGATCTTGGGTTTAGTAGTTTGTTACACTAGACATGTATGGACATAGATAATAATGACTATCATTTTATCATGGTAATGAATTTTTTTCACATTCTTTGTGATTGGCATTTTTGTGTACTGCTTGTGTTCGGTATACAATACTATTTTCTGGTAAGCCACGCGTAATTCCATCACATCATCGGTCTACTCGACACAATATTTGAAAGCTACTCATTTGTATTTAAGGGGGGTCAGCAGTCCTTATTCGTCCAGAATGTTTTATGAGTGGAAGGATTCGAACCTGTTAGTAATTGATTCGTAGCTGAGGTCACTTCCTGTAGATCTATTACAATCCCCCACGCTGTATTAGGGTAATTAGAATCTCCGCAAAATAATAAATTAATTCCGAGCCGTCTCGTGACTGCTTTTGAAAGTGGGTACGCCGACTTTCACCACGTTGGGAGGAAACACATGAAGGTTGGAGCTTGGTGCTGACAACACGACTTCCATATCAATAGTCTGAAAAAAATAGTGGATATCTTGTCGTTTAAGATCTGCCTAGTAATTCAGCGATTTCCGATTAACAACTGTTTGCACATTTATTGTGAATGAAACGCCTTCGTAGTTAAATCAATAAAACACCTTTACGATCATCCAATTCATAAAAATTACAGTGATTTAAAATCCGTTCGATAATCAATTTTATGATTGGTTTTACTGCTGTTTAGGCAAGGTTTAGTAAAAAAAAAAAGGGTGCGGACATCTGGGGTTTACGACATTGATGTCTTAAATCGTTTTAACACGCAAAAACTCTTAAAGAAACAGTTTTTCTTTTTTATCAAACTTTTGCTAAGTTCGCATTATGTCAATCATTGTCGATCAAACTAATTACAGTTTTACAACACAAGAGGTGAATTTTACTATATTCCTGAGCACTTAAGACCTTATGTCTAAAATTTATTTGCATACATTGATACAGTCGATTAAATAAAAATGAAAAGGCTTAATTTTGGTGATAAAAGAAAAAAGGAAAGTTTTATTCAATCATATACTTTCCAACCATAACCCAAAATGTGCATTATTACGGACTTATTTAATAGAAAAAATAATAATATACAAATTAAACATGCTTAACATGGTTTTATTTTTCTCCTCTATTTTATATAATATATGAATATTAAATGCATATATGCACATATATAATCTAAGCTATGCTGACTAATTTCATCCGTTCGACCTGTGCCGATCAGAATTGTTTTAATCTCAAATTAAATTCGCGATTGCTTTAGGAACAATAAATAGTTATTGTAACATTACATTTGACCATTAAATAAAAATTGCCTAAAATCTAAACAAATGCAGTATTTAATTAATGTAATAATAATATGTATTCTGCAGCCGGAAATGGATTATATAGGATCTAGGACCCTCCTGGGGCTCACCCAACCTCTATAAAATATTATAAAAAGAGGATACCCAAAATTAAAGGGGAAAAACCTGGGGGTTGAGCGTTACCTTAGGACAAGTCACCTCCATGCAGAACCGTTGTCCATGATACAGTACAGTCTCTACCATGTACTAAACCCCAGACCAGTTCACGAGTTGTAGTGGTACAGGTTTTTTTAAAATAATAATATGAGCAAATAATAATAGTAACAATAATAAGTTAAATAATTAAGATTATTGTTAAAAAAAAGTGATGAACATTACAAATTAATTTTTCTATCCTCACCCCTGACTTATGTCCGGGTATTTGCATTCTCCAGTAGAAGACGTGAAAAAGAAAGGCCATAATAATAACTGGTTAACTGCTTAATTACAATGGAAATAGTGGTGTAGGTTTTGAATAGGGAACCAAGAAATATATATACATATTCACACAAATATGTATATATGTGTGAGTATGTACATATATTTCTTTTTTATTCTTTTTACCAGTGGAGTGATCCAATTTGAGATTCGTCCTTCCCATATCTTCTTCCTAAGACATTGGACCTTATCTACTCGATCTAATACGTCTTCTGTATGCTCAAATACAGATAAATAAATTGAGGATGCATAGTGGTATATATACAAGGAAATATATTATAATACACTGGTACATATCAATGTTTAGAGGTAGCTGGCCCTGAGTCCTTCAATCTTCCGATTCGATTCCGGTTCTAACGGTAAAACCCTTTCGGTCTACCTGTAATCTCCTTATATAATTCTTGGCGGAAATATTTATTTTCGTCAAGTACGAAAACGTTTTTGTTTTTGGCGGAGGGTGTGGTCCCGGGTACTTTTGGAGGTTTTAAATTAAGTGCATGTCCAATATATTTATACAGTACAGATGTTGTAATAGATTTCACTATTTCACGCTTAAATCTCCCTTTTAAAACTTATTTTCGAAAAATATTCCGATGATGACTGATGAAAAAGAAAATCAAAACAAGAATATACAATAATGTTACATGTATTGGATAAAAATACCAATTTATTGTATTGATATTGCTCCCAGCCCGTGTTGGATCCTGTAATGAATTTTTTCTGACCTGAATCCCAAACAATTGTGTAAACCTCATCAAATATATTACTTTTCTTATGAGATCATATAGCGTGGAATGATTTTATATTTTAAAAAATTAATCTTTTTTATCCATGAGAGTCCATGGGATCAAGTTGATTAAATCTTCCCAATTTTTTTTTTATTTGAAAAAAATCATATAATAAAAATCCTTAAATATTCAAGATTTTTTTAATTCGTTGCTATTAACTTCACTAACTGGAAATTGAAGCTGAACAGAGAATATAACTTTCAACGTAAAGAAAGCCCTGACATTTCGATTATTGTTTGGAGTAACAAATATAAATTACGAGTATTAAAATAACCTGCGATACATTTCTATATATTTATATTATTAAATCCTAAGATTATTAAATCCCAAGAACGGTGTAAAATAAATTAATTTTAATTTTAATTAGTTACTGTTGGTCCATTGATTTATGAAGTACTGGCATTTGGCAAAGTCTCGAGATACTTCTCTTTAAACTGAAATCACTTCTTGCAACTTATTGTATTGTAGCATCTCGTATTTTTTTCAACCGTTCCTGCATCTTAGGCCGCCGTTTGAGATGAAGATTTAATTTTTGTACTACTTTTATGAATTATTATTATTAAATAATCATGAATGGTGAGTATAGATAATGAAGAATAAGATAGTTGGGTTGAGGTAAAGAAAAATTACCCAATAATAATTAAACAATTTTTTTTTAAAACAAACAGATATTGATGGCTCCAACTGCTTCATTTCCTCTATTATTATACATTTTGAAATAAATGGATCATATAATATATTTCCTTATTTATTTTCTATAACTCTTTATGTAATTTTATAATTTTTAAATTAATATAAAACTGGACTCTAAATCTTTTGATATTGGGAAAAAAAACCATTCTCCAGTCATCTTAACTTCTTAATTTATATAATTCCTTAAAACGTTTCGACAACTATATGTCATTATCAATCTTTTAAATAAGTTTTTTACATCGATACAACAATTATACATAACTTTAAAGAAGTTACATGTTAATAATAATAATCTGCAAAAAAATAATAATTATATTTAGAAAAAATACATAATTTCAATAAAATTGTCCCAACTTAAGTATAGATACCTCACAAATGCATATTTATTAAATATTCTCTTGGGGATCATGTATGTATAAGTATCCTCCATGGTCAAATTATTAATATTAAACTGATATAAACTTTGATATTTGAAGTAATAGATTAGTTGTATGTAATTATGAACTATTTATTTTACTGTATTTAAATTTTTTATGTATTAAAATATATAAAAATTATTTTATACTTTTTATCGGTATTTGAGCATTCAAACTACGTATTAGATGCGGTAGATACGACCTAATGCCTTGAAGGAAGAAGATATAGGAAGGATGAATATTAAATTAGATCATCCCCTCCCAGTAATAGTGATAAGAAACATATACCTCTCTCATATATATATATATATATATATATATATATATATATATATATATATATATATATATATATACACACACACCCTTGACATTAGCGCTCTCAGGACTACAGAAATTCTCACTAAACTCTGATCATATGTCAACTTTATTAGCATTTCTAAATTACCTAATGAAAATTCAGGACAAGTTTAAACTTCGGAAAATTGACCTAATACCTCGGCACCTTAGACAAAACTGGGTTTCGGATACAATACTTAAAACTCGGAACTGATATGTAGTTTATTTTAAACAGACCCGACTTATATTGAACAGGCACCCAAAAATCCTTTTTTAACTAAAATTTGTTGCATTAAAACTAAATTTAATGTATCCACTGAAGCTCATTGGAGTTTATCACCGAGTTGTATACATCGTAAATATAAAGGACATAAAAAAAGAATATAAACATTCTTAATCGATATCAATGCGTCTTATGTCACCATATCATTCCAATAATAGGACGATTCACACGTATAAGATATCTTGAAGTGCTAGATCACAATAAAAGCATCATTAAACTTCAAGGCAGACTTTATCACCATCATCCAATACAGGATATGGCTGCGATAAACATCCATGACAACTTCATATCAGGTAGCTACTTACGTAACGTACTGAAATAAAACCAGGACGAGCTTCCGATAAGTATTGGCCTAGATCATGTCCTCCATGGTATTTCTCTATTCTTACGTAATTCAGTATATTCCGTGGATGTCTTCGATCTGGAGATGGGCTTTCATAGCGGAGTACTTCCTGTTCTTCAGATAAACTTAGAGATTATAAATACTATTAGCTCTTTTGTTTTATTAAAAATAGTTTGCAATACTACCTGTATATAGAATAAAATAGAATAGAAAACTAATTTTATTCTGGGACCAGACTAGAATAGCAGAGATGAATAGATTTAAATAAATATGTATCTGGCCAAAGGCTTACATCAGAATAAAACAATATTTACATAATATCTTGAAAGTAAATAAATAAACAGGTATGTTTTGGTAGAGAATCAGAAAAGGTAATACAAAATTAAAATAAAAAAACAGACAAATTTACAATAAGAAGAAATAGGCTTATGGAAAAATAAGTGAATACATGATAGCATCTAATAATTAAAAAATGATATCATTATGAGTGAGGAATATATACAGTAGCTCATCAATCGATCAAGTTGAATATATATACAAATTATTTATTGATTATAAAGCATCTGATTGCGAATTTAGAAGATGTAGGAAAAGATTGGATTGAAATGAGGTTAAAGAAGACGCATGACGGATATCCAGTCGGATTGAGTTCCAAAGAGAGATAGAACGCTCAAAATTTTGGTTCTATGGGAACGGATGTAAAGATCGGTTTTTGTGCCCTGGGATTGGATAGAGAATTTGAATTGTAGCAGACTATAGATATAAGATGGATGTTGTGAGTTGATAGTTTGATATAAGTAAGAACCAAGGATATAGAGCCTACGGATAGAAGGAAAAAACCACTTTAACTCAACGTAACGGCGGGACACATGAGATCTTCTCGAGACGTCAAAGACAAATCGAAGCGAACAGTTCATAATTCGCCTCAACCTCTCCTCGAGTCTGTTCGAGAGCCACCATATGCCACACAACCATAGTCAAAGTGTGGAAGATAGAAGAAGTGATGAGGAGCTTACGGATAGGTAGTGTTAGAAGAGGCTTGGAATGGTGGAATAACTATTGTGTACGCAACAGCGTATTGCTCGACGGGAAATTTGGGCAACGTGGGGTTTCCATGAGAGGGATTGGTCGAAAATTATTCCGAGGTTTCTAACAGAGGAACTGAAGGCAATAGGGTGATCATTTAAGGTTAATCGGGGAAGTGAGTTGATAGATTTAAGAAGGGTGTTGGAACCAAATAGGATGGCCTGAATTTTCGCAGCATTCAACGACAATTTATTCAAGTTTGCCCAGGCACTGATCCTATCTAGGCCCCCTTGAATATAGGCAAATGCAGCTATTATCTCAGATGGAGGAAAGGACAAATATATACACACACACACACACACACACACATATATATATATATATATTAGCTAAATGTCATTCTGAGATCGTAGTATATCTACGATATATATACATTTCAAAACAAACTATATGAAGACTTGTTTGACTCAGTGTTTATACGTTGTCTGTTGATAAATACGTTTTTAATTTCTGTTCTAGAGATTCAGACTCGATATTAAAATTCTACTTACAAATATTGAACAGATATTTTGGTTGATTGGTGTGATAATTACATTTCTTTACCAATTTGGCATGATAATGAGAACAATATAGTCTCGAAACATCGCCAAAAGGATGTTTAATATGTAGAATATAATATTAATATCTAAATCTATAAATTATTTAATATATAAAGTATAGTATTACAAAAAAAAAATTTTTTATGGAGTTACTGTAGCATATCCAATAAACTGGTTTATGATTTGTCTTTAATATTACCACGATAAAATCGGTCTCCATTACACAGTATAATAATGCCGAATGTTTCTGATGGGGCGAAGGGGACAATTGGAAATACTTAATTTATTTTACAAGCCTTGGCACGAGGACACTTCAAGTTTCCTCATATGGTAGGAAGTCTGGAGTTGCCACAATGGCCTCTTCATGAGCTGCAGAAGAGGCGGTTACCAAACGTCGCCTTGAGGAACCATTGCACGGTTTTTCCGGAAATTTTCTACTTAGGTTTCAGGGAGACGTTTCAAATAAATGCGTGGAGGATACCATATGATAGTTTATTGTGTTCTTGCGAACCTCAGTCTTCTTGAGTATATCTAAAATTAATTCTCCTTTCTCAGGGTGAGAGCTCCCATTTGCGAAAGCGGGACGGTCCCTTTGCTTTCTAGACTGGCAAGAGATAGTTGCCTAGCGTATTTGAAAGATTCACTATCTGTCGTTGTAATGTTTACTGTTTGAAATAATTTAATATTTTTATGAATTTATTTATTTCTTCTTTGAGAAATCTTCATAATACTTAGTCTTCCAATAACGAACCCTAGCTAAAATTTGCATCCCGGTAAATAGTAGTTATGTAATGTGTCATCACATATATCAAACGACATACAATACATATTATGCAAGACACGTAGAATACTGTCTTTAACGTGACAGACCTTCAACTTTCATATATGCCTGAAAATAATCAATTATTAATTAACCAATTGTCAAACTACGATTTGAGAAAACTCACTGTAAAGTTTTAGCAAAAAGGATGAAGTTGGTGGACCGTCTTGCTCTTACTGAAAATGCTTCATATATTTTCTATAGCCGTATAGACAATAGGAAAAATGTAAATAATTAATTAGATTTCCTAAAAAGCTTGTGAGAAAAGTAAGTCGAAGTGGTTTTAATTTGCTTCAAGTAGACTTTTTATTATTTTTTCTTAAATAAATGCAAATCTACAAAGTATAATTAAAAAGTTTAATTAATTAAATCTATATTTCTCAAAATTCAATTACATGATTACATTTGCTCTGCCCTCTGCGATATTTATCATTAAAATGATGTAGCCATTTACAATATATGTTGTATTATATAGTCGTATACTATAGTATTTCTCTTCTCATTTATTTCTTTTTGTTTAATCATTGCGTCAGGCATTACCTTTTTTTATATGTATATTTATATATATATATATATATATATATATATATATATATATATATATATATATATATATATATAAAAGCTATTCTCTTAATGGTTATAATGTTTTGGAAATCCAGAAACAAATCATATTTAAAAATATATTTTTTTAAAAAACATCTATTGAATAGAATATCGTTCCCAGGATCCGGGTTTCAGGAATCTTATGTTTGTTTTCGATCAGAACAATTAAGCCCACTGCTCCCATTCCAGTATTTCTTGTGGAGCTAGACAAATCTCCGATAATCATCTGCAGTTTTTCGTTCCTACTGTGAAAAAAAGCTTTAACTTTTTAATATTACAAGTAAATATATCAATTATCAGTCGACCTCAACACCACAGATGCATTAATTATGACGGAAGCAGTGTCCGTTTAGAACAAGATGTTTTCCTTCTAATCAAAGTTGATGCTAGATTTACGCAACATTTTTATTCCTTTACTCTTGGTATACATTTCAAATCCTTCGCAAAGAAGTGCTTAGATTTTTTAAAAAATATTTTTGCATAGCCGGACAAGCTACCCACATTGTAAGAACAGGACTTATACATTTCCTCCACTGATTCCTCCCCGGATCTTGCCATGTTGCTGGAATTAGTTATATAACATCAAGTTATTCTCTGTAACACAATTTATGTTATGTAATGCTGTTCATAAGAAAATGATCTATTGTTCTTTTACCGTTTCGTATTTTTATTCCGTCTCATATTATCATTTTGGCACTCTTAAAATCTTATGTTTGCGATCTGGTTGGAGAATTACTGACGGCAAAGGATACAGTGATTCGAATCTCGAACAAAGACATTCGTTTTTATTTTATCGAATAAAATGGGAGTGGTTGAGATAATTGTGTAAGAAATTGTTCTATTAATCTGTAGTTATCATCCGTAGAATTGAAACTCCAGGAGTTCTCTAATTTGGGGAAAAAACCTTGCCGTTAAGTGTGATTCTGACCAAATCCTGTTTCTGCATAACCATAGGCTCAGGAATAGATTGCAGTCCTTACTAAACCCTAGACCTTTCATGGATTGTAGTAGTATGGATTTTGTATTGAATAAGATTGTAATAAAAAAAATAAAGGGAATAGAAATAGAAATCATCGAAAGGATATAGAAATACTATTTCATCTCAAGTATCACTTGCTTAGAATCATTTACATCTAACCTCCAATTAAGGTGAATGTCAAGTAACATCTTCGGAGGGTATTGTTCGTAAGACATCAACCGAGTTTTTTATTAATGCCTATAGGATTTTTTTTCATATACACTCCAACTCCATATATAATTTTTTATCAATACAATGGTAATAATTCATTTAGCCTAAAGGTCATGGTACAAGGTTAGGGTGCAGGCAGTGAAAGAAATACCTGCTCCGCGACCTTAAGAGTATTCTAGGGATACACTGAGGTAATCGCCAGATAAATAACCTTTACTCATGGTTTAGCGGACACAGGTTTATGTCATACCATGGTTTCACCATGGTATAACCTATTTATTATCTGAATTAGGAAAATTTAGCGTGCTTAGTAAATATAGTTTCTACATAGGTAATCCAATTTAAAGATTATATTAGCTGAAAAAAGGATATATTTAGTAAAACATATTTTTTTCAACTTCGTAAATTTAAAAAAAATTAACTATATTTAGTTCAAGATAAATAAATAAATATCCTGCAAAAATTTAATGCCAGGGACCCTAAATTTACGAATTTTATTATTCCAGTTTCAAAATCTTGATGTTTAATACTTTTTGTGTATATGTGTATATATATACTTAAAGGAACGGGATTGCTCAATAAGATAATGCATAGTCTGAATAAATAATGATCACGAGTTTCTGCTCGAGTAAATAAATAAAATACTTTAAATATTTTATTTTTCATAATTTTTATATATATTTTTTTTCTGTGGCATTGAAATTCGCAAAGGTCTCACTGCAAATGTAATAAAAATAATATTGAATTCATTATACTGATCAGTAAGTTCAAGAATCAGCTATCGTAATGATTTGTTTATTTTAACTTCAGAAATTTGATGGTATAAATAATATTCAAACACATTAAAAGTTATGCTTAGTTCTCATATTTATTAGCATATTTGGCTTATGATGCCAATGAATCCTGCAGGTATATTGATTTCGATATTTTGTGACTGTAATTTTTATTATTTCCTCTCTAAAGAGATATGATTGGTGAAATAAACGATCAAAAAATTTAAAATATTAATAATTACAAAACTACCGTTACTCGCGAAATTATGATCATAACAGTCATGAGTGTTTAAGAAATAGCTCATGTCTAATAAATTAAAAGTGATCGCTCCAGACTCAGGGTCGCTAGTAACGATTAAATTACTGTTCTCTCCAACTCATTTATTTTATAATTTATTAAATAGAGTAATTAAACTAGAGTGATATTTACTGCAAAATACGAATAAGTATTAAAATAAAATAAAATTACAATCATAATTGATTTCATTTTAGAAGTCCGAAAGAGATAAAAGTACGTCGTAAAGAACGAAATATTTATTATTCCTACTTAGATTTCATCTTGGTAACTGACTTACAAGTATTTCTCATAGATACCTGCACCACTACAACCCGTGAGGGGTCTGTGGTTCATTACGTGGTAACGCACAACCGTTGTCCATAAAACAGTACAGTCTCTACCATGTACTGAACCCCAGACTCGTTTACGGGTCGTAGTGGTTACAGGTTTTATATTATAAATTGATTTTATTGTATACGATGAGTTAGGAAATATACAAAAAACTCTTATCTTACTCCTTATGATCCATACGCCTCTTCAATATATTTCTTATTGATTATTTATTCTTTATATGTTTTGTTCTCAACTGCAAAATTATAGGATACTAGAAGATTGAATATTTATTCTACAAAGTCGAAAATTTTATTCATCAATAAAAGGATATTTAAATTAATTAAAGCTTTAGCTTATAAATTAAATAAAATGAAATGAGCCATTGATTTTATATGAAGCTATCGACAAAATGAAAACGTTTTTTTTTTATAATGTTTTTAATTTATTGCCGACTAACTATGCCGTACAATATTTTCTCTAAATCAAATAGACGAGTAATTTTTTTATATTTTAATAAACGCTTTGACACAAGTGTTACCATTGTTTAGTTGTTTTTTTCTTTACCTATTGCATGAGTGTTAAGTATTGGTTGTTAATACAGTGATTAGTCACAATAAATTAATTTAAAAATTAACACATCATTTATGATATGTTCACAAAAATTCTCGTTCTGGATGGGGAGTACATCTCCATTTTGAAATTAATTTTCATTGTTTCTATATGCTCTAAGACTGTATGCATTTAATTATATGTTCGTGGCCATATTTCTGACTGTATGACTTTAGACATCAGTGGTATAAAATTTTACAGTTTATACATAATAAATAAATAAATATAAATATATATATATATATATATATATATATATATATATATATATATATATATATATATATATATATATATATATACATCGCTCGCCATCTAAAGACATTAGTATTTAAATAAAATTAGTGGGCAGTAAAATTCTGCCTTACCCAATGATTTATTTCTGTAGGTACAGTTATTTTCCCATTAATATGGAAAATTGTAAACACTATTCTTATATCAATTTATTTATACATTATAATTCGTTAAACGGTTAGCAATTACTTAATATTAATAATGTATGAACATATTAATACGAGGTCATATCATATACAAGGGTACCCCAGTGATTTATTTGATAGCAGCGTATGGCTATCTTGATATATTACGTATATCACAGATAGAATATAAATTATTTAGTCAGTTTATGTTAATTTTCGATTTTATTATTTTATAAATGAATAGGCTATGTGGGTTGTGCACAATTATTATTAGTTTAACAGTAAGGATACGGGTCCAAAACCTGACAAAACTGAGTTTGTTTGACGCCATCTTGTGTGAGTGCTTGGCACGAAGAAGGTTAAAAATCAGGTGGTTGAAGCATAATGATTTACGTTTATTAGCTTTAGCTCTCAAGGTACATTTTATGTATACACAATAGTACTGATTGCTTATTGTGTATATTGTATTTTTCATTATAAAAGCCTAGACAAACTGCAATTTACTGCAAGATTACCTATGTTCCAAATTGTATATCAACTAAAATTTTATTTTTAAATTAAAAAATCACTGATTTTTATATAGAAACAACAATAGCTTATTTCACAACAGACTAAAAATCTCCATATAATAATTGTTTGAAAATATTTGTTGTCTTTTTTATTCTTTTCAAGGTAAAACTTATTCACTTTCTTAAGACTAAAGCGATAGTTTTATATTTAAATACAATACGGTTATTTATATATTTTTTAAATGT
The DNA here is from genome assembly GCA_037127475.1 of Arma custos. Taxonomy (NCBI): domain Eukaryota; kingdom Metazoa; phylum Arthropoda; class Insecta; order Hemiptera; family Pentatomidae; genus Arma; species Arma custos. Next base: position 60,005,203 of record CM073761.1, read on the forward strand.
CTAAAAGTAATATTTATTGTTTTTAGTTTATTTATTGAAATTTAAAACTATATTATAAAACAAGTGAATACAATGAATGATACATAATGAAATGAGATAAAGGCAAGTTGAGAAACTACCCAATGGTAGTAGTCAAATAACAAATTCAACTTATGTCAGGAGACCATTTTATTTTCAGACGCCTCAAAGGATTATCGGACATTGAAGAAGTAGCTGTTTGAAATTCGTTTGAATGGGAATAAAATTTGTCATGAAAGGATTGATATCGGGTTCGAACCAAACATAAGAAATGTGACATTAAGGTTATGTACGTATTAATTCGTAACTAAATAAAGAACAATTAAAACGATTGGATACGAGAGAAATTCGAAGGCTTAGTGCTCTAAAAAGCTCTAAAAATTGACCAAAAAATTAATTTAAAAAAGTCGAATCCTTTAATGGAACACTGTTTCTTATATTTGTATTAAACCCATACAATAAAATCGTGTTCATATGCTGCTTTACTAACCCAAACGCAACCAAGGTACTTGTAAAGTTAAAGCCCTTTTTATTTCTATTTTTATATTGTCAAGATTTATTACTTCTGTTTCATAAGCCAATTAAAAACAATCGTTACCGACTTTTCTAATTATAGTCCCTTATTGCCTTCCTTCTGCGGATTAATTAATTTAAAAAGAACATAACATCAACCGCAACTGTCCATAAAGGGTTCCCTGGAAGGTCGGCAACTGGAATGTTCACATACCAAAGCTAATTTCTATAAAGGCGGTAAGATATCAGCATAAAGCTCTAATAGCCTTGTTTTTCCCAATTAAGTGAAAGTTAGCTTAAGGGAGGCAGTGCCCCACATTAGAGACCAATGTTTATATTTTTATGAAAGATTATGATAATTAAACATAAAATAAAATAAATAATGATTAATTTGGTTGGTAATTCATCTTTTTTGGTATGATTTTTTAAAATAATTAATCTACTATAAGCTTATATCTAAAATTCATACTTTAGGCATTTAGTTTAGGAGAACATTGAGATCCAATTTTGGAAAAATTTAATCAATAATGATCGAAGATGACTTACTCGAGTAGTTTTTCGGACCTTTGTTTCAACATGAAGGATTTTTTTTGATAATCTCAAGTCTGGGGAAGGACATAGGCTACTTTTTATTAACATACCGCACAGGGGAAGTTTATTTAAAACTGTAACGTGATTGACTAACCGCCCCCGGCGGTCAACGCACAGCAGAAACCACTGAACTTAGCATCTTGAAATTCGCAGATAGGTTCTTTGTATAGCTTAAATGTACACTATGAAAGTAATTCGGACAATTCCATCCCCAAGGGTTTCCTCCTTAATATAATAGGGTTTCAAAGATTGTATGGAATCCGTCAGTTTTGATGTTAGACATCTGAAATTTCGGATGTACAAGTAACTTACAGTTAAAAAAAAATAAATTATTCATTTAAAATTATCTGTCGCGAAACTTTGTGTGGGTGACCAAATTCCACGCGAGCGAAGCCGTGGGCAAAAGCTAGTAGGTGTATATAACTCATCATTAATCATAGGAACTGAAAATCATAAGGACACTTTACCTAAAGTTACACTAAGAGAAAGCACGTCCCAAATCAGCAGTTCAAGGACCACTAAACAGAGACAATACAGTTCAATGTATACCAAAATTGATTTGTCATATGTTTGATTTCGTTGCTTCAGTGCTGAAATACCCAATCTCTAATATTTTTAATGTTTAAGACAGTTATGGTGGGTTTAATGCAGAAATATTGCGCATCTGTCTGTCCTATCCTAAACTTTATGCCTATGATATTAGTTCTTTAATTAACTTATTTTAAGTTAAAAAATAACCCTTGAAGGGTCTGGGATTCTTTACATGGTAGAGACTGTATTGTTTCTTGGACAACGGTTGTGCAGGGAGTTGATTTGTCCTAGATCACACTTAACTGCCAGATTTCCTCCCTTATTTTGTGGTTATAGAGGCTGGGTGAGCCCCAGGAAGGTCCTAGATCCCATCTTCGCTAATAGATTTATTTTACATATATGTATGTTTTAAATAACTTTGTTTCCACCTATGTATTCTGCAATTGACAAATCACTAGCGAAACCTTGATTTATATTTACTGCTGTTTGAGTGTCTTGTGTTGTTATTATCCTCTGATACGAGAATATATATATATCAGTATCTACTTTTCTTTGCAGTTAATAAATACGTTTCACTTTACGTTCTTGAGTTTCAGTCTGTTCGTTAAACTTCCTGTTGGCTACATTTCGAGACTCTATTGTCCTCATGATCATGTCAAATTTGGCTCATAATAGAGACATCATCTTGATGTGTGAACTGAGAATGTATTGTCAATCTTCATATCGATACTCTTGTAGGCGTGTGGTATACTTATTTTCCGATTTTCTTTGCTCATATTCAAACAAAAAACCGAGGTTCGGGACTAAGCTAAGAAAGAAGTTACAACCATAGCAGGAAAAAAAAAGTGTCAGCTACGAAGGTATCTGTATTCAGTCAGTAGGGGGATTGTACTTTCTCCCGACGTTTCGCGAGACCCGGATGCGAGCGCATCTAATCCGGAATGAGGAACTGAAACGGATCAAAGCGGTTTTTGTCGTTTCTTCGGCAGCCTCACCAACCCGAGGGTCAGTTACCGTTTTTCCCGCCGACCTTCAGTGTATGAACGGACGTTGAGGACCAGGGTAAGAATTTAAATATGCGGAAGAATAAGGTAGGATTAGTTTTCAGTTATTGAAAATGGGTATTTCTTATTTCGGTACCTGTTCCGGAGGTTGTCGCTTTGAATTGAGTTGCAAGTTTTGTAGTGAGCTTTATAGTGTAATATTTATTCATGAATAATCTTTAACTAATATATTTACAACAGGGGACATGCATTTATAGTTGCATAATCCGGATTTAGTATCTTAAAAGCTTATAGGGAGCGTGGGAGGTTTGTACCTGATACCTGCTCGTACACCGGTGCGTCCTCTCAGAAAATTCCTTGATTGTCTTTTAATTGGTGGAATCGTATGGTTGATATATAATCGTATGAATAAAATTGTAATCTATTTTTCATTATTAAATAATTATTCACTAATAAGTAAAAATGCCATTGTTATTATGATTTTTTAAATTAATTTAACAGATTATTTTTTTTTAATTAAAAAAAAAATTCCGGTCCTTGGGATTCAGTTATTTTTCGCTCTAATCTTATTTTTTCACTGTTAGTGCATGGATATGAGAACAATTAAGCCTCGAAGAGTTACAAAACTATAATTTAACAATGACATACTGAATCATTGTTAAATTATCTTCATTCGGGAAAACTTTAAATATAATATTATATTTATACTTATTATTATACTATTATACACATATAAATTATAATCGTAAGTAAGGGCAATTATTTCGCAGGTTGTCACTTCGAATTTAGTATTAAAGTTTTAACTCTTTATCCGTTTCATATTAAAATTTTCCAAATGTACAAGTTATGAGCTATGGGTGATGAGTATACTTCGTTAATCATTTCATCTAGAAATAAAAGTTTCAACTAACGTTTCGATTTATAGATGTGAAAAAGTGAAAAAATAGGATCTTTGTGAAAAAGTTCAAATAACACACTACTCTGTTTATAACTGGCTGAATCCCCAAAACCGGAAAAACTTATATCTTAATAATTCACGAAAAATAATCTATTATGGTAATTAAAAAATTACATTAAAAAAATTAATCGTAATTACAGAGGCATTTATTACTTTATTATTGCATGTTTATTTAATAATGAAAAATAAATTACGATCTTATTCATATAATATAATCAACCATTTGATTCATCCCAATAGAAACCAAGTGTATCGAAGAATTTCCTGAGAAGACTGTGTACCAGATATCAGGTACACACAGCATCTTCAAACCTCCCACGCTCCCTCTCATAAGCTTTTAAGATACTAAATCCGCATTATTCAATCATTAATGCATGCCCCCTGCTGTAAATATAGTATTTCACGATTATTTATGAAAGATCATTACAGTTGGTAGAGGGAGATATTTTCGTCTGAATCCACCAGTGTAGCAAACCTTGTCATTGCAAACACTATTCAGATTGGTCGAGTAATTCATTTCTACATGAAAATTATACTTCTTTGATTCAGGTATTTGGTCGTCAAGGATATTGAAGAAGCTCAATTATGTAACTTTTAATTATTTAACAAGTTGTTACGTGTTCCTCGCGGTTAAAAATAATTGTGAAAAGGACCTTTCTATATCCTCATCGGACATATTCACAGCAGTTTAGACTCTGTGTTAGAGTATGTGAAAGAGGAAATTCGCCTTTCCAAAATAACCACCGCATATATACATAAAGCAAAATACATAAAGCAAATATGTATAAACAAAATATGCTTATTTACTAAGAAATTAATAATTCGAAATGTAATAAATTGAATGAACGTTGAACTAATCAAATTTATTTATTAAAATAAAGTCTAAATTATAATCATACGATTTCGAATTGTAATTACTCCGTTGCTTAATTAATTAATTAAATTAATGATGCTAAGTTTCTATTGTTTGTATTTTTTTAACTCAACGGTTAAGTCGTTGGACTGGTGTAAATAGAACCCTATTTAAGATAAAAATAGCTTTAGATCAGATTCTAAATTGTTAAGATATCGTTTCAATCCTTCTTAATGCAGTTACGTAATTCTATATATCATTCTTCTCATATTCACTTGTGAATATGCATTGAAAATTATAATTGTTGGCGCCTGAACAATTCGCACAAAAATAAAAACAAACGTCTGCCCCTCTCGTATTCGAGTACTTTGTTTCAAATACCTCTTAATTATTCAGAAACATTAATTTAATTTTTCCTAATAAAAGGCTATGTTTGTATATATATATATACAATCCTTTCAATCCTTCACAATTGGCCAATAATCACAACCTTCACAGAAGGTTTTTAAATGTCCAGACGTTTTCTAAAAGATTCAAAATACCTTGATTAGTTAGTTTCGACTAAAAACTCTTAAATAAAATAACTTAATGCTACATTACGTTTCCACATAAAGGAGGTATACTAAAGTAGTCAACTTTGAATGCTTTTTCTACCTAAACTATGAAAGATAGAAAAAAATGTTACAAACATATTTTGGATTGTACATTTCAGAAAAATAATAATAAATGGGGGTCAAAAGGAAACTACATTTTTTGAAGGTCGATATTGACCACTTAAAGTGAAAAACCAAAAAATGTTTTTTTATTTCTTCAAACTAGGCCTGAATAACTACAACTTTTACCTGAATCGTTTTTCTGAATTCTGTTTCGTTTAAAAGTTAAAAACGTTCGTTCCACTTGAAATGGGACATCCTGTATATTATTTCTTTATTCTTAAATACTTTAAGACTAACCATAGCAAAACGACGTTGTTTTGGTCAAAATTTATAAATAAATCCTAAGCAAAAGCAGTTCTTTATCCGAAAATTCTTAGAAAGCCGCTCATCCATTGAGAAACTGCTGCTTAACGAGGTATGCATGGGGGCTTCTATGGGATTTCCGATTTCCATCCCACAGGAAATACCAGAAACATCTGGGACAGAGGAGGATGCAGTAGTAGTATTTTTTTTTTCGGGACATTTACAATCAGAATAGAAATTTGGTGTATGCAGACATAAATGTTATAAAACTCCGTATTTATGAATTTCAAATTTTCCAGTTGTAAATCAGATACTAGTTTCTAATTGAATATATATCCTAATTTTTTACTAATTACTAAAAATGATTGTTTTCAAAATTATTTGTTTTACTATCAGGAATGCTTATTCAGCATCATAAAGCTGTTTTACTCGAGAAAAAAACTGTACCACTACTATCTATAAAAGGTTCAGTGCATGGTAGAGACTTTACCGCTTCAAAGACAACTGTTGCGCAGGAAAGTGACTTGTTTTAGATCAAACATAATCTCCAGGTTTTCCCCCGATTAAGGGTATCCACTTTATAGTGGCTAGGTGACTCCCTGAGGAGTCTGCAGATGCCACATTGTCCACATTGTCTGTTAACTGAATAAATAATTTATCTGTCATAGCCGGATTTGAATACAGGATATTCAGCAAAGCAAGTGTTCTACCTCTGAGCTATCCCGCTCCGGTGATTTAAAAATATATAACGTACATTTCCTCATTTGCTCTAGATTTCTTTAAACAATTGTCCAGCTGCCGCCTGAGTCATTTTTCAAACGCCTAATCAATTTCATTGTTTTAAAGCAAGTAATGGTTTCCATAAATTAGCATAATTGGTTAACTCATCACTTCTTGAAACTCACGCCTTGAAACCTTTATGGGGAGGTCGTTAACAATTTTAAGCCTTTTTGCTAAAAATATTCTCTTAATAACTAAATCAGTGAATTCGTATGACGTATTATTTTTTTTTCCATTTTTTTAAATCATTTTATGTAGTGTTGATTATATTTTTAAATATTATGTTGATTAGTGTACCTAATGATTTTTTAAAAACTGGTTGGATTCGTTTGAAAATTGATTTTTAAATTGTTGAATACAGACAGTTGTTTGGATATTAAAATGAATTATCATTGGAACTGTTTTAACGAAAAGATATGCTTTTGTGATACTGGATACATAAAAATATTACAACATACTATTAATATTTTAATGACTCATGCAAATATCCTGGCGCTTTAGTATAAACGATCACATTAAATTTTGGTTTAATGTGGTCGATTTATTCTTAAACTAATAAAATGTATTAGAAAAATATATATATATATATATATATATATATATATATATATATATATATATATATATATATATATGTATATAATGCATCCATCAAATATTTCTATTTATGTTTAACATATTTTTTCATATAAATGTTTTATCATCCAATGAAGATTTTTCCACAATACCCAAAAATGGTGACCACTTTAAAGTGGATGGATGTGATAATTTATATATAATAATTTTACATACAAAAATATATAACCTATTCCACTACAACCAATGAAAGGTCTTAGGTTTAGTGTTAGGTAGAGACTGTACTGTTTCTAAGACAGTGGTTGTGCTTAGAGATGACTTGTCGAACTTAATCAACAGGTTTTTCCCCCAATTAAGGATAACCACTTTATAAAGTGAGTCCCAGTAAGGTCTGCAGATCCCACATTGCCTGTTAACTGATTAAATAATTTATCTGTCGCTGCCTTTTTTGGACCTCAAATCCTCAGCAGAACTCTCTTTTCCGGCATTATCAGCTGCAATAATTTATGTTAACCTCCACGCATTATATGTCCCAGGTTTGGCAGTATGCGTTTCTTTTTAGTTATCGAAACTTCTTTTGTCTTTTTCAACCCCTGCATGACAGTCTCGTTTGTGTTGAAGAATAATGTGAATTCTTCGGTAGTAACACATCTCAAACTACAACTACATGCAGTTGTTGAAAATAAACAAATACTTTTAAATCCAGTAAAATATGAAATGTTTTAGTGAAAAAAACCTCAACAGGTTAAGTAATCACCATACCAAAGGAATTTTTTTTTTACGAACATATACACCCACTAAAATATTTATAAAACAAAACAGCCATTTTTTTAAACTCCCATAGTGCATTGCCACACTGTCATCGAAAACTTATAAGTAGAATCGTTGTCTTATATTAGTAGCATAGCATCCATGAATAACGAATACTCCATCTTGAGCAATACGCAAAGACTTTTTTCCTATTCCGGAATATCCCAGGGCAGATGAAGTTTCGGTTTGGGAGATGAGTCAACGGGATTCGTGGCCTTTCCATCCCGACTCCAGACAGTGGAAAGATTTCGTTCCAGATAGCGAATCCAGTCTTGGTCTGGAATAAGAACAAGCTCTTCTTGCAACATTTCCAGCGCGTTTCAACTTCTCTCAGGCTTGAAAATCATCGTCTTAAAAATAACTTTAGAGAAATATTCCAATGCATAATTTCTGCATCGTCAACTTGCTACTTATGAATGTTGGATCTGCGAATTACCTGGTTTTGGATATAGTATATATATATATATATATATATATATATATATATATATATATATATATATAAGACCTGACCTGACACAGTCAACCCGTTTTTACAGTTATGGTCGGTTAACGTTTCTTACTAAAGTTCCAAAGCGATTTCCTATGTCCTTAGCCTCATATGAAAGTGTCGTGCTTTCATTGTATAGGTACGAGATCTTTCATAAGTATGAAAAAGAACCAGGAATAGATTCGAATTGGATATTTTCAAGGTTATGTGGAACTTTAAAAAAATAAATATTTCAGTAACTGCTTTTGAAACAAAAAAAAGAAATTATATTTAGTGGATGATTTTATCTCATTTTATTTTAATATTATTCAATATTTCTAGAGTAAATTACGATAAAATAATAACAAAAACAAATATTACTCTATAACAATTGTAGCATGGTAATGATAAATATCGTGGATGTAATTGACGAACATATATTTTTTTAAGGATTTTTAACCTAATGGATGTAAAATATAGAAAAAGAAAGTATATTTTATTGTTATTTTTTTATTGTTAAGCTTATAAATATATAAAAATAAGTAAATATTTGAAAAGAAGGTCTAAATGTTTGTTTTTGTATTTGGATTCGAAAAAAATTTATATTTTGGCGACTTATTCGCTCACAAAAAAAATATCTTTGAGACTCTAAAACACTCCTACACTATACTTATTTAGAGTGGTAATTGAAAATTATGTAAGTGGTTATAGTTTAAATAATCTTTTTTGTTCTCTAGAATCGAACCTAAGCATGTTCTTGTAAACTTAATTATTGTTTGTAAATCCGTACATTTAAGATAGATACATTAAAACCGATAATGTTATCGAATGTTTCCGGAGAACTTAGGGATGGGGACTTATAAATTAATTTGTGAATCTAATCAATTATTTTAGGATCTTTTTATTTTATGGTTATATTTATTATTATATTATATAATAATAGGATATAATAAATAATAAATATTATCTATGTATCCTTGGTTTATGTCCTGATCCATCCTCCTGACAGATGTTTTTTTTAGCATGTCCTTTCCTCTTCTTTCTTGGGAGTGTTAACCTCCGTTCGCTGTCATAACAGTTTATCCGTGTTTACATGGTCCAATGGTTTGTATTTTCAAAAATACGCTCGTTAGTAATTTCTATAAAAAACACTAAAATAAAATAAAAATAAAACATCAAAAGACTAAAAAACGGCCTGGCTATAAAAGGATACGTCCTTGGGCAATAATAGTCTTCTAAGAAGTGGCTTACATTATCAATCATTGTTCTTTACTTTTTTCTTACTCCGAGACCTGTTCCTTGAACCATTTAATATCGGGTTCACGATCATCGTCCTTTCCTACCGGATCTCTGAGAGTATTTGTCTTCATCTTAGGAAGATTTGGGAGAGAAACGAGTGGAAAATGCGAAATTTCGCTATAAAAAAGGTTACTAAACCTATCAGGCATTGGTCTATTCAGTCTGATTTCCAAGTTAAAAAAATATTTAAATTATAAATGTTATCGTTTATACGTTATCGCGTTCGAGTATGCGTTCGAACGATTTTCCGTACGTCGGTTAACTGACATGTGGTGGAGTGATTCATGACATTACTCGGTTAAACCATCACTTTTAAATTAGTAGTTTATTTTATCTATTGCGGAGCGAGGTAGCTCAATCAGTTAACAGCCACAGATGGACCTTATGCATTCTGCAAAGCCTCCTGATGAAAGTGGGTACCTTTCATCGGAGAGAAATCCTGGTGGTTTAGCGTTGTCTCAGACGTATCATGGTTCTCAGAGGTACAGTTTTTTTTTCTTTTTTATATTACAGAAAAATGTCCAGGAATGAATTAGATGTCAAAATGGCAATTGTACAAGGCTTATGGAATCAAAAATGTCAAATATACAAGCAGTGCAAGCACTGAAGTAAATGTGAAGCAAGGTAAAGTTGAAATACTTTATCGGCATTTAAAATGGAAAAGTAAGATACTTAATACTCGGTACTTAGCGCTTAATCGGGTCACGGGCATAATATGCAACACTGAACACAGGAATTTTTCGCTCTACCCTATAGTAAATGCTAATATACAATGTATTACACATCCAGATGTCAATAAAAGATCATTATAAATTTCTATACTTACGTCATAGTTCTTTTTTTTCAAGGAAGTCAAACAACAACTATAGGAACAAGAATATAAACGAATAAAATAAGAAAGGAAGATTTTTTTTTTCTTAAAGCGATATCTGGTGTTTCTCTTTTTGCTTTTAAAAACTCTCCAGATAGAATATCCAAAAGATATCTTTTGAAATATAGTACTTCTTTCCACACCGTGTTTGTTTGACATTATATTTTTTTGATTTTCGTAGTCACTAAACAATAAGATACATACATAAAATAAATAAAATAGTATTATGATGGCTTATCTTCAAAAATGTAAAGCTTCGTTAAATTTAAATGTTTCCACTCGGATCTTGCACTATAACATTGAGATATTTTTGCAATATTCGTCGTCCTAAGGAAATTTTATTATTTTTATTAGTTTCAACATCCTTCTACACTCTTCTTCTAATGAAAAAGTACTTTTCATTAATAGATTAAGAGCTTAAGAGATTGTTTGTTTACAATATTTTAGATTGCTTCATTTAGCAACAGGTTTACCAGTCACAACCTGTAATTACAACCCTCTGTAAAAACTGTAAACAAACATAGTAAACAGATTACTCTAGAAATCCCATGCGGCTGTTCCGATCTATCCGTAGATATCGCCACTAAACTCTTTGACATGGTCGAAAATAAATACTGTCACCACTAGGCGTTCTTTACACCGTCCGTTTTTAGATCATAAAATGTGTTACTCGTGTTTTGATTTAATAACAAGCGGTTTAGGTTATTTTTTGTCAGACATATCGATTTTGACTCATCTTCCATCAGGATAGTAAAAATAAACTCGATGTTTCTTAATTCATACGTGCTGTGTTACATTCGGCTGTTTTACAAGGTTTGTGAAAAGCATAGATATTTAAATATGTGTGTTTCTTGTAAGATATATATTTGTATTTCATTAATTGATCAACTTAATTCCATTTAATAAGTCTCAACAAGTTTAATTAAAAAATCAATTATTTATTCAACTTCATCGTTATAGTTAACGCCAATTGAAATGACGATAAATCGATAAACCATAATCGATTGTTTACGATGAATATTGATAAACTATAAACAACTACACACAATCGATTTAAACCTCTGAATTCATTTTAATCACTGTTCTTTCTTTAGTTAATGATTTTTATCAAATTTAATAAATATGTTCTATAGGCTGATCAAATTAAAATAGAAATAGACAGTTGAATGTACTCTTGCCTTAATTTTTTTCCCAGCGTCATATTCGACGATGAAAAAAACCTTTAGTGTAACGAATCTGAATGTGGTGAAACTTTATCGGATCATTTTTACGAACAACCATACATAATCAATTCAGAAAATATATATATATATATATATATATATATATATATATATATATATATATATGTATATATATATATATATAATTATGAAAAAATTGTATAAAAATTGAATAAATACCCTTATAATTAATCAATATTTTTGTAGATGAATTGAAATTTTACATATAAAAATTATTCAGCTCTTCTCGAATATTATAGAATATAGATTTTTAAACCTAGCTTAACCCTAGTGTTATACATCAACATTACTTTCATGAGGTACATTCATGAACATTTTTGAGAAATAATTTTCTGTGTAAATTATGTATATATGAGTGTATAAATAATGAATAGATGAGTGTAAAAAATCTTGGGGTTAAGGAACCAGAAAGGTTTATCAATGAAAATAAATTTCAATCAATGACTATGCATAACCATTGAGTTGAAATTCGGTAAATAAAATCGCAAATCAATAATATATTGGGAATACAAAATCAATGGACGGACAAAATCTGCCGATGTCTCTTCGAAAATATCCGGTTCGCGCAGGCATCTCCTTTTTAAGCTCCGATTTATCTTTTATAAAGAGAGAAAAAAAAATCAGCTTGATGAATGAATTGCCTTCAGGGAATCAGGTTTTTTATTTCTAAATACGAGTTTTTCCTGAGAGGTGGGCCAGTGTTATAGGTTTCGAGGGGGCCAGTTTTAGTCAATAAAACTGTAGGCAGTTAGTAAAATAAATTTATATGTGTTTTAAATAAGTGAAATTAAAAAAAAATGAAATGATACAACTTTTAATTTCCTACTTTGAAATTAGAGAAATTCTATGAACCGCCTATATATATATATATATATATATATATATATATATATATATATATATATATATATATATATATACAAGATGACCCGGCCACGCGTTGCTGTGGCTGTTGTAATAGTTTTGGATTTGGATGCAGTTCTATTTCAGCGATTCCAATATCCAGTAGTAGTTTTGAAAATATTTGTGCTGATGGATCATTTTGTAATAGTACTCGCATGTTTATGAGAAAGTGTTTCGATATTTCGCCACCAAAACGATTGATTTAAATATGCGTTAATCTCAGCCACAAAAGTAGAGCGAAGAATGACTGGCTGTGTCTGTCGGAAATCACCAGATAGTAATAGAACAGCACCGAATAGCTTGTCGTTGTTGTTCAAATTTATCATAGCGCGTTTTATCGCCCACCAAAAGTTTTCCCATCCGTTATTTCGGTTGCGAACTTGGATTTACACTACTCAGACATGCCCTTACAACTTATCAAAAATGCAGCATCATCAAGCGTCACTGCAACGATCGACGAATAATCAATTATAATGGCCGACACATATCACTTAGGGGTATGAAAAATAGTTTGCATCCTATTCTCAGACCTACTGAATATAGGCACAAAATTTCATAATAATCGGTCAAGTCGTTTCGGGGGAGTTCTGTTACAAGCACTGTGACTTTTTTTTTTTAATCTGTCCATTACTAATACAAATAGATTAGATGGTTTACTAACTCGTGGACATGCAAAATATAATCTTCCATAAGAGAAACATGTTTGTTCTAGGTCCAATCCGCAAATGGAAATTGTCTGGCCTCGAGACTTGTTGATGGTCATAACAAAAGCCAAGCTTATATCAAATTGAAGTCTTTTGAACGGTATTATGGGTTCTGATGGTATCATTGGAATAGGTGGCTACAGAACGACTTCTCCTTTAAAGTTTCCAGTCAACATTCCTACTTCAATAACATTCCCAGTGATATTTTTGATGACCAAACCTGTAAGATTCCATAATTGGAGGATTCAAATTGCACATTATCAATAACAATAGCCGACACATTAGATGGAGCGAAGATTCCGGTTACTTATTGTATGATTGCAAGATAACTCAGGATCTGTTAAACCTACAGAGCTGCAATTGGGCTCAAATTGTGGAAGATTTAATCTTCTTTAACAATGGTTATCTGTGTTTTCCCTAAAACGCACGGATTAGGAGATCCGTGCTGAAATAATTCCGAAAATTTCGAAATTTTTCGGCCACCAAAAGTATTCCCGTCCGTTTTTTCGGTTGCGAACTTGGATTTACACTATTCAGACATGCCCGTACAACATATAAAAAATGCAGCATCATCAAGCGTCACTGCTACGATCGACGCATAATTGATAATAATGGCCGACACGTATCATTTAGGTGTATGAAAAATAGTTTACATCCGATTCTCAGGCCTACTGAATGTAGACACATAATTTCATAAGAATCGGTCAAGTAGTTTCGGAGGAGTTCTGTTACAAACACTGTGACACGGCAATTTTATATATTATATATATATATATATATATATATATATATATATATATATATATATATATATATATTTAACTTGGTCCTATTGCCTTATAACTTGAATTGAATTGATGTCTATTAAGTAACTTTAATATTACAGTCAATTTAACTTTTTATAAATGTATTTATTGAAATTTACAACTGTATTGTTGTAATTGTGCAATAAGTAAATAGAATGAATGATACCTAATGACATGAGATAAAGTCAAGTAGAGAAACTACAACGCCTCGACCTCAAATAACAAATGCAACAAGAAGTCAAGAGGCCATCTTCTTTTCAGTCGCCTCGGAGGATTATCCAGAATTGAAGAAATAGCTAGGTTTGAAACCAGTGGGTTTGAGTGGGAATAATGTTTCTCAAGGAATAATGAAAGGACAAATATAGGATTCGAGCCAAATCAGCAACAAATGGGACATTGAGGTCATTATGGATATATTTTCTAGAATTTTTACTGAGCTTGTACTCTCTCGGCATGCGATATATATATATATATATATATATATATATATATATATATATATATATATATATATATATTATTCCAATAAAATTGATATGAATAAATGAATTTATTTTTTAATTAATATGAATGATTTTCTGAAAAAACGTGAGTAAATTAATATATTTCTTTATTTTATTTTATTTGAGATACTTATTAATTATTCGGAACTTTATTTTGATAATTGAACTTACTCTAATAAACACAATAATAATGAAGATATGTTTTAATGTTTTATTGTATTGACTTACATTTTAATCTGTTTATTAAATAATAAAAACATCATATGGGTTCGTGTATTAGTCACTCTATCGACATTGAGAATTTTGCATGTTGATGATGTCGGCATAATGAAGAAACAATAGGAATACGTGGAATAAATAAGGTACATAATATATAAGAGAACGACAGCGAGAGAGGGAGAAAGAGAACTTCAATATATTTTATTTTATTTTATTAGGTAGTAAAGTTAATAACGATAATTATATTAAGATAATTTTTGTAGTTATAATTCAGGAGATTTTAAGTTGTATATTAACATATTTTATTCAGTATAGAATTCAAAGGGATTCTTAATTCTTCTCATGGACTCTTCTAGTATTATATAACTATTTTTTCGTTCAAAAATAATGACATAACAAAATAAATATTCATTTTACCACATGAATTATGGTATCTCTGTTCATTTCTACAATACATTTTCAACAAGTTTCACTTAATTCTTATAAGTTTAGTTTATCGTGTGGGATTCAAGAAGTATTACCAAGTAGTTGTTATAGATTAAATATATTCATACTATAGATACATTTTAATATATACCTGTGAAGGAGGAGAAATTTACTAGAGTTTAATCTTTAAACGGGTCCTAAACGCCTATTAAATTGAGACGGCGAAATCATTAATACTCCGTAGAGGGGCAATACTAATTTCTCATCCATGACCTAGCTCGGGCACTTCATGATAGAAGCAAGGATTTTTTTTTAACTTCTAACGATAAGTGTCCTAGGCCTGTTGTAAAAATAATACTTAGTGACCTCAATTCACAAATAGGAAACCAGTCGAAGGATCTCTAATAGGCCTTCGCGAGGAAGACAATAAAGCAGATGTTAATTGCTGTCGGTACTAGGAAGCCGATCAGTTGTATTTGATGTTTTATAAATCATTTAATGGGAGTTTTACGTCTCTAATTTTAATTAAATTATTTGTTGTATTGTACATTATGTTATTAATTCATCTTTTTTATAACCGCTATTTCATGATAGGTTCTTTCGTATACCAGGCCATCCTCTATCAAATCCAGAGCACGAAAACTCGCCTTTCCGAACTTTATATTCATTCCCATAGAACCAAAACATTTCAGCGTTCCTATTTCGCCCGTTCCACACTTAGGAACTCACTCCCACCTGATATCCGTCATGCTCCTTCCTTATCAGCATTCAAATCCAAGCTTTTCCCTCATCTCTTAAATTCCCAAACAGATGCTCTCTAATCTGTTATAACTGATAGCTCATGTCCATCAGAAGTGATAGACGAATTACTGTAAATCTTATAAGTTAAGATAAGATACTATTTTTTATAATGTTAGCTGATTTTATTCTCTCTGCTTAGTTATCTTAGTTTTTTATTCTATTTTTTTCTTTACCAGAACATACCTTTTAGTTCATATTCATGTTATGTTCACGAATTTTACTCTTCATTATTCGGTCTTGGTAATTCTAAGCTGGCGTCTTTTGTCCCAAAATCTGAAAATTTAGAATTTATAAAACTATCATCCTTCCAACTCTTCTTTACGGATGCGAAACGTGGCCGCTAACGCTTACAGCATCTTAAGGTATTCGGAAATAAGGTGTTGTTTAGAATATTCAATATATATAGACCACTGGAGAATTTAGGAAATTACACAACGCGGAATTGCGAACATGCATCCGGTTGATATTATTCAAGTGATAGCATCACGAAGATTAAGATGGGCTTGTAAAATTTCTGGTCTTAGTGACGAACGAATTCTTATAAAGTTAAGAAGCGCTGTAGCGACTAGTAAGCGCCTGAGAGGTAGACCGAGGCGTAGGTGGGGGATTGCGTTAAGAGCGATCTGGCGGATTAGGGTTTGGATAGTTGTCCGTGGACTGAAGTTTGTTAGCAGAGATTGGTGATATAGGCATCGAGGCTTCGGGTTCACTAAGCCTTTTTTTATTGAATTTATGTAAATATTATATTATTCTTATAATGTAGCCCTTTGCCCAGATATATATTCATTAAATTTTGTACACATCTGTTATCCTTAAGGATAAACCTGGTCCAAGAATAAAGTTAATTTTCTATACTATTCTACTGTATTCTATTTCGTCATATTGATTTATCGTATTGAAGTTTCTGGTGATTTTATAGATATTTTTAACCTAGTTGCTCATAATGATAGTTTGATAATCAGTTCGCAGAATTTTTTATTACAGCTAGGAATATAGTCGATTCCCTCACCCAACATCTCTTGTAAGATCTCTTATGCAGATTGATTCACTGAAGCCGATCCCACCTGCGTACTTCCGGGAAACCTCAGGCCATTAGATGATGCGTCAGATATGGCGGTACGGTCCGCCTCAACATCCGTCAACCTGTCGACCGTAGAGTAATTAAGGATTCGGAAAATCCACTCAAGATGTCTAGCAGACAAGGCCTCCTCTGCAACATCGTTGACTCATGTTGATGTTGGGGAGGTACGTGATAAATCATATCTTATGATAATTATACGGCCGGGTTTTCAGAGTTGATGTACTTATGTAACACGTCTCCATTATTTCTGTTCCCTTTTAACATTTTTATATGAATGTTATATCCGAGTTCAGACTGTTACGACACGAAGCAAGGTCGTCATCAGCGTCAGCTACAGAAAGAAGAAAAAAGGAAAGAAAAGTAAAAATATAATGGGTATTTCAATAAAAGAGACGAAATGGTAATTACTCTCCTTAACATCATTAGCTCTGCTTGTAAAGATCTACTTATGCAATTCTAATATATTTACCTTGAATTATGTTAGCTGACCTTTTATTTATAAACATATATGTATCGTTATGGTATCTGTTCCGCAGGTTATTGCTTCGTGTTGAGTTACAACAAGTTGTAACTGTTTATTCGTTTTATTTTTAATATTTTCCGAAAATACAAGTTATCGTGAGCTTTGGTATGGAAAAGAGAATGTAATTATGGGTAATGAGTATATTTCGGTAGTCATTTCATCAAGAAATAGAAATTTCAACTAACATTTCGAAGTATGCATGTCATATGTTTGTTGAAACGTTCATTTCTAGATGATATGATTACCTACCTATACACATTTCTCATAATTTTTATCAATCATCTTCTGCGATAGTATGGTAATTTACTATTATATGGAGTTTTATTACATTTTATTTATTCAGTGCAATTGTTTTGATTTTCGCTGAACATGAGTCAGTCTTGAATTTCCCATCCCCATCCTGGTTAGGAGTACTTCTTTGCGGTTTTCGCGACTTGCGGTTTGCTACGGTTTTAACATTCTAGTTTTGCATGATGGATCTTGTCCTACATTTCTTCTATATTGAATATTGTATCCTTCAATTGCCATCTTCGATGGCAGTCATGTCCGACAATTCGTTCCCTATAGTATCGGCATCGAACCTTTAATTTTATTACTATTTATATCCCTTACTACCTTTGCTCTACTTCGGACGGTAAATACAATAAAAATAATGTATCAGAAATTGTCCTCTTATATCCAGAATGATTAACAGGGATAGGCCTTTCAAAGATTGTTACACTTCTCATTGTCCTATGAATTTATTAGTGTAATTGAATTTTGAAATGGAAAAATTTCCCAGTAAAGTGTAACTAACCAATTAACATTATATATACTATGGGTACATGAGGGTATTTTAAATATTTAAATTGCGATTTTATATGCGATATTATATTTAAGAATTAAAACGATATATTATGGCTGTGTTTGATTTCTGATGAATAACCAGGGGGTTGGAGCTATTTGTGCTTCGTTACAAGAACTACCAAGAGAAGAGGCAAGCTCATCACTTGGCCCCTCACAGGTCACACACACAGACCAATGACCTGACTGTCACCTGATTCTTGTGTTTTTCAACCTTTTCTGATGGCGAGACTCCTGCTTTTCCATTATTTATTCTTCTTATATCTTTTATGTAGCTTCTTGGATTTCCTGCATTGTTATAAATAATGATGTTATTTGATTTATCGCGTGGAATCAATTCGCTGTTTATTGCTATTTCTGTTTAATACAGACGGCTTTAAATAATTTCCTACTACTCGATAATCCAACCTATAGAAGATATAGAATCCATTTGAACATTTTCAAATAATTAGTTACAAATTATATTGTATGATTCATCTCTATATTTATCAATTAAAGAAATAAAACCGTTTTGATTAAAGAGTTCCTCAGAATGGATATGTACCTTTAAACTGAGATAATTAAAATAAATTTGTTTTTCACAACGAAAATAAGAGGAATAAATATATGAGAGGAAAATGGTTGACTGGATGATAAAATGTAGAACGGAGATAGTTGGGGGGTGCAGTCAGAAAAAAACACTAAATAAGTACTAGACATAAATATAAGTATATAAATAAATATATATATATATATAAATATAATATATATAAATATATACATAAATATAAGTCTAGTACTTATTTAGTGTTTTTTTCTGATTGCACCCCCCCCCAACTATCTCCGATCTACAGGAATAAATTTGAAACTAGATACTTATCATAAAAAATTAAGATAAAACCCACATTTATAATTATTATGAAATTCTAAAACATAATATTCGTAATGTGATATGAAGTATGTGCAGCAAATTCGGGTACACGTTTTTAAAGTTAAGATTTATAAATAATCCAAAAGTGATTGTTAGGTGGTCTGAACGAAAAAAAATAGGGGCGGCCTGTGGTATAGTGGTTAAAACTACTAAGCCCAAGATGGCGGGTCCGTAGCCCGGCAGGTGGCCCTAGGATTTTTTAAAAGAGAGTAAAAAATCCTTGGTTATGCCGTCCTTCGGAAGGGACGTTAAACGTGGGTCTCGAGCTTGTACGATGTCAGGTACTCGTTTGAAAGTCCCTCTCCTAATAAAACCTGGATAGGCAAAATTTAGGGCTCCCACTGTAGCATCGTCCGATTAGCCATAGCAGCATAAATTGAAATGAACAGACAAACAACGAAAAAAATAGATTCTAGAAATCCATAAATCAAATAATTTATAGCTTTAATGAAATGATTTTAAGTTTGAGTTAGTCCGCATTGATTTTTTAAAAATCATTACTTGAAATGGAAATCTAGTCAAGAGTTGATATTAGTTGACTATATATAATACTCATCAGAAGCTATATCTATATATCTAAACAAATTCTTCGGAACAAATCGTTGACTGAATAACAATAAAGAGCTATATTTATTATTTATAATTTTAAAGTAGCAATTTTTGTACTTTATTTATCGTATGATATATCCTCATGCTTATTTCTGTAACACAAATTAAATTAAATTTAACCCAGTGGAATCTGAAAATCTTCCTGGGGCTCACCCAGCCTCTAAGGAAAGGAGAACTACCTTTTTATTGTATTTGTTTGTTGAAGTTTCATTTACCTCGATCATTAAAAATTTTCTACTTTGGCTATCGGTGTTTCCTTTTGTATTGCATTTTATCTAATTACCTCCCTCTTCTTTCAAAGACTGGCATGAAGAAATACATTTTTATTAATCTTATTTTGATGTCGTTCATTTCTATCCTTATCGTCATTTCCACTGAGCCGATTATCTCCTTTTGCCAAACACTGTTGTATCCAAGGTTGATTTGTGAATAATAAATAGCTTCACTTAAACATATGATTTGTATGTTTTAATTGGAATCAATTAATTTGATGGTATTAATTTCTTTGTGTCCATGCGATTTTCCGATTTGTTTTTTAAAAAATGTTCTTATAGATTCTGGAATCGATAAGTATTAAAAATTTACCGTTAAAACCATAAAAAATGTTTATTGATGAAGGGAAAAATAGAAAGGTCAGAAACAGTTCTGCTCTGTTAGCACTATACGATGGCGGCCAAACCAGAAGTCATAACATTAACATTTTAAAGACGATTTTTTGTTTGGTTCTCCCATTTCCGGTGTCATCTTTGAATGAATAAATATTTTTTTCTTTTTAAGGAAAAAATATTGTTAAGGTTGACATTTTTTTAATTTCACATAAGAGGTTCTAAACTGCAGAACTGTATGACTCATACATAATTGATAAATGTTCAATTAATTTATAACAAACAAATTATCAACACCAATTAAATTATGAGATTTATTAATCACAATTATCTGTTATCAAGAGCATTTTCATTGAGGCTAAAGAGATACAAGTGCATATTTACGATTAGAAAACATTAGCTGAGCAATTTTCTCTCGAGTGTACACAAGCGATTATTACCAAGCGTGCTTTGTGATAAAACACAGGAGAAAACGCTTTTGAAATGTTTGAATAGTTAATTTATGAAGTATTCTATTTATAAGCCTTCTGTATCAATCGACGTATCGTTTGATTCATACGTTTTCACGGTTCATTTAGGTAAAGATAATGTTAAAAAATTATTAACATTATTTTATTGCTTTATTTCCAAATAATTATAAACTTACTGATATTTAATACGAAAGTAAATATTTTATCAAGATTGAAATTCATAACTACGAATATTATCTGACAGTACAGAGAACGCTCATGTCATAATTAAAATTGAAAGAAAAGTTTCTTATACATAAGGGAATATTTATATATTTGTTTATCAGCATTGATAATAAATAGATATTGATTAGTGCTGATAAACAAATAATTATAGTAAATAAATATAAAGCTCTGTTATAGCTTGGAGACTAAATGGCTTTTCGTTGGGACTTTTTCCACGGTCTTAACATTTATGTAAGGTCTCTTTTCATTTTTCAATATGTAAATAAATATAGTTAGCAGTATACTTATAGTTAAATGTTACAGTATAATTTACTATACTGTTACAGTTATTTTTATACTGTTACAGTACATTAGTTTTTTTATTTATTAACACAGTTAAATAACTTACATACACCATTTTTACTGTATACGTGGTGTATGTATCGTAAATATTTAAGACTGTATGCATGTTTTTAATAAATTTAAGATATTTCTTATAATGTCGCAAGAATTTTAACTATTTGATGTTACCTAGTTGAGATAAATTACAATTTAAATTTTTACTAACAATATTATAATTTACTTTTTCGCTAGGATTAATAACAATTTACTTTTTCAAAAATATTAATTAAAATTCACTTTTTACAAAGATTAATTTTTTATTTACTTTTTGAAATATTAGTTATATTTTACTTGTTATACAAAGATTCATTATAATTTTATTACAAAAATTGAATACAGCTTACTACGCAGTAAAATATAATAAACGATAAAAATATTACAAATAATTAGTTTCTTAGTTCGATAAAAGAAAATTTCTTCCCCATATATTGGTATACAAGTTCAACTAATACTATTCATACTATAAATGTCTTATATGTAAAAGTATTAACTAGGGAACGGGAAAGCTATGTGTTAAGTAGGTATGCTTAAAGATCCGGGTTCGAATCCGTCTATTGTAGATAGTTTATTTTATCTGTTAACACCTGGGGATGCATCGTGTGAGATTTAGAGACCCTCTAATATATACATATATATATATATATATATATATATATATATATATATATATATATATATATATAATAGAATGGTATATAACAGAAAAATCGGGACAAATTCTCTTATGAATGACAATGTTATATTACATAAAAAATATAAATAAGCATATATATACTCTGTTCTTCTGTTCTTTGACCATATATCCTTTCTATTGTATGCTTGAAGGCTGTGGGGGGTATTCCTCTTCCTAAAAGGAATTGCATCAGACAAGAACACCTGCCTTCCAAAACGGAACAGGCGCAGCCGACTGTGAAGCTCACGATACTCAGTAAAACATTCCCTTCAGTGAATCAAGAAAATCGGATCATTAAGCGTAATTTTCCTTGCGGATTTTTTTGCAAATTAGCTTTGTTTCATTTTTTAGTTTTTATTTCTTTTTTTTAATGAATTCCGGAAATTACGTCAGCATGTCTAATGCGCCCAAGAACTCCAACCTATTCTTCTAATTGATCTGGACCTTTTTACCGACCTTGGGTTTTACCACGCCATTCTCTTGAAATTTCAACTGTTGTTCATTTCGTTCAGATCAGTGTTCAGTTTAGTGTAGTGTAGTTCGCAGCTCCCCTTTCTTCATACGTTATTCCTGTGGAGATTCAACTGCTTGACTACTAAGGGTGGTAGAAACGGTAAATACTTTTATCAGTACTCCTAACTTAAACTTGTTTGCAATAATAAACTGTAAAATAAAATATTTATTAAAAAATAATTAGCAATTACATACATGTTAAATTTGCAATGAAATAGCTTGACAATGATTTACAACAGTTTAGTTAGATAACAAGAAGGAACCATATAATAAACAAAATATTGCTTTGTTAGAGAATAAAAATGATTTAAAACTAACTTTCATGTATTAAGTAAATTATTATGATTTTTTAAATATATTGATTGATAAAGTAGATTTTTTATTAGAATATATATTAATACACCCAAATATATTTATTTTTTATGTATGTTTTGATGATGCTTGACTTGGCAAAACGTTAATTGCTTGGTTATTTTCTATTACTTTATAGAATTTAGGCTTTATTTGTTCATTTGTATTCATAATAAAACAGAAAATTATATAACAGTTTGTAACAAACTATGGTACATACATAAAGGAGTATAAATTATAAATGAAAAATCCCAACTTTTTAAATTTTCAGTATAAATTTTTTGTGGGGATAGGACTGCTAGCGAAACCTGATAAGATTTTTCTAATATCCAAGTATATTATAACCAAACATATGATCATAATAATAAACTGTAAAATACAGTATAATATAAAATGTCATATAAAATATAATAATAAACTATAAAATAAAAAATAATAGTTAACTGTTAAACTTATTTTAATTTCTGGTAATCATTTAAAAAAATATCTTTCACTCGTTTAATTTTTTTTAGCTTTGTAAAAAATCTATTGAAATGAGTTTGCAATTTCATATAAATTAATTGTTTAATAAAGTTGTAAAACGTTTTCATTGTTAGATTTTGGATGTGTGTGTTACTGGTTTAATCAGTTTCTCTATATTGAAGGCTGTGCCGTGCGTGCCTTGGGTAAGGCATGGAACATTTGGTATTTGGGATGCGTGCTGGTGCTTCCCATAAGATCAAACAAAGCCACCGACAAGACTCCCAGTGCCAACAATAGATGACCTCATGATTATATATATATACAAATAAATCGAACTTTTTCTGATAGACTACCTTACCATGTTGGTCATGAATTTGTAATAGATGCTTTATTATTTTTTTTTAATTTAGAGGGTGTTGGGTAGCTCAGTGTGTAAAGCTCTGAGTTACTCTCCAGACCTTTAATCTGGGGGAAGTACTCTTACAAATCACCAAACTGCACAACCGTTGTCTTAGACAGATTTTGTTGGATATAACATGGCATTCCGTTACGTTTTGTATAATCGCGTTAGTTAAAGTTGGTCATTAATATTTATATTTAATTAATTTTATCGATTATATATAGTATGGATACCCTTAATTAAGGTAATCACCTACCTACACAATCGTTGTCCTAGAAACAGTAATGTCTCTACCATACTCTGACCCAAGACTCTTCATGGGTTATGGTAGTACAGTTTTTTTTTTTTTTTTGCAAGGGTGGTGTCCGAACATAACAAAGAGAGTAATGGATAATTAATGAGTAACCAAAAAGCCATTAACAATAAATATGTTTTACTTTCAAATTATCAAATGTACATCAGTAGAGTAATGAGTGATGTACCGAATCATATTTTTCATGATTCTAAAATATCGTACAACTGTATTTGGGTAATCTAAATTGTTAATCTGTTTCAAATGTCCAAATAAAAATTCCTAATATTTTTTTCATTTTGGGAACGCTATGCTATTTTTTCGTATAGAAATCTGTCATTCATCGATAATAATTTTTAAAAAAAGAAATGATGAATTAGTTATTTTTTCTATTCACTGGCTACATGTAAATCTACGGGAAATTCGCAAAAAAATCTTTTTAAACTCGACCTTGATGGAGTATAATTAAAAATACATTAAGGCAAGCCTTGATATCTGAGTAATATTCGATTCATGAGCACATACTACAAGAGTAATTATTCTGAGATAAAGTACATGGAATCCGATCTATAGTTATATATCATTCTTATTTTTCTCAGTAATTGTCGTAAGAGGTTTGAGACTAAACATTCAGATATTTAAACTATTCGAACTATAACCGCTCCCTAACGATGTAGAAATCCGCGATGGGTTTATAAGTCGATATCAGAACAAGAGGAATCAATATGTGTAGTATATGATATTATGAGTATTTTATTCATAAGCATCAACTATTCTATTATTCTGGATATCACATTTCAGCTTAGGTTTTGTACCTCCTAGCCTATTAAAATATAAGTACACATTTATTATTGCTTTGTGATATTTAGCATTTTGTGTTGAATAAAATAATCATTTTTATAATTTTAGGTTTGTTTAATAGATAAAAAAATTAATACGAAAAATGTCTTAATCTAATTTCATTGCATTATCTGTATTTAAATAACAGTGCTTAATGGAGACATTGCTTGTTTTATTTTTTAAATCGATTCCATTTTTAGTAAAAAAACGGTGCTATAGTTTGTGTAACAGCTTACAGAAGACAATAACAGTGGCTTTCGTGATTACATTTTTTAATTGCCATTTTTTTTAAATATTCATAATTTAACTAATCGAGCACTACAAAAGGCTGAACTAATAGTAGATTCCTCTATCCGTTGCTAGGAAACGCCGATAAAATATTACGTTCCTAAAATATTTTTTATACAATAGAGATATGAACTTTTTCTTAATTAATATATACTATTAATAATATAGTATATATATTATATTAGTATATTTATTAGAAGATATTTACAAAAATGACTATGGTATACAGCAAACCTGTATAGACTTTTCTGACAAATAAGAAGGCTTAATGAAAATTAATTTAAAGTAAAAGTTTGTAAGGGATTTAAAACAATTTATGTTTTATTAAATAATCAAATAAATAAAAGCCTATTAATGATTTTTTTTTACCCACTAGATCTCTAACACAATGTGTAGCAGCATTAGCTTCACATCGAAGTTCTTCATGTATCTGATAGCACCTTTAGAAAAATAAACACGTGATAAAACACGAAATATTACAGTGATATTTATTTAAGGAGATTACGAAGATACATATGTATAATTGAGTAACAAGGAAAAAGAAAATAAACTCTTTATCTATGTCCTTAGAGAATTTAAATCCTTGATTCAAATCTTTCAGGAGCTGTCAGTAGCAGTGTAAATAATCTTATTCATGATGGAATAATAAAACAATCGTTAGAATACAACAGGAGGACTTTTTAAAACATCAAAATAAAACAATAAAAGTAAAAATATACAAAAAGACGTATATTTATATTTGTATGCGTCACACATTTTGTAATAATCTTATTATTAATCATAGGAACGTAAATGATTCATCTAAAGATACATAATATAATCAAATTTAAGCTGATGTATATTTCTCAATCACTTTTTATTATAGGACTGCCTTATGTAATTACTTGATCTGAAATTTATTAATGAAATTTATATCAATTATAGTTTATTAATGCATAATTTTTATTTTTCTTACTGTTTATACACTTTTTTTTTTACTCGAAGTAGAGAAGACATTTTTATGTAGCTGTTTATCAGAGACGTACATCGAGGTATTTGGATTCGTTAAATCTTGCTCTAGAAGTTAATGATGAACTTAATGAGAAATAAATTAAATAAATCTTCATTACCAGCGAAGACTTCAGTTTATTTAAATAGTCTGAAAAGGTCTAAATACTGATTTTTATAAAAGTTTTCTCCATATTTTGTATAAATAAAAACGGTTCAAAGTAGTTTCCGCTGCTGAAGATACTTCATGTATTATTTACGTGAATTTTTCAATTATTTAAATGGATAATTATTATAGTGTGATTGTTACAATTAAAAATTACTTCATTAGATCTAGATTATTTCATGGCATAACGTTACAAATCATTTAGAGCGTAATTGGTTTCGTCAGAAGCCTTATTAAGCTGTATAAGTTTGTAATAATTCTTTTTATTTCTAGTGTCAGGATATTGATTTTAAAATATACATATTGATAGAAGCATCTTTTGCTGTCGCCTTAAAAATATTGAAGTATTATAGATGAATTGTTTAAAACCCTTAAATAAATATATTTAATTATATAATATCAATTTTATTTTAAACAATTAAGGTGTAATACTTCAACAAATATAAACAGCTGTATGATTTCACATCCTATACTTTTAAACCTTGACCAGTTGCTGACCGTAACCACTTAGTAAGGAAGACCAATCTAAATAACATTTAATTACCGATGTAGAGAAAGGCGCATAAATTTTACTGGACTGATCGGGTTTCGAACCCGTATCCTCCTTATCTGATTTTCATGCTAGGCATAAATAACATGTAGGCATATAGTAGCAGTACTTAACTTTTCTTTAGCCAATTGAAATTATATTCGCCTTATAGTTCTTTTAATAATATTAATATATATTTGCTTATAATCTGTTTTACACGTTTAATTAAAAATAGGATCGAACGATACATAAATTACGTCAAGGTGGGTTAATACCGCTGATAACTTTATTAACAACACGTGTTACTATCGTTTTCCAAATATTTGTTCTGAAAAATGCCAATTTTCTCGGCTAAAAATATATATTTTAATTTAGCCATATTCTTTCGAAATGTTAAAATATTTTATTTTTCTTATAAGTATGTCATTAAAATTGTGTAATATCTATAACTCAGACAATCACGTATATTTTTTAATCGCTCTGGAAGCGGTCCAGATCAAAATATGTTTTATAACTTGTTAATGGCATTTCTAATAACATCCCGTTATTTTTTATTCTCATTGGGATTTAGCTGACTTATTTATGAATATAGTTTATAGAACTGTTGACAACGTTTTTTAGTAACATCGTTCCTGAGAAGGTTTAAGCCTAAATATACTGTATCATGATCAGAAAAAACGTATTAGATAGAATAGGGTAAAACCGAGTAATTATTTTATTTATTTAAACTTTAAATATTATTTTACTTTTAAAAAATTAACTAATTATACATTATGTTTTATTATTGCAATAAAATGGAATTAAAAATCTTATTAACAAGTTATTTGGAGCGGTGATACCACCAACAAAAATAAGTTAATAAAAAATGTGTAAGGTTAGTTTTGAATTTAATAAAGTTTAAGGATATTAAAATTATTCCTAAACTGTATCAGGAGTAACTAGGAAGGTTTAAAATCCGTTTACAAACGAAAAAATAAAACATGCAAATATATTTTGGTATCAGTTCACGTAGATTCTCGCTGCGGGTTGTCACAAGTTTTAATATTTCATTCGTCTCCTTTTTTATGTTCTCGTTAATAAAAATAATCTTGAGTCTCAGTATGAAAAATATAATGCAAATGTGGGAAAAGTATATTCGGTAATCATTTACGTTAATCAGGAAACGTGTTGAACAAACATTTCGAAGTATAGATGATATAAATATTAACAGTATGTGTAAGTCAATAACTCATCTAGTAATCTATATAGTCAATAATAGTTGCTATATACAGTCACTTATAAAATTATTTTTATCGTGAATAATAGATAGGAAATGAATGAGAAGTTAAAACTTGTGACTTAATATGAGGCGACAACCTGCGGAACTGATACCTAGATTTATATTGAATGTAATTACTGTATCTGGTAATTATTAATGTAATGTATATAGAATAAAAAACCGACTTACATATAATCTTTATATTATATCATCGCCTATACTTCGAATTGTTTCTAGATGAAATGATTACAGAAATATGCACATTTCTTATAATTACTTTCTCTTTTTTTTATACTAAAACTCAGGATTATTTTTATTTTCAGGAATATTAAAAAGGAGACGAAAGAAATATTAAAACTTGTTGCACTAAACTCGAAGGGGCAACCTGTTTTTTACAGTATCTGACCTTAATGGTCAAATAAAACGTCTTTCCGTTCTCTAACTTATTGTTTCACCCTTTAAAAGAAAAAACATTACAAACAGTAAATAAATAAAATGGGTAATAATGGTTGTAAATGTCATTTTAGATCACCATTATTTGCTTAGGCCATTATAAAATACTGTTTTGTGTCAGAAAGGGAGAATGGATGAGAGTTATAAAAAAACAGTGGGAGGTCTGTTCCTTACCTGGTATCGGCCGAACTCAGTGTCCCGCCTTTACCTGGGTTCATCCCACCGATACCACCAACACTGAACCTCAAAAAACTCAATTCTTATAATAAATTCATGGTTAAATGGAGTATCCTTCGCGAATTTCGTAACAGAATACTTCCATAAAATCGGTAAGAAAATGGTCCAGGTGGAGGTCAAAGAAACAATTCCTTAAGTGGACTATTTATTAGGAAACCGATGTTAGTCCAATTCAAAGAATTAAAAAGTCACTTATACTGGTCCCATATTTGTTTTGGTACTAGTATGTTTATGCTCAGGTGTCACTTACCTCAACTATTTGGACCGTGTCAGGTTATGCTGCCTACAATGAATTTTAAATAGGCATTGCCTTTCATTATGATACAACAGATTTTTAGGAAATGAAATAAATGAGAAACATGTAAACAAAATTAAACTAGAAATAATAAAACATTTATTACAAGCAATATTCATTAAAAAACAATTTGTAACTAAAATATGATAGTTTTTTTAATTTTTAAATGTTTTTATTTTAAAGAGAAAAGATTTGCCCCTCTAAACCACTGAGCTACCAGGGGTCGTATCAAATTTCATGTTATTTATATGTAGGAAAAAATCGGATTTGATCGTATAGGGTATGTATTCGTATGCCTAGAAATATATATTATTATTTGATAAAAAAATGTATCTTTTCATCTGTAAGATCCTTTTAATAGCAAAAAAACAGAACAAGGTTATATTTTTTGCTACCAAAAGTTATTTTTACTTATTCTAGAAAATACCCATGATTTATTTAAATACCTAACATTATTGTGTGAATTTATTCAAAATGTCAGCTTCTTGAATTAATAAACGTTGATTAGAATAAGTATATTTTAAAAATACCTCAAAGAGTCTGGCGATTTAACAGTGAAAAATCATTGCCTGTTTGTTGTATTAGAATACATAATGGTATTATTAATTGTATTAATTGTATTACTAGTTAAAAAATAGATTATTAACTACTTTATGACTAAACATATGTTATATACGAGGCTAAGGAATAAGATGGCTACTATTACATAAAAAGGACGAATTGAGATTGCATAATAGCAATCAATGAAGAAAATTGAACGTCTCCTCAATATCCAGAACATTCCATGGATGCTGTTTAATTCGTGTATCTGTAAAACACATTTATTATAAAATATAAGTCATTGCAAGAAAATATGTCATAATTATCTATTTAAGTTTTTCATTAATTGGATCGGTGTAGGCCAGTACGTAAGGTACTGAGCTAATCGCTAAGCTAGACCCTGGAGAGTCGGAAACTCTGTAGATCTGGAGACCTTCGTGGGGCTCACCTAGCCTCCATTAAGTGGTTATTCTTATAATCTGGCGGTTTGATTGCGTCCTGATCATATCCTTGCGAAACCACTGGCTTGGAAACCGTACCTTGCACTGAACCCAATAATCTTTATGGGTTTTAGTCAAGTTTTTTTACTCCTTAACCCACGAAGATAGTTCGAACTTTTTCACTTAGCCGACAAACATCCTATAGAAGATAAGAACTAAAACCGATAAGATGGACTTCAGGTACAAACTTATCAACCGCATTCGATAAAATAAAACATAAAAAATTAACATTCAGTTTATCAAAGAATAGAGGAGCGGGGTAGCTAAGTTTGTAGAGATGTGGTAGATAAATTATTCAATCTGTTAACGGCTACGGATAAACCTTGTGGGGACTACAGACCCATGTGGGGCTCAGCCAACCTCTTTAAAGTAGGTACCCTTAATTGGGGATGAGTCTGATCTCGGGATAAATACCTCAATGAACAACTGTTGTCCTGGAAACAGTATAGTCTCTACCAAGTACTGAGCCCGGGATGCCCTGGAAAAATCTTTTCTCTTCAAAACAAAAATATTAAAAAATTATAACAATTAATAAAAAAATAAAATAAAATAACTGAGCTTTAGTCTGAACTGATTCCATGCCCGTTCAATTATATCGCTATATACATAAACGTTTATGTGAAAGGAAGTCTATCTAATGGTAATTTTTATTTCATTTTTTTATTGCCATCGCTGCAATAAATGATACGTTCCGGTAATTGAATGAAGCTGATGAAATAAAAGGCGTACATGAAAAAGCACCCGACACATCAATTAGTAGAACATTCTGATGCAACATCTGGCTGGAACACTGTACTACTTTCTAACAGATGTTTGCTGTCAATGTTACTTTATCACCAACGGTGGGGCAGGTCAATGATTCTATGATTGATACAATTATAAACATAATTTTATGAATTACTAAAAATAAAAAATACTTTTAAAGGTCCCATAACGACTTTTTACAGATTAATAAAGCGTTAAACTTTAAATTTAGTTCATTTATATTTAACAAAAAATATTTCTTAGAATATTGGTTATGTAGGACATTCCGTTAATCGTTAAAGAAACTCTAATTTCAATTTAATTTAGACACAAACGAAAAAATCCTTTATTGTATTTTTTATTTAATAATTATTAATTTTTGTATAATTTCCTTAATTTTTTAACATGTGCCGCTACAACCCATTATTTCACTTGATTATCCATCTATCAATATTCTTAAAAAACGAAAATTTATTAATACAAGTTATGAAAAATAACTTTTTTTTCAAAATTTTTTTTTCTTTTTTTGTAAAATGTACCATTAAATCCACGAAGAGTCCTGGGTTCAATACATGGTAGAGATTGTACTGTTGTGTAGAGAGGTGGTTTCATGGGGCAGTTTATTTATTAAAAAAATCAAAAAGACCCTCCCTTTATAAACTAATTATAAATCTAATTTTTCCTAAGTATTTGTTACATTTCTTTTTTCGAAGAGCAAATAGTGTAATATTATTTTTTTAAAAATCGTTATCATCAAGACTTGATTTCAATAAGCTGGATTGAGCCAAATATTCTTTTTTATTCCTCTGTAGAAGAAAGTAGTTCCTTTTAGATTTTAATACATTTTTCATAATATATCAGAACCTGATGTCTCCCTTTTTCAATTTTTTTTTTCGGTTTTTACTAAGAACGTCCATTGGATAAAGAAATAAAGGAGTAATTCATAAGTATATAAAATATGTTGACCTAGACTGACATAAAAAATTGTTTCATTTTCGAGTTTTATTCTTATGATAAGATAATGGAGTTTA
This sequence comes from Arma custos, assembly GCA_037127475.1. Classification (NCBI taxonomy): domain Eukaryota; kingdom Metazoa; phylum Arthropoda; class Insecta; order Hemiptera; family Pentatomidae; genus Arma; species Arma custos. The sequence goes on from CM073761.1 coordinate 60,037,247, forward strand.
TATTAGGGTTGAACATTGCACACAAATCCTAACTATGTTTACAGTATAATAAGCCATAAATAATCAGAGGGACATTTGTCGTACTTTGCCTAGATTATCTTTATAATACTTTAGTGTACTTTATTATTCACGTAGTTAAAAAAAATTGCGCAAGATTTAATTTACAAACAAGAGAAGGGTTAAATAATAAAAATGTACACGCGTATGTTCTTCCACAAATCCTTATTTTTTAAAAATAGGCCATTACGTAATTTGTTATTGCCAAATCGAACATTGCGCTAGTTAATAGCTCCAAAAATGTTACTCATATTTCTGTAAGACAAGAAACTAATGCTAGATGTTTTTATAATCGAAAAGAATATGTAAAACAAGGATCATGTACGCAAAATAATTTCGGAAAATAAAATATAAACTTTAACAGCACACTCAACATCCAGGTCCCTCCCCCTAATCAAGATTACCCCCTTTACAGAGACTGTGAGCCCCAGAAGGATCTGCTAAGCCCACATTGATCCAACAATTTTGAACTGTATATTCATTGTGTGTATTATTTAAATTAACAAATTTCAATTAGCCCATCAGTTTGATCCTTCAATTAGTAATGCTGGTTCAGTGGAGAGATTGTCTGATATTTTTCTTCTCCGATTATTCTTTGTTAAGCAACCTTTTTAACTAGATCGTTTCTTTGTGTAATTCTTTGTGAAGACGTAAAATCAATTTTAATTATTGATCTCTTCCTTAACTTAAATTTTCAAAAATCAGAAAATCGGTTATTGTCCCTTATCATAGTTTTTCCCAAAGGGTAAATATAAATAAAAGTAATAAATATATACTTAATTGGTCTCTATTGGTGTCTGGGATTATTATGAATGCAATATTATTTCCGAATATTCTAAATTCTTTTGACAATATTAATTTTAATGGGAACTTTTATGTGGTTGAAATAAGAAAAATTTGTATTTTTCATAGAACACAATTTTTTTCATTTTTTTTATTTATAATTTACTGGGGTTGTTAGTAGTATCTTCTTAATGAAGAAGAACACCGCAAATTACACCTAATTGATTCCCAGACTTTTAGAAAGTAGTGCGAAATCTCCAAACCTATCCCATATATAGATGAGATCTAATTTTTTGGCTTTTCTCATTCCTGTAAGTAGGTTAAAAACAAATAATATTTTTAAAAACTGTCCTAAAAAAATAGTTCCCGGGTTCCGGCTATGGCAGATGAATTATTTTATCTTATATTAGGTTATGTTATCTTAACAGTTATAGATAGACCCTATGGGATCTTCAGACCTTCCTAGGACTCACCTAGCCTCTGGGTGATTACAACACAATCCAGCGAAAGAGGCTTTAATCGAGCTGCATAATTGAGAATAATCGGAGAAGAAAATATGAGATAATCTATCCTTCCACTAAGGCTAACATCACTAATTGAAATATTAAACCGATAAACTAATTTTAATTTGTTAATTAACATAGTACATACAACACATATACAGTTTTAAATTGTTGAAGATAAACCCTTTGGGATCTTCAGAGCCCTCAGGGACTCATCCAGTCTCTAGGTGCCCGTGTGTCGGTCTGATCTCAGCTAATTCGCCTTCCTGTACAATCATTTTCTAAGAACAAAATACAGTTCTCTATCAAGTACTGAATCCAAGACTCTTCATGTGTTGAACTGGTACTAGTTAAAAAAAAATATGATATATATTATAACAATAACATAATATAATAAATCGCTGTTTGTTAAGTTACTCATCCATAGCTCCAGATATAAAGCCATAAAACATAAAATTTGGTGAAAACATGGTAGTTGAGTGTAATCTCGGTCAAATCACCACCCTGTATAACCATTAGCTTAAAGTACAGTATATTCTCTATCCTCTACTGATTCATTTCTGGGTTATTGTAAATTATATTAAAAGAAACAAATAAAGAGAGAGAATGAGGAATGAGGAAACCAACAAGTAATAATGAAGAACCTATCAAACTTATGAACTTAGTTGACATTTTCTTATGTTATATATTTTTTATTTTATTTAATTTTTACTACATACAATGTAATGATTCCAAGACATTTCATGAGTTGTATATGTTTCTTTTTTTTATTGGGTACGAAATTATTTATTTCGAAATATACTATCTATAATAGTATCATAAAACTGTAGATTTTTATTATAAAACGAAGAAAATAGTCCGGGTGGAGGTAAAAAAGCTTCTCTTAAATAGAGAGAACTGTTTATTGCAAAGCCAATGTTTCTACCCACATTGCAGGTCTTCTTAAGGGCTTATAATTCTTCTTCTTGGGGTCTTGTGTTGAGGCTTGACCAGTTAAGATTCACTAATAGATAATTCACTAATAATTATTAAAGGCAAGTGTTATAATAGAAGGTTGGTGATTCGATGTGGTTATTAACTGATGAAAAAAATAGTTTTGTAAGAGTATGTGAACCCACAAAATTAAAATTACCTTTCGATACGTCTTACATTCATACCTATCGCCATCTTGAACTGATCCACCATATCAAAGAAGTGTCGGAAAGGGGGATCTTGCTGATTAAAAACATATCTTGAACATTTCGAAAATCCTTCTCAGATTATGGCCGGAGTAGATATGGATTACGCAACAGACGCTGTCAACATTGCGAGTGTATTCCCAGCTGTTTACATTTCGCGAAATTACATTTCTTCCCCTTCCCTCCCTGACGTCTTCATTGCGTTCAAGATTACGTATTCCCTTTGCAATATTGAACAGTGACATTTGACTCCACTCGAGAGAATCTCCTATCGAAATGTACATCGCATCTGTTTCGACTCTTAATCAGTTTTTATATACTTTTATATATATACATATTTTATCCTAGTGACGTTGTGAAGAAGGCAAGAGTCCCTTACTGGGCGGATATTCATACTTGAAAACAGTTCGCTTCGTCTGAACATCGATTTATTCATGTAAGTCGTTTGATTTACAATTATCGATAGGAGGGTTGTTGATGATTCAATAGTAAAAGCCGCATACTTTTGTATATTTATTAAGTGTCCATTTGGAATTTACTTCACGGTTAATAATATCTCTATATTCGAGATCTCAGATTGAATAATTTTCTTATTCCGACCAATTTATGATATTTAGCAATATTTAACACTATTGGCCAATAGTGGCCGTGGAACCTTAGAAGAGTATTTAATATTTATGTTCATCTGTTATAAATAATATAGTTATAAAAATTTCTAAATTTTTATTTATCTCGTGCTTTAACCAACAGAAACAATAAGTACTATTTAAAAAAAAAAAAAGATAATTTAAAAATCATTATTTTTTTTTTAACTCTCCAAATATCCTTTACTTTAAATAAATTTTGTTTGAATGCAGTGGGTTACGGCCGCGCCCATTTTTTCCGAATAAAAGTCTGTATTCTCATGATTGTATATTTTTTTCAATATTTATTTATTGTTATTAACTACTAAATAAAATAATTAAAAATACTGACTAAGAAGTTTTAATTGAAACAATCTCGTTAAAAGTCGGTGGGAAAAATGTTTCTGTTCTAAAAAGATAAAACTGGCGCCCGATTAAAGTTACACTGTCGATTTTTGAAGATTATGAAAAATATATTGTTCCTTTATTAATAATAATTTTTTAATTAATTCTTATGAAAATTTATAATTCAGAATTTCTATTTATATACATATATGAAGTTTTTAGGCGAAAAAAGAGTATAACTCCATTTGATTTCCATTTTGCCGCTTTTATCTGGCGTGTACTGTTTAACAGAAGTTTGAATACATAGTTTTTAATCTATAAATATAAAATGAACCATCTGGTCAGAGGAAATAACTTTTAATTTAATAATAATTCGTTTTATTATAACTTGAAATTTTGAAGAATAGAATTATAGTTTTTGTCCAATATATACTTCATATATAAGTTTATACACACACACACGAAGTTCTTGAATATAGTCAACTTGTTTAAAGTCTTAATTTACTAGAATCTAGAATTATGCTTTGATAAATGCCGCATTTATTTAAGCTCCCTTTTACGTCTCGCACTTTATTTTACTTGTGACGAATAAACCACACGAGGTATAGATGAATACATAATGCAGATCTATTGTGCGTTTTATTTTACATTCTTACTGTCAAGCTTTATATTTTTTTTCGTTCTAAACCATATTTTTTTCGATTTTGTTTTCTTGATTTAACACTGCATTTCGGGCATATTATTATTTTTCTAGATGTATATATGTTAACATAATTTCTTCTTTGTATTAGTGTATTGTAACATGTCCCCAAGACAGCATCCTGTTTTCACGGACTGAGTATGAGTTATTAATTTTTTTAAAAATATTTTTTAGTGTAGTTGTGATCTATTTTCTATCTTAGCAGCATCGTGCATGTTAAAATTCAAATATAATGCAATTTTTTTTAATGTTTTCATGGAATATATCTTAGACAAAAAGAATGGGCGATCCTCTGGAGCTGTTTGTGCCCCGAAAGCGCGTACCTTCTGAACCTACCTCTTCTAAGAAAAAGTTATGAAAATCGACAGTCCGAAATATGAAACTGAACTCTCATCCAACACGTGTTCCAGTGAGTCGGGTCCAGCAATGACGTCATCACTTGATAGTTATCAAATGTTACTGACCTGATTCCTGCTTTCTCGATGAGGATGCTCCTGACTTCAGGGTCTCTCGATAGGATCATTAGATCAGCGGGACTTGAATTTTAATTTTGGGAAACTTAAATCTGATTTCCATCGCTAAATATTTGCTGGTTTTATAAGTTATTATAACCGTAGGTCCACTGTTTAAATCTGACTGTGTTATATTTTATTTAATCTTTTAACAGCCAATAGTGGAACCACAGGCAACTAGACCTAGACCTCACCGAAGTCGGTTCCAATAATTAGGGAAAAAACCTGTCGGTTGTTCTGGGACAGAACACCTACGAGCAAAAAAGTTGTCCGGTGTACCGTATAGTCTCTACCACGTACTGATTCCAAGACCTTCGATGGGTTGTGGTAATACATGTTTTGTTTTTTGTTTTTTTTATGAATTACTAGTGAAATGATGGCTGGATAACTGCTATAATATTCGGTTTTGATCTGAACCAAACTATACGATGAATCTGACATGGTTAAGTAGCTTTGAATTATTTCATTCGCCTCTTATTATTTTTTTTTTTATAATTCGAACTCCATAAGTAATATAAATACAAAGTTATTTTCCACCCTAGACGTATTGCCTTGAGCCATATAGGATTTCTATCCTTTACAGTTCTCAGTTTCTTGTCGAGTGGACTTTTCTATATTTACTGAAGGAGTCGAGTTACTGGGTTTGTTGTCCCGTAAAGTGCTTATAAAGCAGATTTGCAGCACCCATCTTAGATGACATATTCCTTCATTACTCATACAGTGCATTTATGTCTTCATTCTAATAAAGCATTCATGTCATTTTGTTAAAGAATATTTACTTTTAGGGACGTTTCGTGGCTATATTATTCTCGTAAAAAATTATAGTCTTAACATTGACACTTCTACGATGTTAATACATAAAAAGTATTTACAAATTGAAGTCGAAATGTTATTATCAACATACCTGTTCAATATTTCCATGTATTATGTATTAATTAAATGTTATATACATTAAATAAATAAATAAAATTAAAAATTTACTTAATACATGAAACTACTGCATAGGTATTTTGGTTCATTAATGTAGTAAGAACATTCCGACTTAATGTTTAAGTACTATTTATGTATTAGCATCATTCATGTGTCAATTTTATACTTGGACTAGTGTGTTATTTAACATAATTCACGAAGAGTCTATTTATAGTTTATCTTCACTGTCAAGTTAGGTTATGATTATGAGAATAAGAGTAAGTTAGAAGAAAAGACTGAATCTCGAGAACAGAAACAATGAAATGTGGATACCGTTATATAAATAAATAAATATATATATATATATATATATATATATATATATATATATAATTAATAAAGAAATAAAAGACTGAAACTCAAGATCTAAATATTATATTACTTCCATAACAGTCAAGAAAAGTAAAAACCAATATATATATATATATATATATATATATATATATATATATATATATATATATATATATATATGTATATATTTATTTATATACAAATATTTATAATAATATTATAAATAAATATCTGATGCAACTATTCTTTAATGTTATCCCTCAGTGTTAATTCACTATGTTATAACATAGTGGTCAGTCTTTCCTTGTTATCCTGTATTTGGCGGCTGTGTTATTAGAAACTCATGGGTGAGGTTTTTCGTTATTTAATGATATGCGGATTGAACTTTATTACGATCTTTATAGACGGTGGGACCAATAATTATTGTTTTCAACACTGGTTTAGTAAAGGAGGTATTTTTTAAATTTATAATTCTCAAGTCGAGAATGGCAATCTGACAAAGATGACCTTGTGGTCTGGCTTGTGTCGAATCAACCTTCGATTTTAATTCGGCACCCGATTCCTTTGATCCTCAAATCAAAATTAAAATAACTTTATTTATAATATATATAACGTTTGCTTGTATTTCTCGGGTGGTCTAACATAACATTAAACTTTCCAATGCCTTCTTAAAATAAACAATATTCTTTAATTTAAACTGAGTTTTTTAGTTCCCTTTTACGAAAACCTAAATTAAACACAATATTATCTTAAATGAATAATTGAAACATCTAAATAATATTTCTCACACTTTATCTTTATTATAATATTTTAATGTTCATTATCATATAACATGACCTCGGTCCACTAAAGGTAATCTTATGTTATAAATAGGAAATTCTTAAAACGATTACAAAAAATTAATATTATTATTAGAATTATAAAGAAAATGTGGTTTTATTACTCAAATGTGCTAAACAATTGTTAAATATTGTTTGAAAAAGTTAATTAATATTCAGAATATTTAAATAAAACTTTGCGACGCAACAGGTCTTGAATAATTGTTATTGAGTGATTAACATTATATAGTATATTATAATTGCTGATATGGTTTTAATGAAATATTTATTGTTCAAGTTGATATGATAATTTATTTTATAAACAAAAAAACCTGTATCACTACATCCCATGAAGGGTCTTGGGAGGTTCAGTACGTGGTAGAGACTGTACTGTTTCGATAACAATGCTTGTGCAGGCAGGTGATGTGTTCTAGATCATTCCAATCGTAAGATATTCCCCCTAATTAATGTAGGTACTCACTTTATAGAGACTGGGTGAGCCCTAGGCTAGCGGTTCCCACAGGGTACATCTATGTGAGTGTTAACAAATTAAATAAATTATTCCAAAGCCGGATTTGAAAACGGAATCTTCGGCATCGCGCTTAGCTACCTCTCTCCCCTAATTATTTTATCAAGTAATGATAATAGTTGTTATTTAAATAATTTATACGTAAAAAATAATCGTTGACAATGGGACCTTCTTCACGTTCCCATGGGATACAACCTGCACAAGAATTGATAAAGCCAATACAAAACGGCAAATAAAACCAAATTGGGAGTTATTTTTGGATAACTTCTAATATCTTACGTTTTCAGACATATCTCCTTTCTTAAAAGGATCATTTCTTATAGTTTTTTTTATATTGTTTTAATCGAGAAGATAAGACCGTGGGTCAGTCTATTCAGTTAAAAAAAAAGAATTTATCTTTTTTTTTTTTTTTTTTTACGACCTTTTCGTATAATTGCTCCCTTAATCTGTACTGTTAAGTGTCCCTCGTCATCACTTAAAATACACTTTTTTTATGATGTTACATCGGAACATTAGTGTTTATGTATTTTCACACTTAGTTCACCAATTTATTATTTGTAAAATTGAATCACGGTACTTGTATATTGACGCAGCCAACGTTATTTTTGCCTACTTGTTCGCATGCGCGAGCAGTTATATTTTATAACAGTTATATTTCTAACAGATGATTATATTATAAATTATTTTTCTAACACAAACCACCCCTAACCTCCCCTTACCAACCCTAACACCAATAAATAGATTTATGGAACATTATGCAAGATAGCTGTTATAAAAGATAACTGTTACAAATTATAACTGCTCGCGCATGCGAACAAGTAGGCAAAAATAACGGTGGCTGCTTTAACACAAAAGTACCTGAATCACTATAAGATTTTCAGATTAAGGCATTCATAATTAGAACTACAACTACATAATACGTCACACCGTTGTTTAATAACACAGAAAAATCTGTTAATCGTAAAAAAAAATATTTTTTTATTTCCCCCAAGTCCCAAAACATAAGACTCATAATAGATCAAAATTCATATCCAAAGTAACATATTAACACATTGCCGCCCGCTAATACTGAAATTTACTTTAAGACCGGAGCTTATCACCAAAACGAGATTTCACGTCCCCGGCGTCAATGTGTTAATAAGTTTGTATAATAACAAATAATAAGTTTGTGGATGGGGAAATATCATTCCATAAAGACTCTTCAAAAAAAAGAACCTGAAAGAAAAATAAAATGATTATAGTAATTTCTTTTTATATTTTTTATTACACTTTTTATTACGATTTTACAGCGTTTCGATCCTTGAGTCGATCAACTTAAGCTGAATTCTGATTAAAATTGACCAATAATATCCGTACCCAGGAGGTAAAGGGCACCGTATCACATTTTTATAATTTTTGTTGTTGTTCCAGGTGAGTCAATTATTCATAACTTTGAGCTATTGGCATTTGTTTCTTCGTTATTATAGAAACAGCTTAATGAAAATTTTACACATTGTTATTGGTCTTGATATATAATTGAAGGTATTGATTATAGTATTTATTTATGACAATTATCTTAAATAAGCACCTATTTTCTTGACATGGTGTCCTTTACCTCCGGGTCACAGATATGAGAGTATATTTTGGGAATGTTAATCATATGAGTACACTTATTTTTTTTTTTAATGAAAATAGTTTAACAAGTCTTGAAAGTTGACTAGTTGTCATGAGAGAACTGGAATAAAATAATTATAGCTTTTTAAACGAGAAGAGAAACGAGTTTCCGACTATTTTGATTCAGGAAGTACCATCGTGAACGGTTTCTGTAAAAATAATAATCTGAATTAAATGTTCAGTAATCTTGGATTCAACAAGTAATCCGCCTAACTTTCACTTCGCCTTCTCTTACATGACTTAGATCTTACATTTCTCCACTAGTTCACTTCTTCCTCCATCCCACGTGTAGCGGTAGGAGTTGCTAAGCTATGGTCAAACAGAAAATGATTTCTATTCGCAGAAGCTTATAATGGCATGTGGCAACCTGTCAGAGGCCTTCATAGCAACAAAATAATTCTTATTGTATTATGTACGAATCCAATTAACTACTAAAATTGTATTGACTGAGAAGCATACTAGGCATCAACACGTGTTTTCTAAAGGCTTCCAAAAACAAAAATATTTTTTTTAGCCATAGTTTGTATGATATAGCGTAAATAAACTATGATAGCCCATTTAGCACTTGAAAACAATTATTTAATTCAGATTTAGGTATTACTTCCGCAGGTTGTCCCTTCGAGTAGATTCACGATTTTTAATTTTTAATTCGTTTCTTTTTTAAAATGCTCCAAAATTTTTTGAGTTTTAGTATGAAAAAAGAGGGTGATTTCTGTAATCACTTAATTAAGAAATGAACGTTTTCAACAAACATTTCGAAGTATGGATGATGATCTATTCTGAACAATATGTGTAAGTTGGTTCTTTAAGTCATTTACAATCAGTAATAAAATTATTTTTATTTTCGTGAATAATAAAAAGGAAACTAATGAAAATTTAAAAATTGTGAATTAACTCGAAGCGACACCCTGATAAAATGATACCCAGATTTATCTTGTTTCAAACTACGTTTGTTTTTCAAACTAACCTCAGCCAAAAATGCAGGAATATTTTTTAATGGTACAAAACCTTCGATCTGATTCCACTAGAGCTCTATTAAAAGTGGGAAAGCCGATTGCGATTTTCATTAGGAAATCTACTACAGCAAAACGGTTCTTCAGAAGCCCTAGGATGGTATTTCCAAGTTATTTCACAAGAGAAATAACTGTCTTATTTTGTTATTAATGAACTAAAACTGGCAGAAGTGGAAATTTTATAATGGGATTCAAATAAATTAATTGGGGGTTCGAAAACGAATCATTATTAAATATCGCGGTATGCGAAACAGAGTGAAATATATACACGCCTCTTGGAAATTGGAATACGAGGAAAGGGAGGTCGGAAGTGCTATAACCATGCCGGTAACCTCCCGCGAAGGCAGTCAAAGGGAAACCGGTTTTGGCGGAAGATCAAATATTCCCAGCTGTGATTTATATTCCTCCATGCTCCTCTGATGGCATCGCCATTATTGAGAGATGACGTCACAGATTATAGCCGCCAGTGGTACCACCCTTGCAATTATTCCATCTCCGGTCTAGAAATTATGTGTTCAAATCTGATCAAGTTTTGCCGCCCCCCCACAACTTTCTAATTTAGCATTTGTTTCCGGCTCTACTTGCCCCGCTTTCCCATAGATGTTTTCCCACTTATGTATATTTTCTTCTTCGTGTACATGTTTCTTCTATGTTCGATGCCACTTAATATAGCAGTAAAATGTTTTCCAATATTATTATTGAAGAATTGAAGTATTTTCTATGTTATTAAACACATATAAAGCTAATTAACTAAACAGACGTATTTTTGATAATAAGTAGACTTGTTTTTAGCGTTTTACGATAAGTTTGGGCGCCATTTTAATTCTTTATTCTGAATAGGATATAAAATCAGAAGGACACTTGATGATTTTGTTGAAGAACCAGTCCCATGTTCAACAGAACACTTGGTTTCTGTTATAAGATTTCCGGATTTATCAAGCTTCAATGCAATCCAAAAAAGATGCATTTTAGTTGCAGTCCTTAAGTCTGACGTTCTGGCAACAGCCTTTGTAAGGCTCTGCCAGTATGATCTATGATTTCTGAAATGACATTTGTGGCAATTGATTTCCAATACACTCTTCTTGAAGAATTACATCATGTACTGTCTTCAGATGAACTTCTATTGGTCGGTTTGTATATGGGACACGGAGTATGAGACGGCGGACGTCTGCTGGACGGACAGTAAGGGGCTCGCCGCCGCGCTGTCTGCTCTCTTCTCGCTACTCTTCGTTCAGAAAACGTTTACTTGCTTCAAAACTAGTTCTACCCCCTTCCTAACTTTCCTGGAATAAGACATGTCAGCAACATTTTCCGTTCCCTGCAACTTTCTATACTCTTATATACTTGTATGTAGTTATACCTACCATCGAGGGATATTAAGTAGAAATACATTTTCCTTTAAGTTAGTATGCCTGTCTTAGTTCAAGGATAGGCCCAATGTTGCGCTGTATCAAGGGGGCAGGGCAGGAACCCGTTTTGACTTGAAATGGAATTGGATTTTTTTTTTATTATGTAAGTCTCGATAATATTTTTTTAACTATTTACCCTCAATATATATTATATATATTATTTTACCCTCAATATAATCTCAAACTAATTAACTTAATACAACCATCTGAGAATGCTCATTACTTTTTTCCCTTAAAAATCTTGCTTTATATAATAATTTCTTTATAAAATTACTTAATGTAGGTAGGTTTGGAATTGACAGAGCGAACTACCGGCATATTTCTACAGCCCGGGTGAATTAGTGGTGAAGTCGATTTTTTTCCAAAATGAGTTTTTTGTACTTGAAGAAGAGGAATCGCGGTATTTTCTTAGTGAATAAAAAACTAAGGCAGACATTGGATTGAAATGCAGTTATTACTTATTTATACAACTCTATTTCATGCCTAAAACAACGATGATGACACCATTCCGTTTCTATCAGCGCATTCAACTTACTCTGGATTTAGATTTTATTATCAATGAGTTATATTCATATTTAGTGATAAACCATTATACAAGCGAATAACCGTGAATATTGATACTCGTGCTCTGTGAAAACGAATCAATCGTGTACTAATAATGACAAAACATATTATAACGTTCGTTTACTAATTTATTCAGATATCTTACTCTTACACAATCTTGATATGTCGGTTCAAAATTAATCAAAACAAAGCGGTTTTGGCAAATAGTGGATATCCGTTTTTTCTAGTTACGATATGCCATAGGTTTATGACGAACAATATTTATCTCCCTCGACAGGATCCAATAACACCAGGATGAGTCATAGTTATTTAGATTCAGATTTGGACCCCGGAGGTCAATGGATCAACCGAAACGTCATCGTGTGACATCATTTTTATTTCCGATGTCCCCATGATTTTTTGTAGCTTCCTTAAATTATATCACTAATGATTTACGCAATTTCCTTTTATCGTAAATGAAAAAAATATTATATGCGATAAACATAGTAAACCAAACAGGAAAGCTTTTTGGGGAGGAAAGAAATAATTCTCATCCAGTAGAGTACGCAGAATTTTTTTTTTGAGAGGTGATAAGGCCGTAAGTTATCGTCTGTGATTACGTCTTTCTAATCCCCTAATATGTTTTAATGATTTGTTGTTTCGATTCAATTCATATGTGTTTCACCACTAGTTTCGCCGCTAGCTCATTGTGTAAAGTGCTGGGCTGCTTTGGTGGAAGCCTCAGAATCAAATCTGGCTGTGGCAGATACATTATTTAATCTATTCACAAGCAGTGTTGGGCTTACCCAGCCTTAATTGCCGAATAAACCTGGTGGTTGAATATGATCCTGCCAAATCATCTTCCTGCACAACCGTTGTCTTGTCAGTCTCTACCACGCAAAACCATGAGATACTTCATGGGTTATAAAACTACAGGATTTTTTGGTTTCTAGTTCCTATTGCATATTAGGTTTTGCCTAAGATATTAACATATACAAGACATCTGTCGGCAGATATGAAAGGTTATACTCCTGATCCCTCCCCTTTGCGTATACCAAACTGTTACATCATTACTAAACCTTACTATGTTATTCCTTTACATTAATTAGGGTAGATAAGAAATCGAGGAGGTTTATCTTGAAGAATTTCCTCAGATACGACGCTAGATTAATGATTTTAACATCTACATTTGATGAATGAATCATAGGGTGGGTCCCAGACGAACAAAAGGGTTGACAGAAGGTCGACAAGAGCTTCCTCAGACAGACCCGACCGGAGTAGGCGATGACAGAGGGCGTACTGTGCGCGTCGTCTTGGATAGAGATGTTATCTTTCCTTTTACTGAATGCTCTCTTCACGGCGCCCACATGTCTGCAAAACTGACCCCAGTTTCTGAGCCTTCATTCCCTCCTCAATAGCCCCATATAAATCATTTAAATGGGTTCATATAGCGGAAAATGGGTTTACATCATCCGTCACGAGTCATCTGATTCAGCGCAGAAAGCAAGTTTAACGCTATATTTTTTTTAATCGATCTTTTTACAGTCTAGAAACTTGATATCGCATTTTATAAAATAAACTACAATCTTATAAGTATTAAATAATAATAATTGCAAAAAAGGCCTGTTTCACAACGCCATGAAAGGTCTCGGGTTCGTATGGTTTCTAGGCCAAAGCTAGAGCGAGGAGATGATTTGAACATGATCATTTCGAAGCAAGTTTCCCCCAATTAAGCTCCAGGTGGGTATCCCGACCACAGGGTCGTTTCACGGCTGATGTAACAGAATAAATAACTATCTGCCACAGCAGGAATAATAACTGCCAACCTCCTTTGAATAATAATTCTGTATAATTATTTTCTCGACAACCCTTTCAATTGGTTCCAAGTTCGTTTTAGAATTTCGCATCCAGGTTATGGGAAAATATGAGGTTATTGAATAAAAGAAATGGCATGTTGGCCAATCTGTGTACACTAAAATTTGAAAGGCGATACCAATATTTTTCCTTAGTTTGCATTGTTGCACTATTTGTAATACAATAATACTCTTTTTTGCATATTTCGTTTAAATGCCTAACGTCCTAGATCCTGTTTAAACCATTTAGTTCAGTTTCCAAATGGCTCAGCTTATTTCTATAATCTCGGATTTTTGGGTTATAAAAGTTGAGATGTATCGGCATCTCTCATACGATTTCCTGAGGACATACAGCCGAGTGATACGGAGGTTATCTAGAGCGAGAAATAAGAAGGCGGGGATGTCCTTGCTTTCGAAGGAAACGGGCGAAAGTGGTAGCAGACTGCCAGGCGTTGGCTCGGCTGATGAAACCACTTGCGTCAGCACTGAGCAGATGTAATTACTCTAAATCACTCCGGCTGTACAGACTGTAATCGCTCTTCGGTTTCAATGCCTGTCCTTCCGAAGAAACAGTTATAGGGTGACCTCTTCCTCGCGGACCGACGCATTCTTCCGCCGGCATCGTTTCCGAACGAAGGGAATAGCGAGCTCTTGGTCGGTACAGTACTTCGGAAAATGATAATTAAGAGAATATTAAAGTTATTTCTTTCTCTTTATCTCTTTTCTTCTTCCAGTGGCTCAACAGGCCATTACTGGGTCCCTAGCCTCCTCCTTAAAGTTATCTCTTTAGAACTTTTACAATATAGTTTTGGAACTCATCGGGCACTTTTAAGTAGGTATAGATAGATACTTGTAAATTACTTTTTTTTTCTAAAATAGTCTCTAACTGTTTAATAATAAAAGTATTTTATTTAAGAATAAAAGAACTTAAAAGTTCAGACTTTTAACCATCCCGTACCAAACCAACCAATATAACAACGTTAATCTTCAAAAGTTTCTTCGGGTTTCGGCCGTCTTGTCAAAGTCCTTGTCAACCTTTCTTTGCTGCTTGTTTCCTCAGGGCTTAATGTTGATAGAAGGGAAGCGTTTATTTTATTTCTTCTCATTCCTACTGTTTACATTTTTTGTATATTCAAAATTTTAGATTTTTCCACCGTTCAGGCCATCTAAGGATCATGTTTGTTGAATTTGGAATTTTTCTTTCCCCTGAATCTTTGTCGGTATTTTCTTTCTTCCGTCCATTTTCTACTCAGATTGTGTTTGTTGTTCTTCTTCTTGTAAATTGTAATATACAAGAAAAATAAATACTTTTGTAAATTTACACAATAAATTTATTTATTTAAGTTCTACTTTTCTCATTAAACTCCTGGTTGATTCGAAATGAGATGGCATATTTATGACAAAATAAATTTGTGTTGATTAGCCGAAGTACCGATATACAATAAAATAAATCTTATGGTAATGGCACAATAATTAAAAACGAAAGGTTCGTCTGTATAGAAACAAAAACCGAATTTAGACATTTCTTTTTTGAATTTATGACCTAAAAGAAGTCGATGAATTATCAGGGAACAGTTTCGGGGTTTATGACTTTAGGGGGGAGGGATGACTCCAGTTTGCATAATTTGATCAGAAGTCGACCGTTCCAACTGCTTGGATGACCCTATTCTGTCCGGATGAGATCTTTCATTCAGCGTCTTCGAGGAAGTCTTCGCTTCTTCTACTGCTTCCAATGGTCTTGTTCTTGTCAGTGTTCCATCCCCTTGCTAAAGATGTGGTGATTACTCCCTTAGCTCCTTTTTCCTCAGTAATTTCCAATCCGATCCTTATTCTTTTATATTTGTCAATCATTTTTGAACTTTTTCTCCCTGATTGGTGATAGACTGCATTATAACAAGTCATACTTTATTGTAATTTTACAGGGAATTTTGACTGGAAGAAATATTTGTTGCAGACCGCTAGACGATCTGAACCCTTTGTGTATAGAGCCTATGCCTCTAACCCCTGGGCTATCATATGTGAGTACTGATAAAATATTTTTACTAACAATTCCGGCCGTTACTATCTAATTAAGGCTCTACAGAGTGGGCATACGTTACTTAAACGAAAGTAACTAAGTAACTTGTTTTTCTGAAAGGAATAATTTTTACTTTCAGAATTCGATTTTTGTAAATCTAGCTGAGAATACTTTTTAACGTTACCTATAAATTACCCTTTGAAACCTTCTAGTTAAAAAGCGATTTGGTTATTTTTCCACTAGTCACAATTCATCGTACTAACGTTTTGATTGTTAATTTCACCAAGTAAATCATATTAATAAAAAGCTTTGTATGATAAAAAATAAGAACCATGAAAAAATATTGATAGTATTTATGACTTGATTTATGCTTGAAAACATCAACATTTTATTAAATAGTATCAAATCCTGTATTTCTTTTTTACGTTCTTGTCCGTTCCAAACTAGTATTTTCCAAGGTACTAAGTGTTACGGTTATAGAACTTTTTCGTCTATGCATTGCTTGCTAAAGCGCCAAGTTTTGAGCTTTTGCCTGTTGGTCAGACTTATATTTCAGTTTCAATTTCGTTGTTTAAGAATGAAACATTTGCATGTCTCTATATGTTATATGAACAAACGAATGGCTTAAACCAGTTTTACTCCCGCCACCCAAAAAAATGAGGGAATTCTTTGGGGTATCTAATCCAAAAACATGAAAATGAAAATTTCTTATCAAGTGTCGCCTCTAATGGTATTTAAACAACAACATGATATTAATAAATATTAACAACATACTTTCCTTATTGCTGTAAATGAAATGGGTGGTGTTCATTTAAATTTTTATCTCTTTTACAAAATAATACGCAATCTCTCAGGCTTTCGAAATGTGTAACCTTCGTCATTGTTGTTGCAATATATTTAATTTAAACGGTGCTATTATTTCTATTTAATAATCTAAGAATAGCTGAGCTGTTATCTTATCGAATCAATTTACATGTAGGTATATTTTAAAACTTGTGAAATATTCATTTTTTTTATCTACGACTTTTGAGCTAATACATAGAGTTAATATTACTCTATGTATTCTTTGTAGTATATATTCTGAATTCGGATTAAGAGTTTTTCTGATACTTTTTAGTTATTACAATTATTCGTTTTTCTAATAAATTTTTATTTTTTAAAATAAAATATTATAAAATCATAGTGCTATTTTAATACATTAAATGAAGCGTTTAGGATCAAAATTGACTTTTTCACATTTTTTGCTAGTTTAGTTGAGCAATATTTTTTCAACACGATACTCATCCGCCTTATTGCTCAGTTTTATTCCGGCCTAGAATCCGAAGTTTCGGGAGGGTTAAATTGTTTGACTTCACTATCGAAAAATGTGAAAAAGTAAATTTTTGAAAATTCAGAGTTGTCCCTTTCTGATCCGGAACGCCGCATATATATTTGTTTACTATTTTTAAAATAAAATATTAGATAATATTTTTAATTTATCTTCAACAGAAGGGCCGTGTTATTCTTGTGTATTTTTTTCTGTTGATTTTATTTCAGGTTTTTCTAAAATTATAACCATAATTACAATTATAATTACTACATACATTTTTAATGAATTAATCTTACAATACTATACTGTACTAAGGGACATTAAGTTTGTTTTTTATTCCTCGAAACAATAATAAAATATTATTTGATATGGAAGCTAAGTACAGTTCTTGGTTGTTGCGTTTAAAATAAAACAGATTTCTTTGATAAATATAAATATTTTAAAACGCAAAAACAGGATTATAAGTTGGCTTAATTTTCTCTACTAATATTGAGATCTTATATTGAAAAAAATAAAAAAAAAATCTTTTTTTTCCTTCAACCATTGAGTAATGCTATCCATTACTCAACTAAAACTGGCGTGGAAAGTCCCATTTCCCTCCCACTAGTGAGGGAAAACCACTTTCCCTCACTAGTGAGGAAAAGTAACAGCCACCTAGATCGAACTTGACAATCAGCACTCTGTTATTTTATATGTTAAATGGCGGTATTATAATATTATTCATTTTATATTCCTAAAATGTTAAAATAAATAATTTTAGAACTATTTTATATTTAATTCAAGATAGATTTCATTTATTTTGAAGCGATTTTATAGAAATATTTAATATAACCTTAAATTTATTAGAACCTTCACAAATTAGAAATTTGGAGATCTAGCATTAAAACAGTGATAAGACGACAAACAAAATAAAAATGGAAATAGATAGTGATGAATTCATAGTATTTACTCCTCCATTCATAAAAGAACAGGCTGAACAGGCAATAAATCAACTTTTATTTTATTTTTGTATGTGTTATCAGAATATTATTTTCTAAATAATAATAAATAAATGTTTCAATGAGTAAACCGTACTAGATTTATAATTTGCATGGTTAGTAATAGAAAATTGTAAGAGATAGCGCTAGTGTAGTTTTAACAAATCTAAAGTTTCACCTTTAATTTCTTAATTTTTAAATGGTTACAGGAAAAATGTAATCTTTAACACGTGAGAAAAGTGCTTATAACACCCTCGTTTAATTACCACACTCGCCTTCGGCTCGTGTGGTAAAATTCACTCGGGTGTCATAAAGTGGTACTTTCCTCACTTGTCAAATAAATAACTATTTCTACATAATTAGCATTCTAATGTTAAAGTAATTAAATATGTTTAAGTACCCACTCAGCACAACAATCCGCCTATATAACTCTTATTACTTCATTGAATCTACTTGGAAATGAACAGTGACTGGGAAAACACTAAACTTTATATTTATTATTTATTATTATTAGCTATATATTATATGCTATTATACTTTATATTTATTCCTGTCTCTTTCGTACCTTAAATAGTTCTAATATGAACGATAAGTGGGCCAGTTCTGAAAGTATCCTATCTCAACGAGGTCAGCTGCTCTTAGAGTTAGAGGCAAATGAACTGGAACTAACCAGTAATATACGATTTATTTTATTATGTAAATTATAAATTATTTATAGGGATAACAGTATATAAGATATTCGGAATAAATGACAATAAATGTCAGATAGGGTAATATAAATTAACATATCATAGATTTATTACAGCTTTTATAGCGACAATTAAGTACTGGTAAATAGCTTATAACAATAAAAAGAAATGAATCGATAAACATTTCTTAACAAAAAAACATTACAGACCGTATTTAAATTTTAATTATAAATATTCAATGTTTTTAATCTCATGTCAATAATTACTATCATGAGTACGGTAGAGGCATCGCTGGGTACTTTTCTTCCACATGACTCTCAAGTCATTTTGTTGTGATTTTATTGACAGGCAATCTGCTGATTGTCACTTTGTTGCACTTGACAGGTCTGGATAAATGAGAGAAAAAAAAACTGTCGTTAGTAATGATTGTTCACACTAGTTGCTGAAATGTAATTGTAGTAAAAAAAAACGTATCATTACAGCCCATGAAGAGTCTTGAATTTGGTACATGGTAGATTCTGTGCTGTTTTTTGGACAACGGTTTTTACAGGGAGGAGTTTGTTCGAGATCCCAATTTCAGGGTATCCAATTCATAGAGACTGAGTGAGGATGGTCTGCAGATCCAGATGGCAGACTCCGCTTCCTAACTAAGGTTGTTGTTCTATAAAATATTCGAGTTATAAGCTAACTCAGCCCTGAGATTTCCCAATTCATTTACTTATATCTCCCCATTTTATGGGCTCAATGCCACTTGTATAGCGGGTGAAGGAATCGTTACGGCGAAACAATTGTACAGTAAAGAAGTCGGTTCATTTATCTCGATTGATCTCGATAAGGGTCGAACAATGGAATCGGCTGAGGTGAAGGAGTTGTTAAGTCTCTTATTCGATTTTGCATCCAGATAAGGATAAGAGGGAGAAGAATTATAATACTGGGAGCAAGTTCTCACAAAGGAAGGACGTCGCTATTGTTGCCTTATAGAAGAAACTTATTTCCCAGCGCCGTCGCGAATTATTCGGGCCGACTGATCTGATAAGCCCCTTCTAGAGAAATTAAATCCCAGAATCGGTAATGGGAGGAAAGAAAACACCAGTCATACACGAAACAAGAAAACAAAACAGGGATACAAAAGCAGAAATAGATTTGAAATATCTACTATCGCACTAATTTTGTCGATATAATTTTTTTTTTAGCAAGTTAAATCTTGAATAGACTTCCCACAGTATGCGATGAACCCGCTCCCTTTTAAAGCAGTAGCTGATCCAGTATGTAATTGTGGAGAGATTAATAACGGGGTCACAGCAACTGGAGATTGATATTATTTGAATGAATAAAGATAAGCCAAAACAAAGCTATTTTTAATTTTGATTTTAATTTTTTTAAATTAATAATCAATCATTGAAATTTACAACTTTATTATAACCATATAAGTAAATGGCAGTAATGATACATAATACATAGTATGGAAAAAGACAAGTACAGAAACTACTCAGTGGCAGTACTCAAATAACAATTTCAACTTAAAAGGTCACGAGGCCATCTTCTCAGATGCCTCTTAGGAGGATTATCAGGAAATGAAGAAGTAGCTAGGTTTGAAACTATTGGGTTGTAGTGTAAATAAAGTTTTTCATGAAATGACAGGTATCGGGATCGGGGAAAATCAGCAACAATTATATATTTTAAAAACAACTCTTAATTGTATCATATATATTGTGCTTAATGACGCTAATCATCCATTTAGGTTATTCCCCCACCCAAAAAAAAATGATATCAGATTATCAGATAGCTTCTCAAAAGAGAATGTTCAAGTAACAATTTTATAAAAAATGTACAATATTTTTTTTAACGTAAATGAAAACCAAATGGCACCAACTAATCAGAATTATTTATTTATAATGTAATTGAAATTAGCTAAAGTTTATTTTAGCTAGTTTATTTCATCTTTGACTACAGAAATCGCATCGCCTTCATGGGAATTAGATCATGGTATTGAGACTGTTTCTTCATTCATTTATTTATGAATGACGTTATGGGGATTAAGGTAGTAAAAAAGAATTTATTCTAAAACCTTGATACGTAACCAGCTTTCCTAAAGTCGTATTGATTAACATAGTCCCAATAAGCTACTTAATTCCGTAAGTTGCGAAATTTGTAAGATTCACAAAGTTCGTTTTATGTGATTCATTTTGCTACATGAAATAAAATACGCCGCTTCATATTATTTTTCCATTAATGTTGGGTGTATCCATCGAGAGGCGGCACTAGTTTTTTTTAATGGTTGTATGTTATTTGTTTTCAATTGTTATTTTAATTAAAAAATCATGAAGATTTTGGCCAATGGGAGATAGATATCAAACCCTATTGCAAAACCCGATTTCTTTCCTTCAGAGCGAATTCCTAATTAAAGTTCGGAGCGAACAGTAAATTGGAATAAGGTCAATGAAAAGAAATCCAACCTTTCATGTCACTTTCTCCGATGGAAAGATTCGGTACTCATTTGTTTTTTAAATTATTTTTTAGGGCTGGACAAAAATTATTGTACTCCTCAGAGTACGGAATAAGCTAATTTAAAACAATTTTATTCTTTACATCGATTTTATGCCGATGTTACGGCCATTTTCGCTTCGGTTTAGATATTAGAAGACATATAACTTTTGATATATTTTGGTAGAATCCTCTAGTAATAAAAAAAATACATTTAACTTATAGGTTTTCGATAAGTTAGTACCGTAAATTGTACTGGGACTTTTTAAAGCTCATATCTATTTTAAGGTCAAATAGTCTGACCAAAAACTGGTAAACCTTAGGAGTTATTAAAAAAATAACAACTGTATAACTACAACCCATGAAGGGTCTTGGGTTCAATACGTGGTAGAGACTGTACTGTTTCTTGTGCGAAGGTTGTGCAGGAATGAGATTTGTTCTAGATCACTCTAGGTCCCAGATCACAAAGGTTCCATCCGTGGCTGTTGAATGATAAAATGATTTTTCTGCCACACCTGGATTTGAACCTCAGGTCTGCTCAGCGCTCCACTGAATCGCTCCGCTTTTGGATTGAAATATTGCAAAAATATTAAGTATTTTTATTTTTAATTTTTTTAATTATTATGATTTTAATTATTATTTTTTAATTGCAGATGCATCAAGAGCGAAGGGCACTGGCTGGTCTCGTGGTTGCCTCCACCCTTCTCTCGTGCCTTGTCGCTGTCCCAACGTCACGATCCATCATGGGTCATCCCCTCAACAAGAGATCGTTCTTCGACCTTCAGTGCAAAGGAGTCTATGATAAAAGTATATTCGCCAGATTGGATCGAATATGCGAAGACTGCTACAACTTGTTCCGGGAACCTCAACTACACTCGCTCTGTCGGTGAGTTCAAGAGATTACTTTAAGACGATATTGACGATAGTTTAGAATTTATTACTAATTTTAGAAATAAAAACAACTACAGAAAAATCAAATTTTGCGCCTTAACTACATACAGAATGCTTCGTAAATCACAGGAAGTATTTATAACACTGATAGCATGACTTTAGAGTTACAAAAAAGTTCATATCGAGCCATTCGTAGCAAAAAATATAAAAAATTACTTTGTATACTTTTTTAATTATGCTTTTTTTATTGGAAACAGTCAATCAAACCTATTTAATATAGTTGCAATAGCAGCATTCTAAATAAAATTCCCAATAAGAAACCATATATTGATATAGTTTAGTTAAACTACATCAATTACATGTTTATATCGTATTTATAAAATAAAAAAGGCCAACAAATTTTAAGGAGAAAGAATTTAATTCTTATCTAAATTTTACGCTGAAACGCAAATACGTCCAAAATTTAATGAATGCAAAATTTTATAGTTAAGCTTATTTCCTCTTCTGTACTGATCTAGTAGTAAATTTTAAAATGTATTAACTTTTGTACCCTAAGAAAATAGTAATCAAATATATCCTTATGAAAAAAAAATAAAATTTCTATTACTAACTTCTATACTAACTTGATTTTTCTTTAAAACAAATGTCTTGTAAGCTAAACAAACAACATTGACAAAAATTGTGAGGAGATTATAGATTTTCAAGGTTGTCCATTTTTGAAAATGGAAACCTTGAGAGCACAAAAAGGTATGAAAACAAACTGAGCATTAGCATTCTCGCAGAAAAATATTTAAAAGTCTAGTTTTCTTAACTTTTATCTCATCTTCTAACTATATTTATTGAACATATATTTTTTTACATCTTTCAAACAAACCTCTTTCAAATTTTTTAAAAACAATGCCATTGAGCATTTTGCGTCTTTTGAGAAAAAATTAACAAATTTTATATTATTCTTAAAATATGTTAGTTTACCACATAATACCTAAGAGTCAATTCTCTTTGTGGAAACCACACAATAGAGGACAAATATGTCTTTGAGGCATTGCTGTTGCACCTGTTCCTAGTGCAAAAAAAAAACAACAAAAAAATCTAAATATACAATTGAATTATAAAATTAACTCCAATTACAGAAGGTAATATTTTTAGTTTGTTATACAATTCATATTCATGACTTATCATTAGAGTCAATGTTTTTCCAATGTGGGATTGGAAAAGGAATGTAAAACTATTATTTAAGACATTTATATTAGTTCACCCAATTTATTAAAAATTATCAAGTGGAGATAAGAAAAATATTTGTTAATATCAATGTTGGTTCTTAGCACCTTTACAAAAAATGAAAAATAAACTGGATAATTTTCAGATAAAGAATTTTAATTTTTAACTTAAGGAGTGGTTATACATTATAAATTTCACTTACTCTTTCTTATCTTAGTAAAGTTTTATTATTACTAAATTTTCAAATGTTTATTAATGTCATAATGTATTTTAAATTATTCTGTTAAATCATCAGTATATGCAGCATATGGTAACAGGTAATCAGAATGTCTATAATAATTTGGTAAATATCTACTGTTTATTTCTTTTTAACATCAGCTCTTGTCTTTATTATTTTTTAATTTTATTTCTAATGGCATAATGGTTTGACAGTTTTGTAACCTAAGGTAAGGTGGTTATCATAAGAAAGGCATATGATAAAAATATTTATGGAAAAATATTTATTCTAAAAATCTGATTCCTAGGAAATCATATTTTATTATTTTTATTGAAAGGCATGTTACATTTATCATACATTAGCAAACTACAACATATACTTTTAAATTTGAGTAAATTTTTAGTCACAACTTTTATCTGATTATTTATTACCTCCTTCATTAATACAGAAGAGCAAACCCTCAAAATAAAACATAAAATAATTGTTAGAGAAATTTCAAATTAGGAACACAATTTAAAAAATCCAAATGAGAAGCCTAAGTCTCAAAAATAACAGATTTGAACAAGTAATCTGTATAATAAATTTGTCGAGTTTTCTCTTGTTTTTGAAACAAGAGTTTAAGTTTTTGCAACTTCAGAATTCTCGTTTGTTATTATCCATTTTGCTTGATTCGTCTTTGTTTTGGGTTACTTTATTTTATTAGATTTTTTTAATTAGAACAACTATGTTTAGCGAAAGAAAACAGCTCCATTGTGAACACCAAGAACTGTCTGAACATAAATGCTTTTCTCATTTTTAGGAAGAATTGTTTTACAACCGACTACTTCAAAGGATGTTTAGATGTTCTTCTACTACAAGATGAAATGGAAAACATACAGACTTGGATAAAACAATTACATGGGGCTGAACCTGAGGTTTAGGTACTTTTGTTTTTTTTTTGTTTTTTTTGTTTTGGTTTATTAATTTTTTTATTTATATTATGAATTATTTTATTTATTTATTTTATGGTTAAGTTTGTTTATTATTTTATCATAAATCTGAACTAACAAATATCAGTCACAAAAAATTTTGATTTTATACCATTTACAAAAATGGTGCATTTCTTGTTTAATCAAAGTTGGGATTCAAGTTTTTATTTCAGCTTCTAGTTTTTATGGAAGTTGTTTCTTTTTTTTTTTCTAATTGACTATTGGGGAGAATTGTATTTAAAGAGATTTAAGAAAAGTATAAATCAATATTGTTATTAGTTTCGGTCTATTGTTTTTTTTTTTAAACACCCCCAATTTTTTTAAAACAGCCCATTTTTGGTTTTTGTATTTTTTTTTTTTTCCATTTCTGTATTTTGATTTTTGAGACAGACATGGACAGAAAATAAAACGTTAACTACAAATTGGAAATTTTTAATGGATATTATATATTTATTTGTTATAGGAATTGCAATAAGGCAATCGGTAAAAGTACTCATTATATCTACATATAGAAAATAGTAGCCCTTAAGAATTTATTGATTTTCTTTTTTTTAATTTTGCAGGTCTAAATGTTTTGGAAATAAGTATTTCAAAGGATGTCTGGAGGTCCTGCTCCTGGGAGAAGAGGAGGAAAAAATCTTGCGCATGGTCGAGTTTTTAGGATGAAAAACCTCCAAAATTCAACATTAAAACCTAAAAGCTTGACACTCACCATATATTCTAGTCTTTAAAATAAAAAAAAAATAAAAAATACATTGATCAACCCGTACAAGTTTCTGGAATTTTTATTAATTTATTTATTCTTAGAAGTAAGATTAATATTTAATTTAATTATTTAATAATTTAATACCATAAATGTATAGAATATAGCCAAGTGTATAGTATTTTTTATTAAATGAGAAATAGTATAAATGAAAGATGTGGGTTTCAAACACTCATCATTGTAGTCAAAACATGACTAGATAGTATTCATATTAACTTAACATGACTTATGTATTTTTTAAAAATTAATAAATGAAATATAATGCAAAGTTACCCTATAGACACTTAGAGTTTAGATTTTATGTTTCATTAGGTCTTCATTTCCTAATATCAAGATAATTCTAAAACTAATTTTTTACTAAGTGCCGTAAATGCACAAAAACTATTGATTTAATATTTAATTTTTTATGTTATATCTGACATTATGTATACGACATAAGCAATTGATAATATTTTGGCGTACTTGAAAGTCAAATTTTTAATACTCAGTGTTTCTTTTTTGTTTTTTGTTTTTGTATAACAATATATTTATTTTTAATTTTACTATCAAATTTTTAATAAGCGAATTCCAATACACTTTTTATTAAATATTGTTACTTTTTATTTCATTACACATAATTATTTCACCGAATCAACATCATATGAATTCAGCCCATATTTGTTCATAGAAAAAAAATATTAAAAACTTTCCTTTTCTTATTAAGAAAAGGACGATTCATATTCACACCCCTTCCATAATAAAAGTACCATATTTAGCAAATTTTTAAAAAATATTAAAAATACATTTTTTAAAATATATTCACTCATAATCTATACTCTCATGTGATAGATGTTTTTAAATCACTATATATAAGAATAAAAGAGTAATTATTTTTTAATTTAAAGCATAACTGTTGAATAAAATAAACTAAACTAATGAATAAATATTTTAAAATGACAACTATCAGTTAGATTATTGATTATTATCATTACAGTAGTGTCATTTCAAGCCAATCGTAACAAATTTAACATAGAAAGAAAGGAGAAAGAAGGAAGAAAGCGATGAACTCTATATACTATTTTTATAAGATTCTTAACCATCTCATTATTTTTCCATTTAGCTCTGGTTCATTGATATTTAATGCCTAATATAGGCCCTTTAAAATAAATGGAATACACATTTCGTATTAATGTCAAACCAATCTACAACTCACTGCCTCAGTTATTTTTTAAAAACTCAATGCTCTCATAAAACATGTAAATTGTTAAGAAAATTTAAAATATAGGAGCATCGGGTAAGTTTGGTAAAGTAATTCATAAGTTGCAGTTAAATTTGTTTGTATATTGTGTTTTGTTAAAACTGTGGAAATGTAAGTTCCCTTTAACTGGAAAACATAAAAATAAGTAAATAGTGTACCATTTATAACCAATTATAAACATTACTGAACTTAGTAAACTGACTAAAGAATCATAAATGAAAATTAAATTAATGAAAAAGTCATTATTAAAATATTAAGCAACAGTATAATACATTATATAACACAATCACCTTGGAAACATGGAATAAAGTATATACTTGAGGAATAAAGTATAGAAAACAAATATTTCACAATCTTCAGTTAATAATTAGTTTAATTTTTTAGAAGTAATGACTAGTTGAAAAATATTATTCTTATAATTTTTTAAAAAGGAAAAAAAAATTTGGTATAGATTAGATTATTCCTAATAGCTAAAGAAATCTTGCTGAACATACTAATTAAAAAAAAATTTTACTTGAACAATTCTAATTCTAAAATAAATTCTAATTAATACTCGTTTTATGGTAATTAGCTTATTAACATTATTTAACTTGATGTAATGTATGAAAATAAATTATTATCAAATTAGTTCCATGTAATATTTTTAAGAATTTCTTTTGAAAATGTATTTTAGTCCAAAATAATTTGGATAATATTCCCAACACTTTGGTAATATTCTTAAATATTACTAAAATCTATATAGATTTTTACTTTCTGGAAAAACTATGAATGGTATCATACATAAATATTTGAGTTGATATGGTACCATGAAAGCCCAGAATGTAATTTTCTTCATTATGACTTTATATGACTTATTAAGAGTCAAAGTATCATTTAATATCAGCAATAATATCATATTGTTTTAAAAAAGAAATACTTGAAACCTTCTT
Organism: Arma custos; assembly: GCA_037127475.1. Classification (NCBI taxonomy): domain Eukaryota; kingdom Metazoa; phylum Arthropoda; class Insecta; order Hemiptera; family Pentatomidae; genus Arma; species Arma custos. Next base: position 60,064,728 of record CM073761.1, read on the forward strand.
GATTTTAAAATGAATTCTCCATATATAATTAAATTGAAACTAAATGATTTATAGATAACAAAAGAAAAGAAAATTCATTGAATTTTATTAATACTTTAGATTCAACACTGATAGAATACATCCACAATAAGAATTTCTAGAGGCATGTGACTGATATGTGAAAATATAGACCTCAATATTTGATTATCTAATTTAACGAACATTTATTAAAGTCTTAAAATAATTATTTTTAACAGTAATGAGTATATAATTAATAATTTACAACTATCTGATTCTGGTATGTTGCTTTGCAATATTCATTAAATAACCTCTGTGAACATATGAACAATTTATAGCATTTGGTACCTATAATTATCAAATATACATGGAATAATAATTATGTACTATAAGGTTTCTTTTCACACTTTCTTTTGTGGATAGTACAGTCTTCCAGTAGGTACCATTTCATGAGCAAGCATTTCTTATACATTTTTATCAACAAATCTCTTCTGTCCATTTCTGCATTCCAGTAGTTGATTCCTCATTGATATTCTATCATAATATATCAAAACTCCTGAACACTTTTAGTACCCATATTTATATTCTTGATAATTATTTTTAACTAATTTAAACTCTGTATCTAACCATTTGAACTTAAACAAAGCACTATTATCTGTTGCTCATTTGTATTAATAATATTAGCAATAATCTTATTTATTCCCACATTTATATGGTTTCAATTTACTTTTTCATTGGATCTGTTTGATGAGGCACATGTAGTAGTCAACATTGATTTAGGTTTTTTATTTATTAATTTTCTTATTATACTGATCTACGTAATCATATATACACATGTAGGATTAATATTAAAGTATTTTGATTAAGCATTTGTTTGCTGGTTCATTATGGCTTTTGTGCATATATCCATGAGGTCATAAAAACACATATAAATATACAATTATAGTTATGGGTTTTGAAAAGTATACTATGAAATAATTACAAAAGTATTAAAGGAGAAATACAGGAGTTGTAGAGTTGTAGATAATTGAGTCACTATTTCACTTAGTTGTGGAATCCCATTTTGCATAGAATAACCCTTAAACATGTTTAGAACATTTCACATTATTATTTTTAAAAAATCTTGCAAACCTATCATGATTAAATAATTATTGAAAGCTTTTTTAAAATTTATTTATTGATATTTACAACTGTATAACAATAATACAACAAGTAAATAGGATAAGTGATACATAATGACATGAGAATGACAAGTAGAGAAACTACTGGCTGGTAGTACTCAATTATTGAAAGCTACACTAGATTAATAATAAATGTTGATCATTTAACATCAGCAAAAAATTCAAATAATTTTAAATAATGTTCCTTGCAAAGATCTTTCAAGTAAGTATTAAATACAAATACCTACACAAATAAACAGTATTGCTGAACATTGCAGATAATAGCAGAATATGTTTTCATATTAAATGAATAGATAATAATGAAGAGGTATTAATGAAATAAAATAAAAAGTATACAGAAATATGTATATTTAAATAATAGAGTGTTTTGACATGATCTTACCAAAGATAGTATTAATTTACTTGTTCTATTTTTATGTTGGTTTCTGTTGATGGTTTAATGGCAGGGGATCCTGTTTGAATGATTGGAATTTCTCTTTCTGTTCTGGAATCCTGGGGGAGCTATAGAAATCAATATTTTTTTTATTAGATTTTTACTAAGAAGTATTAAAATTCAATTTTCCTTAAAGAAAAACATAAAATATTTTGTTTAAGGATTCTTTAGAAGGTAAGACATATCAGTCCCACCAGTGAAGAGTCAAGGCTTACCGTAAATAGTATAAGTGCATGAATATCAACCTTATAATGTTTGGCATGGTTTTCCAACTCCATTATTTATCCCATATGAAAATGCTTAACACACTCATAAGACACGCAATCACACACAGCAATAACACTGGGTCTACAACCCATTACGGGTCTTGACCTCATCAATATATATTTCTATGTGTTTATGTAGCTTTATCATATGGAATGCCTCTTTTTATAATATTAACATAAAGGTTGTAGAAAACATTTCTATTTGTTTAAGCTACAGCTGTGATACACAACAAGTATCCACAGTATATTTATTATCCATAAGAAAACTGCGATATAATATTTAGGACAAAAATAAACTTATACACTATAAGAAAATTATTGTTTTCATGTATGGAAATCATGACATTCTTACATGACCCCAATGGAGAGAAAGATTTAGTGAATGATAAGATGCCGTTCGATTAATTTTTTAGTTACTGGACACTACAATGGAAAGAAGTTATAAATAATATAAAAGAAAACATACTACACCCTCACAATACATTTATACAAACTTAATTACGTTTAGAGAAAAAAAAATGAATGATGCATAAGAATATTTTAACCAAAATAACTAGATATTAGTGAAATCAGCCTCAGTAAAAATTTTAAAAAACACTGGCTATTTAAACATTAAATCAGATCATTATTATTTGCAAGACGGGAAGAAGTATTGTTTGATGTATTCTTTTTAACAAATTATTAAAAAGATACGGTGAATGTATATTTCACTTGCAGTCAGTGCTAAAGTGACTGCATTTTGTATATATCTAAAAATATTTATTAAAATACATGGATCATGTTATTTAATAGTTGTCTGCAATTTCCTGCATCAAGGCGCAAAATGGAATTCTTTATTTTTCGACTGACAGCTTTTTCACTACCTAAGCTGTCTGATAAAAAAACCTTGCAATGTCTTGCCAAAAAAAGTGGAACTAACATAGACTACAAAACTAATAAAATATATTATAAACTCAATGTCAGATCAATTTTCTTAATGCATCTTATGGAACAAAATTTCCAATAGTATTAATATAAATAGCAAGAAAGGAGCATAATACTATTAATAAAAAGTAACATATTTTTTTAATCATTAAAAGGAAATAATGTTAAGGATTGAAGAAACTTTCGGAGAAAATAAAATATAATGTTAGAATATTTAGTCTGAAATATCGTAGAAATTCTAACTAAATTTAAGTAATGTATTCGATTCAAGAATTGGTGTTTTTATTTAGAGAGAAAACCCCACAATAATAAAATAGACAAACAAAAATTATATTTGATGGGGCAATATTTAAATAAAGACACATGTTTTACTGATCACTGGTCAGTAACAGGCCATTATACCCTCTTGACATTTAAGTATGTTATTATTTATAAAAATTAGATAAGTTAATAATTATACTATTTGTTCTTCGTCATTTTGATTAAAATAGACATGAAGAAAGTTTTTTTTAAAGTTTTATGAAAAAAATATATATCCGTCTATAATGAATATTTCTTTGAAGTGAAAAGCGTCGAAAATTATCGTAATAGGCCAGAGAACGATTATCAGCTTGAATGACCCTGAAAGATTTCGATATCACACATTCTCTCTCTCTCTCTCTCTCTCTCTCTCTCTCTCTCTCTCTCTCTCTCTCTCTCTCTCTCTCTCTCTCTCTCTCTCTCTCTCTCTCTCAAACACACACACACACAGTCACTCTCTCTCTCTTCTTACTACGACATTTATTGTCTTATACTTGTTTCACTGACATATGAAAAAATTATTTCTATTTCCTGCAGATGTACACAAAAACATTACTGAATCAAGTATACTTTGCCAGGTCAAATTGATAAATTAATTAATAAAGACAACCGTAATTACCTGCTTTGGAGCATTAATAGTGAGGATCCCGTCTGATGAAAGGGCAGAAGTTATTTCGTTCATGAGGACATCCTTTGGAAGAACGTATTTCCGAACGAAGTGCCGGGAGATGTAGCCATGTTCGTCCCTCTTTTCGTCGTGTTTACCTTCGACGATCACTACATTATCGACAGTTCGTACCGATATTTCGTTTGGTGCGAACTGTTGAACGTCTAAGACTACCTGAAAAATAAATATATATGATAAAAATAAATAAATTTCTATTAATTATAAGTAAAGCGCAAGTATCTTGTGGAGAATGCTCCAATCGGAGTACAGTAACATTTTTCGTAAAGGAGATAGTTGGGGGGTGCAGTCAATAAGAACACAGAATAAGTGATGAACTTATATTATGTGCCGACGTTTCGACCTACAGTGTAGGTCATCTTCAGAAAAGAAAATTGAAAAGAAAATTGCATCGCAGGCGCTCTGGTGTACCTAACTCGTCAAGAACGTAAACATTTTAAATTCTTTAAAAGTATAGAACTGATTATCCAAGTCTATATTAACTGAATCAAGGTTTGATAGGAAGCAACAATTAATGAATCACTAAACATAGCTAGAGTTAGAACTCTTTAAATCAAACAAGTTTTATAAGATTAGAAAACTAGAAACCCAATGTTTTATTTATCGTCTAACGTCGCCAAAGAAGACATAAAATATTAAGATACGAAAATCACTTGGTGAACCCTTAGCATTGTCTGTACAATAAGGTGTGCATTAATGTTTTGCTGAATTGAGCCTTTTCTTATTCACCATGAAATACATATATGAAGTATTTCCTTATGTTAGGAACTTAAAGCTTTTTTCGTATATTAATTAAACCAACAGTTTAACAATCTTGGACAACAAAAGATATAGGAACCACTTATCATCAGGTGCCTGGACACACGCCTATGGTTTATTTAGACTACATCTACATCGTTTATAGATTTGCAGATAGAAACAGAAGAAGAAGAAGAATGTATAATTAAAATACACTTATAAGATATTATAATCAATATGTTAATATGGTTAAGCGGCATAGTTATTCGTCCCCAAGAAGCGCCGTTTTAGTCGATTGTGATTTATATGATGGAATGAACAGTAAGGATCCAGTCGATATAATATTTTTTATTCTGTTTAACGTTTCGGCTCCAATTCGTGATCCATCATCAGGGCCAGTTGCTTTGCAGAGAGATCATTGACTGCAAAAGTCTCCCCGAATGGATTTTCTGTAGCTTTTTAACCGTGGAAATTGCTTTTTCAAATTGCTCAACTTCTTTATAATTGTTTCTAAATCGTTGTAAAAACAAATCAGCTGCTTATACATCGAATTATGCCGTCTTAGCCAAGTTGGAAGAAAATATCTTATTTAATTACACAGGAACTGAACACAACAGTCACTAAGGTTACTACCTTATAGCCTCTGAAACAGCTCTACGTCAAAGTACAACTTACTTGCTAAAACCAGGTAATCTAGAATCCAAAACAAGGAGTGCACACAGAAGTTGATTTGTACTTTCTCTTCTACCACTTTATTTTTATCAGCTTAATAAAATACAATTTTAACTGAATCAGTAATTACACACTTCGATCTGAACAATGTTTGGATATTGTATTTTAACCAACTCATAAAATGGCTACACTGCTGCAGCCTCCCATAATTGTTTGGTTGTATTAGCATATGTGTAAATTATCTTTATATAACTTGTAATGTAATAAAGTGATTAAACTGTAATATGTCTGTAACATTGAATATTCATCATAAAACGAAATTAAACATGGGTATTCAATAAGGTTGAATATCTTTTGAAACATTAAATATTCATCACAAAACATAATTAAACCAACACGTTCAATTACGCACTTTGAACTTCCTCTATTATTATGAAAAATGAATTGATCGTTTAAAAAATATAAGACAGCTGACTCTGATCGATGCAATTCTACACAATGCTTAATACTTCCAAGTAATGTACCTACAGCCGTGATCCATCATGCATTGTTTGGATCTTTAGCTATACTTGTAAAACATACAGTTATGAATAAAACCAAGGTATGTATGGTACTATTGTTGACTTACCTGTACTTTATCATCGACAGCAGTTATGTTGGAGATTCCACGATTGAGCTGATGTCTCCAAGGCCTGAAGTATCCAGTCGGTCGAATCAGCGAAGAGGCGTTTATAATATCGTCGCGGTTCAGAACATTTCCAAAATGCTGGTCGAGGAGCCTCGATGGTCTCTCGCGGTCCCAGTCGTCCCACCAATCCCTGAATACCAGCGGCACCAGAGACATTCTAGAAATAATGGACGTCTCATAAAATTATTACCATTAGCTTAATATATAACTCATAACATTTAATATATAACACTTAATATATATATATATATATATATATATATATATATATATATATATATATATATATATATATATATATATATATATATATATATGTTACAAGAGGAAGAAAATGGTCTGGGTGGAGGTCAGAAAAATTCTCTTAAACAGAGAGAACTGCTTATTGACTCCCTAAATAAGATCATTTTTCTGACCTCTAGCCGGACCATTTTCTACCTCATATATGTAGAAGGTCAACAATATAATTCAAGAAAAATATATAAATTATACAGACTGGTAAATATTACATATATTACAAAGAAAAGTTTGTACAGTAAAATCATCTATCCGGACCAGATTTTTAAAAACTTATTTAATAAAACTTACTACTGTATTATAATCATCACAACAAGTAAATATAAGTAATGACGTGTAATGCCAGGAGATAAAGGAAAGTAAAGTAACTACCAACTGTTATTACTTGAATAACAAACTCAGCTTTGATGTTCACGAGCAGCACAGCTTTTTTTCAAACGCCCCAGAGGATTGCAGAGGTAGGTAGGTTTAGAACTGGTGGATTTAAGTGGGAATAAACATTGTCACAAAAGGATTGACTCCGGGTACGGGCAAAAAATCAACAACAAATGGGACATTGAGATCATTATGGAAGACTTTATTCATAAACAATGTCAGTAGCATTGAGGATTTTACGAAGGATACGAAAAACACCTAATAATTTTTTTTCTAATTTATTGAAATTTTCAACTGTATAATATTAATGATAATAATAATACATCAATTAAATAGAATGAATGGTACATATTGGCATGAAAAAATAAAAGTAGAGAAACTACCCACTGGTAGTACTCAAATAAAATGTTCAACTTAGAAGTTCACGAGGCCATCGTCTTTTCAGACGCCTAGGAGGATTATCAGGAATTAAAGAGGTTCCTAGGTTTGAAACTAGTGGGTTTGAGTGGGAATCTAGTTTGTCATGAAAGGAATTGATGCCGGGTTTGGACCAAATAAGCAACAAATAGGACCTTAAGGTCATTATGGATGACTTTATTCGTAAAAAAGAAAGGAGCATTGAGGATTTTAGACTGGATTTTAGACTGTAAGGATTAGATACGAGAGGAATTCCATGGCTCAGTGGAGCTCCAAAGCTCTACTCCTTTAGTCAAAATAGATCTTATAATAGTCATGTATATGCTCAAATGAGTCTTTTGTAATTAATCGGGAGCTTAGAGCGTTTGTCTAGTAAGTGTTGAAGTAGCCTGAAACGACGAAAAGGTTATTTTTAACTATATAGTACGTTATATACGCTCGCTTTGCTTGTTTGCTACGTAAATTATAAAATAAATTATAGAAATAAATTGCTTTTTGCTGAATTTAAAAAAAGATTACTAGAGTGCCACAGGGTGTTGGCGTCAATTGAATCACCAACTATAAATAGTTTTAATCTCAATGAAACGCCTTTTTATTTAAGGATTTTCTGTTGCTTTTTACTCATATCGTCCGGATCATCCTTTATTCCCCTCAGTCTATATTAGAAGATACTTCATATCAAACATTGATTTGAAACTGGGTGTGTGATTACTTGTTTTTTAAATGGTGTAGTATAAATGAACAATCTCATCAAAATGGATAAACTTATTGGACTTACAGTATTTGTGGTCTCCAAGCACTGGTATGCCGGCCAAAGGCCTGCAACTGGTTACTGTTTGTAAATGATTTTACCATGTACTGTACTGTTTATAGAACAACAGTTGTGCAGTGAGGTCCCTGATAACGCTTAACCGACAGTTCCCCAACACCCCAGTTTAGGGAACCAACTTTACAGGGGCTGGGTGGGTCCCAGGAGGGTCTGTAGATCTCTAGGATCCATCAGAAGCTGTTAGCAGATTAAATAGTTTATCTGCCATAGTCAAATTTGAACCCAGAACCTTCAGCATAGCAACTCAGCACTCTAAACACTGAGGTATCCCGCTCTATCTCAAACCAAGAAGAGATAAAATATGTTTTGAAAATAAAAACAAAATATTTTTATTATGAAGAGAAAAGATATATCCAGTGCCGGGATTCAAACCCGGGTCTCCCATGTTTCCGTCATGGTGCTCTGCCACCTGAGCTAGCCTGGTTCGTACCTCGGTCAGACAAATCCATTCCCTTCACTGATCCCATATCCCCGTGTTCTCGCAATTTGCGATGTATTATTTCATTGTATATTACTTTAATTAGGATCTTGTTGACTTAAGGCAATATATATTGTTATAATTTATTTTATTTTATTAGTTATTAGAACACGGGGATATGGGATCATTCAGTGAAGAAAATGGATTAGTCTGACCGAGGTACGAACCAGGATAGCTCAGGTGGCCGGGCACCATGGCAGAAACATGGGAGACCCAGGGTTCGAATCCAGGCCCTGCACATATAGTATATTTTATCTTCAAAATAAAAATATTTAAAATCATGACAATGAATAGAAAAATAAAATAAAATAAATTATAAAAAAAAATCACTTTACTAGTTTTGTCCACAAAATAGGTTTCTCAGAGGTAATAAGAATGTGATGTTTTTACTGATGATATTTTAAAGAGGAAATGTATAAACGTACAAAATTGTATTTCTGATTCCATAGCCACAGACGGTGAACAATTATTTGAAATAAACAATGATGATAAAAACCGAGAACAAAATTTAAGAAATAACGTTTTCTTTATGAATATGGTAGTGATCAATTTATGCACATTTATACGTTAAATAAAACATAATACATAGTCAATTAGTTGAAGTCTCAAGGGCTTCTCGGTACCTTTAGAACAAAAGAATTATGTAGTATTTACAAAATAATTATATATCGTTTACATAACCACATATTAACATTTTTAAAAGCCTACAGTGAGCTGAAAGTTAAATTCCTTAAAATTATCGATATCATTGCAGGATTCTGAATGCGTATTTCAGGAGTAGTTTCTTAGTTCTGATATTTTCACATAAGATTATTATTCTGATTATGTCACATATGTTGTAATCCCTTTGTTTTAAGTGCGTAAAATTATTAATAATTAAAATTAAATTTAAAACCCTGAAATATTTCTCTAATCTATTTAGTACATTTCGATTCCGAGTCTTGTACATCACCGATTATTTTGCTACTGCCACCGATGACTTATCCTCCAATAATGATATTTTTCGTCATGCCTTAGGATTACGTGAGTGACAATGTACTTGATCTCTGATGTATTTGATTTTAGCATCATTCTTTTCTTGCTCCTTCTGCAAATTTTAAGAACTCGTGACAGCCTGGGAGGATCAAAGAATGACATTGATCCATCATCAAAGGAAGCGGGAAATTTTGCATTGTGAATTCCTGAGTCTCTAATGACCACTTCGACAACTGAACCCAAGAGGAGATGTGGCAATGGATTTCCCTACTTCAGTTCTCCTCAGTCAAGGATGGATATAGATGAAACTTCTCATGCAACCAATGTAACAAGTAGGAGACTAAGTCCGAGAGTGAGGCTTTATGGTTTGGCTATTTTGGAATCTCTGTTATGTCTAGGAGTATTCTGGGAATAAGGAATTGGGTGAGATAAATACCGAAGGACGGCAAACTGCGTAGTAAAAAAACTGAAAGCTAACATTTATTTATTTATTGCATATTCTTTATGAGGTTCAATTTCTTCATATTTATATTATTATAAAGCTCATTTATTTTTTTTTTTTTAGCAACCCAACCCAAAATCTACGCAATTATAATTGTTAAGTTATGTTAATGGTCCGTTCATATTGTCGATACAGATTATATCAACAATAAATGTTTATCAACATGAGAGGGTTAAGCATATACGCTTTTGGACGGACGTTAATACAGAGTACTGTTTATTTCCTAAATTTAAGTATTTTAAAACCCTCGGTTTTTGTGTTTTTTTAATAGTTTTGTTTAATTTATATGAATAGTTAAAGTAGTAATTATGAAATTGTTGGTAAATTTTGAACAAAAAAAACCTATAAGTACACATTTTATAGTTTGTTATTAGCAAAGGAATAATTCTATGCTCAGTTGGCAAAATGTCATAAGAATTCCTTTTTCTGAAAAATTGATTAGTCACATTCGCATTCATTGGTATACACAATTTAGTAAAATCTCTTAAATTGAAACAATAACTAATTATAAATAAATAGAAGTAGAACAAAAGTTTTATTAAGTATTTTATTTTTTACTCAAAAGTAATAGCGTATGGATATAACACAGCTTCTCTCTCTCCCCTCACTCGCTATCTCTCTCTCTCTCTCTCTCTCTCTCTCTCTCTATATATATATATATATATATATATATATATATATATATATATATATATATATATATATATATATTCATAGAACCATAAATAAAAAATAAAATTATGAATATGAAATTGACGTAAGTCAACGAGATCCCGATTTAATTAATGTTCAATGAACATTCTTCCCCGTGTATACCTCGAGAACACAGGGATATAGGATCAGTGAAGAGAATGGATTTGTCTGGCTGGAATGCGTGCCTTGGTAGCTCAGTGGTTAGAGCACCGCGCTAGAGTCGCGGGCGACCCGGGTTCGAATCTCGGCCAAGACATAATCTTTTCTCTTCAAAATTAAAAAAATATATATTTTTTTTTTTTTTTGTCCATGTGCTATTGCTTTTGAGTAAAAAAAAAATTAAATACTTGAAAAAAAGACATTTGTTGTTACTTTCTTTCTTGTTTTTCCCAGTTTACAGTTCCTAATTGTAATTTAAATCACACAATTTCAACCACTGCTTATTGGAGAGTATTAGTTTAGGTATTTTCCCAGTTTTTAGCATAACATTGAGTGTTAAGAAGGTTCAATACTGGAAAAACATAACCTCGCGTAATTTGCATCACGTTTTTAAAAATGTATGGGAAGTTACAGAAACTATGTGAAGGAATATAATGAAATGTTTGTTAAGCGGAAGATATTGTACAAAACTTGAGTTCACATCGTAATATCATATAAAATAAATTAAAAATAATTTATACTTTAATGAAATCTTGTTAATTTTGTTAATTAATCACTAATATGCACCTTTCAGTATAAAAAGGTTATTATTAATGCATATTAACTATCTTAAAGGTATAATATGTTAGAAATCAATGGTTTGTGTAACTAATTCGAGTGATCAACGCAAGTTATGGTGTTGTATGGTTAATCATATAACAATAAAATATTATTATATTTGATATTAAAGGCCATTTAATTTTATTATTTTCACTTAATGTATATTTCATATGTAGTTAAGTGAAAGTAAAAGTAAACAATCATAATATACACGTGCCGAGAATTGTGCATTTCGCGAGCGTTTGTAAAATGTGTTAAAGTGAATGAGGAGGTTGGTGCTCTTGGTATACATTATATACTTTATAATAATAATAAAGTAAACAAGGATACAAACTTATGTTTCGGCTTGGTATTTGTTAACAACCTTAGACTATTGTTACAGTTAATGGATCATTCTGATTTCTACATAAAACACTTTAAAATTTAATTATTAATTATTTAATTAACAATATAAATAAGGTAGATAACGAAATTAACTTACGCTATCGAAGTAGAGAAGAAGCAGAAGCCCAAACGCTACTGACACATTGGGAACTGTTCTGGTTCTATTAATACGATATCCCACACTATTGCGGATAGTGTCTTTTTCATAGAAGATTACTCATTTGGGTCTATTCTTAATCTTGGGGTGGGCCGCCCAATAATAAATTTGAGGAGAAACAACTAATCATTGATCTTTAAAAATATTTTATTTTTATCAAGGGAATGCGAATCATCGCGCATTTTTTTTTTCATTACACATTAAATTTTCTTTCCGACTATTGTAATAATAAATATAAACAAATAAACTTGAAAAAAAAATCAGTACGTTTAAGTTATGTGTTAAGTTCAACAAATTTTCAGGAAATAATTTACTTTATCACACATTTCTATGGATTTCAATTCAATAAAAACGTAAAATCATTAAGAAAAAAAAAACGTAACACTATAACCCAAGACCCTTCATGAGTTGTAGTGATACAGATTTTTTTTAATGGTTTAACATTTGTATTGAATTGAACTCCATATGAATATCTGATAAAGTAAAGTATTTCCAGAAAATTCGGTGCATTGAACATATAACTTACACATAATGATTTTTTTTTTCCAATTTTAAAACCCTTCTGAGTAGTGTAATATTAACATACACTAAATGGAATACTGAAATGCTTTTGTAATTAGTTTCAATGCAAAAAATATTGACAATATGTGAAAATACCTATAGATCTATTTAATTTTTTCACCATATTAATGTCTATTCATCCTTTCTTTCTCAATTTTCTGGTGTTCCTCATGGAAGTATCTTCGGCCTAATCCTCTACATTGTTTATACAGCTGACATCCCAACCCATCCCAATTCTAACCTTACCAAGTATGCTGATGATATATGTGTATTATCAGTCAACACTAATCCCATACTCTTCAATCCCATAACACTGATCTTGAAGAATGTTGTCAAAACTGGAGAATAAAAACAGATTCCCACAAATCCCGTCAAATCACCTTTACCCTTAGTCGGAAACCAATCACTTCCTGTCCCCAACTATCCTTTAATAATATCCCACTGACTTCTGTACGACAAACATACTTCCTCCTCCTAGAATGAAAAGACAAGACTACTCGCTCATTTCAGGCTACTGCAACACTTACTAGACAAACGCTCTAAGCTCACAATTAGTTACGAAAGACTCATATACATGACTATTATGAAACCAATTTAGATTTAGGGAGTAGAGCTTTAGGGCTCCAGTAAGGAATCAAATTCCTCTCGTTTAAAATCCTTAAAATCCTTAATATTCTTTACCTTATTACGAATAAAGTCACCCATAATGACCTCAATGCCACATTTGTAGCTGATTTGATCCGAACCCGATACCAATACATTCATGGCAAACTTTATTCCCACTAGTGTCAAAACTAGCTACTTTTTCAGTTACCGATAATCTTCCGAGGCGCCTCGTTACCTTTTAAGTTGAATTTCTTATTTGAGTACTTTATTTACTTGCCTTTTTCCATGCCATTATGCATTTAATTATATTTACTAGTTGCATTGTTATAATACAGCTGTAAATTTAAATCAATAAATGTTTTTTAAAAATTCATATATTGAGATGTTTTATGGTTAATAATTAATTTATTTTAAACTAAACAATTTTGTTCAATTTGATATAAAAAATATTAAAAATTTACATAAGTTTTAGATTTTCCAACCATATAATATATACGAGTATATATTAGTTTCTACTTATCTCGACTGTTATAGAAAACATATATATTGGCTACGAGCAAGGTTGCTCACCTCGTTAAGATAAGCCCTGAAGAAGACCTGCAATGTGGGTCAAAACGCTGGCTTTAAAATAAATAGTCCTCCTTATCAAAGAGAATTTTTTCTGACCTCCATCCGGACCATTTTCTTCTTGGTGAAACTTATACCTTATGATAAATATTTAATACCTTTATATAATTCTTCCTAGATAATCTGACTGTGTCGAACATGCAGAATGAATCTCTTGGTGAATTAATTAAGAACATCTAATTAAATCAACAGCATCTGTGAATGTAGGGAATGAAATTACACAGAACTACCCGATAGAGGAACGTGTAATACAGGAGTATATGTTATTTCCCCTCCTATTCAATATTTACTAAAACACAAAATGTACATTTGGGCATGAAAGTAAACGGTAATAATGTTCACCAAGTCTCCAAGTTCAGATATTTCAGAGGTTGTTTACTGAAGACCTAGACACAGTATAACCGGCCATAATAGTATTAATGAGCATGAGAGCTCTACTCAGCAATAAGTCTTAATTAAACGCAACAGTAAAGTTTTGTTAAATGCTACATTTATTTAGTGCTGCTGTATCCAGTGGGTACTTGGACAATAAAGCCCAACTTTATGAACCAACTTGAGCTCTTCGATCTGAGAATGTTCAGAATAATTTTCAAAAATTCCTTCGATGCATCATATAACGCTGAGGCATTAAATCGGATAGGAGGAAAAAGAAAATATATGCAAATAGTGAAGTGCCTAAATAAAAAACGGTCTAAATAAACGGAATAAGTGATGCTAAATGTCAATAGGAACCCCAATCAATATGCAGTGTCTAACTTCCTGCAGCGGCATGATTAACCCTTGGTTAGTCGCGGGCAATCTGACAGATATTTTTCTTTCTCCTTCCCTTTGTGTTGGCAACAATTCTTTCATGCTCCCAGTAGCTGTTTTGTGGTTGACCCAGGTGAGTTTAGTACCTTCCTGACCAGTGTGCAACCCATCTGAACGGCACATACGATGTAATCGATCTGGCAGATCGCCGCGACCGAAATCGGAAGTTTAACCTACATCATATAAACATCAACTTTTTTTGTTCATTCGTATTCTTACATTAGCTGTACCATTTCGCGTTGCCTGTTTTTGTATACACATTGCTATAATGGTAGAACTGACGACTACGATCTCTCAGAAATCTTCATTCAGAAATATATTTTAAAATTTCAAAAAACATTCTCTTGGCCAAAGGATGAGATCACAGATATTTTAGAACTGAATGCTTTTTTTAAAGTTTTTGTGAGGCTGTGATCCATGTTTGTTTTCAATGTTAAACATTTTTAGTCTTAGTTATGTTATTATTAGAGTTCATTATAAGAATAAATTATGATAAATGAAAAAAATAGAGATTACCATGAAGAAAGCAAATTTATGGTTCCTGTATTTTTTTTCTCTTGAATCCTAAATATACTTAATGCAAATGCTATTTCGTCATTACTTTCTATCTTCCGAAACCCTGAAGTATTTAGTTTGAGTATATAACCTCAACTTTCAACAAAAATAATTATTTACCTGAAAGTGATCTGTCAGATCGCCGCGACCAATCTGATGCGTTTTAGACCCGCGACTAATGGAAGGTTGAGGTGGTGGTCCTGTAATGCAAACCTGAGTCCTGTAAATTAATCGTTCTTCAGGTGCAAGCTTTAAAACTGCTCTCCCTACCAAGTTAGAAGCCATCACATCCCATCTTAGGGAGATAACGATAAGGAATTTTCGGGGATTTTCAAGGTAAGTAGAACTTTTATCATCAGTTCATATTCAATGTGCCAAACATATAGGCTGCTTTCAACTGATTGTTATGTTAGTTACATACTACGGCATTTCGTTTATATGAAGATTCACCAAACACACAGGAGCTCTGTAAAACCCAATACTCAAGCAGCTGCAGGTGTTCATGTCATGTCGTCATTTTTGTCACGTCAACGTTGACAATGGTAACGTTGTCTTCCTAGACAGCCTAGCAAAGTCCCATAAGCACTGTTGGGAACAGTTTTGTAACGGAACTTCCTTTGGGAGACGGAGTACCTGTAGGCTATGTGACAAATGTTGGTTTGTCTGCGAGGACAGTTTTGTTGGTAGTTATCGGGGCCCAGGGCTCGACTGGTTGGGGAGGAGGAGGTTTCTTCCGCATGCTTCAATGGTGTTTCACTATCAGGACCTCAACTGCATTGTATGTTAGTTGATCTGTCAAATCAGGAACCGGCATGCTACGATAGGTTGGTTCTATTCTATCCATAGAAGATATTTGGAATTTTGAGTATTAGACCGTCCATGCTTAGATTCAGTAATATAACATGCTATCAATTTAGATATTATTGTAGCAAATAAATCAATGAGTTTGTTGGCAATACTTGTTAATATCTTCATGACATTTTCACCTCAGGAGAAATAAAGAGATTTAAAATTCTGTAGCGTGTGTCAGACTGTCGATATAATTGTCGTTCTGATTGTCTGACGGTGTGAGGAGAGGTGGGATCTTATTGTCATTGTCCCGTCAGTTCGTCTTTGATCTCATTGAGCCTGCGGAAATTTGTGAGAGCCTACTTTTTCATTAATCGGCAGATTTAGGCATAGACCCTACAGTTTGTCTTAGTTTCTCTAAGCGGAAGTATAATCAGTTACAATAAGTATAAAAAAGTAATAATACAACGATTTCGTGCATCATGTTTTATTACGAAATCACGAAACTACCGCAAGTGTCATCTAGTAGTAAAATATCCAACTAAATGTGACTGTTGGTGGTGGCGGCGTATACGACAACAAATTTTCACAATAGTCTTGACTACAACAACATTAAATTTTTTAAAAGTAGCTTTCAATGAGGATAAAATATGACAGACTAGAATTTTTAATATTAATGATTTTTTCAACATATCTTCATGAATCTATGGTAGATTTTATAAAAAACTATTTGGATATTTTCTGAAAAGTTTATTTAAAATTAGAAGACAATAGAAATAATGTATTTGAGAAATATTATCTCTTTGTTTTGATAGACTCGTTCCGCGTGTAGAGTTGTCAGCTGATGTTTGGGTGCTGTATTGAAACTGAATATTGTACCTTTAAACAGTGACCCAATGTATGAAATAACATTTTTTTCGTTCAAAAAATTCTTTAAAAAATAATAAGTTTAATGCAAATGATTCAACCTGTTTTTATATGATAATCACTGGAATCTCATACTTATACTGCAATGTTGTTCATTAAAAATATAGTGGTTGAAGTACTACCATGTTAATCCTTAAGTGATTTAATCATTTTGTTTATTTGATAACTCGAGTTTCTAATCTATAACTTATTCATTAATCAATTTATTTAACATGTCTGAGAGTAAAGCGCACACAGAAGCTGAAATGAAAGGATGGCTTAGCAAATGGACTAACTATTTGAGAGGATATCAAAGACGTTGGTTTGTTTTGTCTGATGGATTACTCTCTTACTATAGGTTTGTGGAATTTTTATTTCTATTATTTAAATTTCAAATTAGTTCAGTATTCATTACTACAATGAGTCTCTTGATGGAAATTGTACATATTAAAATTCTTAACTGTTAAACAAACCATATATCTATTGAATTATAGACTCATATTTTTATTACCAGGTCTTACATTTTGCTATTCCTTGTGTAACTACAGAGTTACATCATTAGTCATCAAAATAAATTAATTTATACACATTATGGTTATTAATTTGAAATAGTGATTTGAGGCTATACTGTTTTAAAAATTATAGTTTCCTCGTTTTAAATATATTTTTTAAAATGTTGCTTGATTTGAAATTGTGTAAACTGAGTAGTCTTAATATTACATATTTTGAGCAAGATTAAAGTTATAGAAAATTTTATCTATTTTCTGAAATACACAATCATTTATTTATGTAGCTTATTAATAATCCTCAAATCTAACACATGACATTTAATAAAATATTATTTTTTAATGAAGATTAATTTTACTTAAAGCAAAGTTATTGAAACTATTTTTCAAGTTTAAAAAAATAATTCCTATATATATAAATAAGATATATTTTAGATAAGCCAAGAATGATAAGTGCACAATTAATTATGTTAGCTTTTGTCAACTTGTTTCGCATTACAGGTGTTCATCAATGTAGCAAATACATTTATGATTTAACAAATAATAGTAACTAATCCCAATGGGTATTATAACAGTGAATAGAAACAACATTAATAAATGAAGATAAGGGGATAAACAAAATTAATATTAAGTAATTCATTTTTTTTTTTAATTTATCCAGTGATATAGGAAATGATTTTTCATAAATTGAGTCGATCTACTATAAAATAAAATGATAAAAATCAGAATTAATTAAAATGTTAGCATATATTATACAAATTTAAAATTAAATTTACTACATTAAAATTTTGCTGTATCACTATGTATTTTTCATGATTGTTATTACAATGTAGGCAATGAGCAGTAATGTTAAATGTATTGATTTATTTTTAATTCATCCATTGAGGGTTCCCAGAATTATAAATTTTTAATTTCATTATAATGAATATCTTAAATTCTTTTTTATTAGTTACCTCAGTACATGATCATTGGAGCTAAAGGCAATTATTTTATATAATAAATAATTATAATTTAATTTATAAGCTATAAAAATCTAGTAATCTATTTAACTGGAACAGAATGTAATAAAAGGTATTTCTTTGTTATCCTTAGTGATATTTTAAGTAATATAAAAAAAAAAAAGAAATTAGTCTGACAGTCTAACAAATTAGTAATAAGGAGGGGCTGGAGAGGTGTCATAGGGAGAAGCGAGTTCCCTCCCCACAGTAGGATTATTCCACCTTACTCATTAATATGATTGAATGTAACTACATAATAATTATAAACATGTAAACAGTTGAAACAAACATTATCCATTGTGGCTCAATCATATAAAATTAACATAGAAACGTGACCCCACATAAACATGTAATAATACATGTTTTTCAATACCTTCACTCAACTCTCAGCTGGAACCCACTTCTGTTATTTTGTCTATTTCCTGGTCAATGAGCCTATCCCGTATCCAGTATTTTTCCTGTTTTCTTTTTCTTAACATGGGCACAGTTGTTTGACTCTTTTTGGGAGTAAAATTTTGAAAGATTTCCTCCAGTAAATTTTGTTTTTATTGTAACAATATATTTGATATTTTTTTCTTCTAAAAACCATTCCACCTCGGCCGAGTGAGGGGTTCCGACATGAGGGAACCCAAATATATAAGAGTACAGCTTAGATTTTTATTTCTGGAATTTAGCTGAAATTAAATTACCTTAGACTGTCATGCCAGGTGAAGTAAGCAGTTATTCTGGATTAGCCTTTTTTAGCCGTCTTGATCCTTCTCTTTTCAGTTCTCCTTCTGTATTACTTTGTAATGGTGTTAGTTGTTTAATTTGTCAAAATATATATCACCATGTGCATTGTACCTTAAGGACACTAGCTGTCTATTTCTGGGATTTGGCATTTGTTTCTCACATCTAGTTAGGTAAAATATGTTTTGAGAAATAAATTAAATGTTCCTGTTCATTTTTACTGAAGAATCTATCTATAGAAGACAATGTATTTTCATTGTATTAAAATATTTTTTTTAGCATCTGATTTGTCTATACAGGCAGTAATCTATCTGAACATCTTATTTTTTTTATTATGGAAATTAATGGAATGAAATGGATATTGATGTTACCATTAACCAATGACGTTAACATAGACAAATATAAAAGATATATATATATATATATATATATATTTTAAAGCTACACTAATCGCTTCATGTCATAGATAAACCATTAAAAGTAAAATGTATATTTTTTGGTGCTCAATGTTTACATCTGAATTGCATGGTTTTCTTCTATGGGCATTACTGATCTACAGAGAAGTTTATTACAAAGTAAATCTGCTAAAAATAAATTTTAAAAATGAGCAGAAACTGTTTTGAATTCACGACAATTTTCTAATGATTTATTGAGCATGAAAGAAAACAGATTTTTTCAAATTACAGCCTGTCAGAGCATTCAATAAACAATTTCCGGAAAATATATCTTTCTAGTGAAGTTGTTTGAATTCAAAATCTTATATCATTCTTTGTAATACTTTTTAAAAAATAAGGCCTGCTTATAGAGAGTAAGCATTTTTAAATTGTATTGCAATGGGGCCTACCCTGGAAATTTAAAAATATATCAAGGAAGGGAAAGAGAGAAGTGGATAGCAGTTTCATTGTGTATAGTGATGAAGATAGCTGAGGGATTGTTGGATGCAGGAAGAGCAATTATCATAGATTGGGACTATTACATGAGTTAAGACTAAGCTAAGGAATGCCTTGAGAAAAAAATCTATTTTTGCTTGGCATACTTAAGAAAAATAGTAAAAGAATTTCTAAAGCAAGAAAAAACAAAAAACACAGGTGTTACTGTGCTAAAATCAAAAGACAAACGGGCTGTATTGATGCTATCCATGTACATGAGATGGAGGAAGTGATTCTAATAACAGGCTTAGTAGAAAAGAATTCCATCTTGGTCTAGTGTCTTCTATAGACCTTTCAGATTTTGTTTTTGAGGTGAACCTTAGAACGGTATTAGGAAAAGGGAATGGAAAACTTTTTTATTTTGTATATTCAAGGGCAAAAAACTATTGTTGAATATCATCTCTGCTATATTACGGGATAGTTTGGAACAGATGATGATTGATGATAAAGATCTTGGAAGGAGAACTGGTGTAGTATTAAAAAAAAAAGTTACAAAAGGTCTACAAAGTTAAGAGGCTCTAATAACATTTTCCCTTCCCTTTTTCGTCCTTTCTTATTAATTAACTTGGTATCGGTTACGAAAGGGTGTCGCTTTGAGTCAAGTTACAAACTTTTCATTTGTTTACTTTTTAATGTCCTCCGAAATACAAGTAATTGTAACCTTTAGTATGGAAAAGAGTGTAATTATTATACTTCGGTAATCATTTCATCAAGAAATGATCATTTTAACTAACATATATCAAACTAAAACTCATTAGTTTTATTTTTGAGAAAATTAAAAGGAAAATGAATGAATAGTTAAATCATGTTGTGACTTAACTTGAAGCGACGACCTGCGGAACTGACACTGTTTAGTATAAATGTCTTGATGTATATAAAAAACCTATATAAAGCAATTTTCGATGGTCTCCTAATCTTTCAGCAAGAGATTGAGGAATTTTGAGGTAGGACATTATTCTGTGATACTTAGGACATAACTCAATTAAATTTCTTTCTATACTCAATAAAATAATAAAGTATTTAATTGAGGAATGTCCTAATTGTAGTAGAATAATTGCCAATCATGAAATCTTGCAATCTCTAGCTGAAGAAATAGGGGACCATCATGATCGCCAAAGAAAGTTATCAACTTCAAAGAACAATGTTTTCTAGTATATATATATATATATATATATATATATATATATATATATATATATATATATATATATTGGTTTTATCGTTATTTTTTTATTTCAAATTGTTAAATGTCTATATGGTATAATTTCCTCTCGTAATAATCTGGATCCTCTATGCTAGAAATGGCATAAAGAGAAGTAAAAGAAGAAGAAGAATCTGAAAATATATTCTATTGATTTTTCTTTTTTAGAAATAAAGCTGAGATGTCACATACCTGTCGTGGCACTATTTGTCTTGATGGAGCTACGATAGATATAGCTGATTCATGTACTTTTGTTATCTCAAATGGATCAACTCAGAGTTTCCATTTGAGAGCAGCAAATGAAGTTGAAAGGCAAAGATGGGTGACTGCTCTAGAATTAGCTAAATCAAAATGCTACAAAAATGAATCTGGTAACGTTTGATTAAAAATTTGCTTCGTAACTATTACATTTGTTTTGTTCTGATTAGTTTTTCATGGTATTTATTAGCTTATAACTGTCGTATTATGTTCTTCTTTGTCTGTTTTCTTGAAAATGTAAACATTAAATAAGTTAATCAAATATTGTTTGCCCTCGATTTTTATATCTGAGTTAAAGGTTATAGTTCATGTCTTAGAATAAAGAAATTAATAATTTAAAAACGTGTCCTTAAAACTAGTTTTTGAAGCTTTTATGGATATTTTATTGCTTTAGATGAAGAAGATGATGCATATGAATCTGGTCAAAAATGTGAAGTCTCCTTGATAATGAAGGAAATAACAGCATGTTTAGAACAAATGGAAACTTGTAGCCAACTCATTTCTAAGCGTGATTCAGCTCTTCAGAGAGCTCTTTCTGAATTAGACCTTATTGATCCAGGTCAAGCACTGTCAGGAAAAATGAAAGCAATTAATGAAAAGGCAACTCTTCTTCGTATTACTTCTAATGCAATGATGAATGTAAGTAAAGCAGTCATGGTAATTTTTAAAAAAAAGTTTGTAAAGATACCAGCTCCAAAAAATTTTTAATTCTTGGTGCCTTGTTTAGTCGATTTGACTTTCTGTCAATTATGTAGTGGTCCATAATAGGTTAAAACATTGCTCTGTTACATCATACCCTTCTAATAGCAGTATAAATAACAGAAGTGTGCTTAAAAAAACCGATAGTATTACATTTTGTTTCACCAATAAATTAAGGAAAAAAGCTTTATGTACATACTGTACATATAGCTTTCTATACCATAATGTACATAATTTGAAATAAATAACATTTTCTAATAAATTATAAGTATAATTTCACTCAACAAAAAATGAAATGAAATGAAATAATTTTATTTTATTTAAATGAGTTAAAATATACATTTGTAACATAAATACTAAAGTAAAGTTCACATAGAATATGATGTTTATTCAGCATCTATATAGTGAGCAAGAATTGGAATAGAAGGATTTTGAGTGTGCTGATTCTAAGGAGGTAAATAATGCCAAAAAGTGGTGAAACCCACAATAAATAAAATTGAAAGGAAGTAGATTTGTGCGAAAAGATGTAAAGATCAAAAGACTTTATATTGGAAAAAAGGTTGGTTTATGGAATAAAAGGATGCTGAGAAATCTATGAGTGCAAGGACATTTAATTTTATTTCATTGGCCAAACGCAATCAGAATCCTATTTCAACATGACTTTAATTCTTCGTTCAGCTTTATGGTTCTATAGTTTTACTATTAAAAGTGCAGCTAGAGCAAAACATTTTTTTAGGCTCAAACATATATAAATTCGGATATTAATATTATTTATTAATTTATTTTATTTTATTTATGTATTTCTAGTATAATTTGCTACAATTCACAAAAGTAATATGCTGTACCAAACAGGCCAGTCTCAGATTTCAAAAACTTGGGCAATTTAAATGTCATTTTATTTTATAAAATACTTTTTATAAGATTTAAGGAATAAATATTATTGTTAAAATTTGTAATATGAGTGTAATTCATTTTACTTTAGACCGCCAAGGAGTATGTTAAACTGGCTGAAAGCTTCAGCAAAAAGTATGAAAAAATGTTACAACAAGAAAGGACTAAAAAAGAAAAATTAGAAGAAATTGTGGAACAACTGGCCAGACAGCATTCTATCCTAGAACAAGCAGCAAAAGATCATAGACGAACTAAACCCAGTAAGATTTAATTCCTCATTATACTAATTTTTTTTTAATATGCTTTTGTTTCTTTATTGATCTCACCCGATCAATTAATGTATTTAATAATTAAAAATTATCTAATTCTAACCTCTAAAATATTAAAATAGATATGATAATTCAATATCAAGGAAATTATCAATTATTTGTTCCTGTTTAATTAAGAATGATTCGAGTATTATTACTACTTTAGAAATTAATATTGGCATGTTTTTTGTTTTTTTAAAATTATGATCTATCAAATTCAAAATATCCAATGATAGTCCTAAAATGCAAGAACTTATCAGTGTGGCTGATGAGCTGCTCATTTATTGATTTAAATGAGTTGTATAAATACAGATATATTATTTTATATTACAGTATATATTTCTGTATTATTTTTTAAAAGTTATTCCGTCTTCCATGTCTTCAATTGGTTTATTTTTATATTTTTTCTAATCGTAAATGTTATTTTAGGCACTTCACCTTCTGATGAAGAAGAAGATAGTACTGAATTTTATGAGTGTGAAGACGATGTATCTTGTAATTCTGATGCATCAAATTTTGTTCTAAAAATTCCAAATTGTCAACGCAGAATGTCATCACCTCTCAATATCAACAAGGTGCTATAACCATGGCCTCTGTAGTTCACTTGAGATTTGTTATTTTTATATTAAACCATAATTCAAAGCTTGACCCTTGTTTTATTTTATTTATTATTATTATTATTATTTATTATCATTATTTTTGTTTCATTATTATTTTTCTTCAAAATCCATAGACATGCTTTATCCATGTCTATGGTTTTATATTCATGTGGTAATTGTTAACTGGATATATCTTTAGAAATGTTTAAAATGGTCAGGGAGTGGGGTGCAGCCAATAAAGTTTGCACAAAATAAGTATAACTTATTTTGTTTGTGCCTAATTTTTAGGTCATCCTTAGGGCAGAGAGATGTAGAGCCAAACTGCTACTGTGTTTCAAACCATTTGCAGTTTGACTAAGGCCCTGGTGATTAAACTAGATTATTTCTTAGATCATGTTAAAAAATACAAATTTTTGTATTGGGTGATATAATTAAGTTGGTTCCCGTTTTCAGTTAATTATAAACAGACTAGTGAAGGTGAATTGTATTATGAACTAGATAGTAGAGCATTTTTTATCTTGGAAGTTTAACTAGTGTCGATGCAAATTATAAATTCTAATGGAAATAATGCATTTTTTAAAGTGATACCACCCTCTTCATATTATTTGGAATATGCAGTATGGAACTTCATAGAGTGTGCACTAATGGACATTAAGTCCATTAACACCTAACGTAAACAATTTAATGTAATTTTTTTTTTTTTTGCTTTATGAGCCAAGTCAAAATAATAGAACTTAGGATAGCTTATTGCCATTTGTGTGCGTTCACAGCTTCTAAACAATGATATAACTTTTTTTGTTATTGTAAAGATATTTACTTATCAATTTTAGTGTAATGACAATCAGGGTGAAACGTCTGGATCAAGCAGTGATGTAGAGGATGGTGGTGAAGTGGAGGTTGTTGTAATGCCAGAAGTGAATAGTAAAGATACAAAAAAAGTAAGTAAGTTTATACTATGAGAATATGGTCATTCGATAGTTTCATCTTTATTGAATTAGAAACATATATGCATTATTAAGTAATGTGTATTAGCTATGTTATATGGAAAGTATGCAAGTAAATAGTTGATAATTTATTCCTTTTTTGAAAAATAAGTAACTATCATCATCTTCATTAATGGAGAGCTTTTTTAATTTTCTTAATTAGACCAATGGCTATTTTTGAAAAATGTTTTAATTTTCATCACACTCAAACAACCGAGTCTTACTTGTGGCCCACTGTAAGGCCCGGCACATTGGACCCAGCCCACGCACAACCCAGACTGTGGGATGGATATTGAACCCAGTTGTTGTCACCCAGGTTTCGTGATGTCAGTGTCAGAACTCCTCCTGGATTTAGAATCCGAGTCTGAACATGAAGAAATGGTTGTACTATATTCGTTAGTGAAGAGGAGGAGAAGTAAAAATATTTATTTAGCTGGGAGGAAAACACGGAGAGTTCAACCTATTTCAGGAAGTTCCTGATAGTATTTTTAAAAATAGTTTTCGGCTCAGCCGGGAGCAGTTTAGTGAATTACATGAACTCATGGCATTGAAAAGTATAGTGATTTTCAGAGAAAAAAACTTTTTATTTGTTCAAGATTTTACCATTATTGATTCTTTAAATATTTTTATTTTTAAGAGAAAAGATTTGTCCTGGCCGGGATTCGAACCCAGGTCTTCCGCATCTCTAGTGCTTGTCTGGCCTGGTTATGACCCCTGGTAGCTCAGTTGGGAGAGTGTCAGATTAGAGATGCGGAAGACCCAGGTTCGAATCCGGGCCAGGACAAATCTTTTCTCTTCAAAATAAAAATATTTAAATAATCACTATCGAATAAAAATAAATAAAATATTGATCGTATTTATGATTTTTAAGTATGATGAAATATTAACGATATTTCATGTTTCATTTATTGATCATTTAAAAATGTTGTTATAGCACTGTTTTCGAACTAACAAATGAAAAGATATCTTATTATATGATTGGGGGATGTTTAACACAAGAGAATGTAATTATCTATTATTTGATGCAAAAATTTTTATTTATTATTGCGTGTTTATTCGTTAATTGGAGAATACTTATATTGATACCGAGATTTTGTTCTAACAGCATTGTGAATTTCCAAGTCGCATATTTTTTATCATAATTAAAGTTAAAGTTTTCCCATGCTTATATAATTGCCTTTGTACATATGTAGCCTATTTATTAGGTTTTAACTTTATTTTTACCGTTATGGATCAGCTCATCTTTTCAGTTTCTCCTTACTTATCCTTTAACTACTAATAACTTTTCAGTTTTCCCTAAATTATTTATCTAACCTTTTCATCTTACAATCCAAATCTTCCTCGTGTATTCTTGTTTTAACTTCTTCTCATGGACTAGGATAAAATCAACTTCATCTCATTAGGAGATAGAAATCTCACTGTCATTATCTTTACACTTTTTCTGTAAGTTCTTTTATAGATGGGGTGTCATTTATAGAAATAGTTTGTCTTTAAGAGTTCCGAGGGGGTGTTGAGGGGAGCTTGTTTGAGCACTGTTAGTGCTTCTTTTGAAATCATTCACCATTACAATCTATCATCTTCTGATTTGATAGTTCATCTTCTCTCAGGAGAAGGTAACATACATTGTGTTGACAATTCATCTTTCTGCTTGGAACTTACATTTTAAACACAGCATTCCATTTTAAAACAATTAAGGTACTATCATTCAGCTCATACAATCAATGTTTCATGTTGTGAAAGATTATAATATTCTGTTCTGGTTTTTGAGTCTATTTAAAAGAAGTAATTATATGATGAATAAGTGACTAGTATTTTTAAATACTATACCAGCTTTTACTTTTATAAATTCTTAGTTGTTTACTAACATCAAATATTGATAATTAAATACTCATAAAATCTTCTTACATTTTCATTAGTATTTCTTCTTAGTATGTAATAATTACTAGATGAGACTTCCAGACCTTACAGGTACAAATAAGGTACTGTGTTTTTTTTTATGAAGTTCCACATTATTTTACTAAACTCTTTTTGAATCAAGATTTTTACTGTTGTTTATAAGTGTATCATGGACTGATGGTTCCTAAACTAGAGCGAACCTCCTTGTGAACATTTTTTTGTGGGCCCTATTCTTACTTATGTTTCAGACAATTATGTTTTAATATCCTGCTTTTCAATCATTTGTTTTTTTTAAATTGATCAAACGACTTAGTAGTATGTAAGGAATGGGTGTGTACTAGGTGTCAGGAACACTCATTATTCTACCATCAATGGTTTTGGGACAAGAACAAAATAGTTCAGTTTCTGGAATATTGTAATATTTTTATAAGAAAAAGTTAAAATGCCTGAAATTCACATTTATTGATCTTCATTGAATCATATAAGTGTGATGAGGAACATAATTAAGTAAATGTATTGACGAAAGTTATGTTTATTTCAATGCATGTTGCTTCACCATACTATGGTAGTATGGGTAAGTTTATTTCAAAACAAAAATCTTCACTTACCCTGCTTCCCTGTGCAACTCCAATTACCACTTGGACACTCTTAAGACTGAGAAACGTAAATCACTGAGTATGCATAGGTTATAATAGCATGACATTGCAAAAAAAGAGCAAGCTGACTCCAAATGTAAATAAACATTTTTAAAGAAGATGTATAGGGACTTTTAATAAAAGATGCTTTGTTTATGGCTTAATTTGTTTTTTTGTTTTTTTAGTTTGTACTATTATACATTAACCTTTAGAGGAACATCAAACAGGGTATTGTTTCTATTGAGGACAAAGTATTAGCATTAAAGTAAGCAAATGCTCATATTTAATGCTGCATAATTAATATTTTAGTGAAAAAGTTTAACATTCTTAATTTATTCGGTGTACAAATAAGTTTCCGCCGGTGTTAAGATATGGCTCCGATAACAAAGTTATATTAAAATTATCTGATGTAAAACGGCATTTAGTAAGTTTGGAAGTCTGTCATCAACATAATCTTGAAATATAACTTAAATTAAACTTATTATTTATTATTATTTAAGTGTGACCCTTATTACTATGCACTTCGGCCTAAAAAGGCCCATTGTGCTTGAGTCCTAAAAAATCCCTAACATAGGTCTAGACTTCTGAGAAATTTTAAATAGTCTTTAAACCTCAGTTCTTGAAGTTCCTTGTATCCACCGAGGCCAAGGTCAAATGTCCTCTTTCGACTTAGTGCTATACATTCAAAGAGGATGTGCCAAGGGGTTTCGTCCTCCTCTTTGCACCATCTGCACCTAGGTTCTTGTTCAATGCCTAGGAGATGCATGTGTTTCCTGAGTTTACAGTGCCCAGTGATGGTTTCAACCATACTTTTGAGGTCGGTTCTCGACGAGTGAGCAGCTTCTTTCTTGATTTTATCAGAAAGATTATCGTTGGGATCCTTTATGAAAAGTTTTGTATGCCTTATCTTGGCTCTATCCCAACGTTTTTTTATCTTCCTCTTGGCTAGTTTATTAATTGTATCCTTAGCCAGGGGAAGGGGAACCCCGCACCATGGTTCTGGTCCAATAGGAGCAGTAACTGCTCCTTTCTTCGCCAATTTGTCGGCCCTTTCATTTCCTGGAATATTACTGTGCCCAAGGATCCAAAATATGTTAACTCTGTTATGTACAGCTAGTTCATCTAGTCTTAGACAGCATTACTCCACTAGTCTGGAGTTTGTTACTGCATTTTGTAATGCATTGCATGCTGCCTGACTGTCAGTGAGAAAGTTAATTACCTTATTCTTGTGGTCCTTCATAGCGAAGGCACCTGCAAGTATTGCCCATATTTCCGCTTGGAATACAGTGGGTGTCGTGCCCAGAGCTAAGTAATGACCCATGCCCTGACAACCCCTAAACCAGAATCCCGAGCCGGCACCAAACTCCCCCTTGGATCCATCCATATACACATTTAGACCATTGGGTGGATTAAAGCAATCATTCTTGCTTTTGCAAATCGCCTGTATATTGACGTGAAATCTTTTGTCAAAGTTATACTTATTCAGCATTGAATCAGAATGCTTTTTTAGATCTGCATTTTGCTCGATTATATCAAAGACACTTCTGTGTCCAAAATCGTTGGTGGGTTTTTTGACCCCTCCTATTTTTACTAGCCTGTAGGCTGTCTTCAATGCCTCTGATTCAATTAGAATGTCAAGAGGGGTTAAATCAAGTATAGTTTCCAGCGAAGCGGTAGGGGTGGTTCTCATGGCCGCAGTGATCATGATGCACCCAAGCCGCTGCACCTTCTCCAACCTTGATCTATTTTGTTGGATACCAGCTTTGTGCCACCAGGCTATTGAGCCATAGGTTAGCACAGGTCTAACTATTGCTGTGTACATCCAACGGGCCATCTTGGGGCTAATTCCCCACTTGTTGCCACATAGGCTCTTACAAGTCCACAGAATTCTTGTGGCTTTCTTGGTAACATAGTCGATATGTTCATTCCAGTTTAATTTACTGTCCATAATAACACCGAGGTATTTAACCTTCTTGCTGAATTGAATACTCATCCCTTTCATCCTAGGGGGGTTGAGTTCCCTCAATATCCTTTTGTTTGTAAAAGGTACAATTACCGTTTTATTAGGATTGATGTTCAATCCTACTCTCGTGCACCATCTCACCACCATTCTTAGTGCCATTGTCATCAACTCTGAAATAGTTTGTTGGTCAAAGCCCTTGATTATAATTGCTATGTCATCTGCATAGCCTATCTCTTGGAAACCCGCCTCATTTAGGAGGTGTAGTAGTTCGTCCACTACCAGGTTCCATAGGAGTGGGGAAAGGACACCTCCTTGGGGGCAGCCTGCGGCTGCTTTAACCTTTAGGTGATAATTGCCCATATTGGCTTGAATGACCCTATTCTTTAGCATGGCAATGACCCAATTAGCAATGTTTGGTCTAGTGCCGTGCCTTAGTAGGGCATTAGTTAATATATGAGTAGGGGTATTGTCAAATGCTCCCTCTATATCTAGAAATGCTCCGAGCGCGATTTGTTTCCACTGCAGAGCATCTTCTATCTGGTCCACCACTGCATGCAGCGCAGTGTCGCAAGATTTTCCCTCTCTGTATGCATGTTGATGCAACATTACTAATCCATCACTGAGATGTTTGTCCCTGATATATCTATCAAGAATTTTCTCCATTGTCTTCAGCAAGAATGAGGAAAGACAAATGGGGCGATATGATTTGGGTTCATCATATGTTTCTTTCCCTGGTTTGGGAATAAATGTGACCCTAACTTCTCTCCAAGCTGTTGGGATATAATCATAGGCCAAACAGCCCTGGAATAGAGTGGAGAGCCTGCCTAAGATGATTTCAAGACCCTCTTTTAGCATGGCAGGATAAATTCCGTCAAAGCCTGGTGTTTTGTACGGCTTGAGGTTTTTAACTGCCCATTTTATGGCGCTGGTATTGAAGATTTCACGGACTGATGTCCAGTCCGGTTTGCACCTATCCTCAGGGAGGTAAACCTTTGTATCCGAGGTTGTGAGCTTGCTCCCCGGGAAGTGCGATTCCAGCATAGCAGTTATAGATTCTGTAATGTTCATGGGATCTCCATTTGGTTTCTTTAGGGAGCCCACTGTATTACAGTAGTTGCTCTTAGAAAGTATTTTATTCATGCGAGCGCATGTATTCGTATTATTAATTTCTTCACAGAACTGTCTCCATGAGTTCCGTTTGGCTTTCCTAATGAGGTTATGATATTCAGTTAGAGCGTGTCTGTATTCGATCCATTCACCAGTCCTTTTTGCTTTATTGAAAAGTATTCTGGTTCTAGATCTTGACTTCTCTAACTGCATATTCCACCAGGGTACATTGCAGTTTGACCCTTTAGTGGTTGTTCTACAGTTATCCTTGAATGCAGTGATAAGTGCCTTAGTCAGTAGTTCATTTAAGAACTCCAGCTGGTAGGTATTAGAAGCCAAACGGGGACATTCTTTAATTAAGTCTTTAAGATTTGTCCTAAAGCCTTCCCAATTTGTATTTCTGGGATTTCTATAGGTTTCAGGCTTTGAGATTGTAGCCTCAAGCTCCCACCTAATATATTTATGACCAGAACTGGAAAAGTCTTTAGAGACATGCCAGTTTGTAATATTTATCATTCTAGTTGATTTAAAGCTCAGAGTGAGGTCTATGACCTCCTGTCTGTTAGAAATTTCAAAAGTTGGTGTGTTACCTTTGTTAACTATATCTAGATTATTAACTAGCAAATATTCCAAAAGGGACTCACCTCTACGGTTAGTGTTACTGCTGCCCCAGATGTTATGATGGGCATTGGCGTCCGCCCCAATAATTCCCATCGTTTCCTGTCTTTTGAGATAGTCAACTATACTCTCAAGGCAGGTCGTTGGGACTTGTTCCTCAAATGGGAGATACAATGAGGCCAGGATGACTTCCTGGCCCCCTAAATTGATCATTACTGCCACAGAATCTCTGGAACATAATGACCACATTGGAAAACAATTTAATTCTATTTTTGCAAGGCCGCGCCGACGGCCTGCGCCCCACCCCGTAATCCCTCCTGCCTCCGTGCTCCGTTCGTTGCCGCCTGGTACCAAGCTTGGCAGTGACAGATACACTTTGGCCCGAAGTGGATCCGGGCAGGGTGACGCCAGCCGCCGAGACAGCCGCACCCTCACCACCCGTTGTTTTTCCCACCTCTTCACCAGTCTTCATATCATCCACAGCTGTTTCCGGTGTGGGTGCGTCTTTTCCTGGAAAGAATTTTACCTGTAGGTTGTGGAACCCGTGGTAGATTCTTCCATTCTTCTCCTCAATGGCTTTGGCCACAGATTCGGGAATGGATGCCACAAAGTACATCCCATGTTTATGGGTCTTGTTACCAAGAATCTTCCATCTTTCAGTCTGCAGACCCGTATTCTGTACCTGCAGATTCTGTAGGCATTCCTTAATACCTTCCACTGGGTTTGGTATGAAGGTGCCTATCTTCCTGAAACCCTCAAGTTCTTTGGGGTCGCAGGTTTTCAGCGGTGCTCCCTCCCATGGGGAGAGCTCCGCAATATTACTAACGAACCACTCCCTGGTGGACTCGTCCTTGCAGTTCACCACGAGTGCTCCGTCTCTCAGGGAGTAGCCGTTGAAGCCGACGGGGGTTTGTTCAACCTTCCTCTCCCTCATTCTTTTCAGGAGCTTGAGCATAAGGCCCTGAAAATCTTCGTCCTTCAGTTTCTGATGAGGATAATCTGTGTGGGCAACTGCAACCTTGATGCTTGCGGCTGCTCCACTATAGTCCATTTTTGGTTTCTTCACCGTTTTGTAAGGTGAAGGAGTCTCCTGCTTCTCCCTACCTCTCTTCCTCTCATCCTTGGATGTTGAGGGTTGAGTTTCGGTGGGAGTCGCCTTTTTCTTTTGCCGTAGAAAGTTCTTCCTCTGGCTATGCGTCATGTTCTTCCAGACTTCGTCTGGAAGTTTGTTTATATTGATCTCAGAGGTGGTTGCCAGCTGCTGTGCAGGTGGTTCCCTTTCCTCTGCGAGGTCTGAGACCTCTTGTTCTAGGTTAGCCATCAGTTCAGAGACCGATTGGCTAATTACTGACGAGTCAGTCGTATTTGACTCCATGGAGTCCTCATTTATTTTAATGTTTGTGTAATTTGGGTTCATTTTGTTCCCACGAGTAGCAAAGGTAATAAAAGGTCACCTATAGCAGAGCCTTGTTACTATAGGAAGGCATTTATTGAAACCGGAGGTCGCCCAGGTGTCCGGAGTTCGCATAGTAGGACTGAATCACCCTCAGCCATTCATCCAATAGCCTATGCAGTTCCGCCTGGATTGGGGGATGTTTATCGACTTCCCAGTCTAGTTCCGATGGGTTTCGTCAGTGAGGAGGAACTCCCCACTGTGCAGGGGTACCACTTGCAGGACGAGGCTCTTCACCTCGCATGGGTTCTGGTACTAATAAAAATTTCTCAGAAGCCAAGACCAATCGGACTGAGAGATGCCTATCTCCCTGGGTGCTTTGTAGCTACCCTTCACCCCCTAAATTAAACTTAAGAAACATCAACGTTTTGTGCCAAATAAATGTCATTTGTGGGAAGTTTTGATTTATTTCTTTAATTTAAATAATTCTGCAGCTAAGACACATCAATTGCTTGTAGAAGCACATGGTGAAGCTGCTATAAGTGAGAGACATTGTCATAGGTGATTTCAAAAGTTTTAAAAGGGCAAATTTGATTTACAGGACAAAGAACGTAGTTTAAGGCCGAAAGTTTACGAGGATGCAGAATTGGAAGCATTATGGGAGGGAGATTTGTACTAAATGCAAGGCAAACTTGCACTAATATTAGGAGTAGGTCAAACCGAACGAAACTGTTATTGTAACTCTCTATTGAACACAATCAATGAGGTTGAACCGAGCCCTTAAGAAAAAACATGCCCATCAATATTCCAAACTTGATAAAATTATTTTCCTAGATGATAATACTTGTCCCCAGGTTGCGGCGCTGTAAATGAACAGTTAATACATATTCAGAAACATTTAAATTGGAAGTCCTGCCCCATGTGCCGAATATGCCAGCCATTGCGCCTAGTAATTATCACTTGTTCCTGTTGATGGCAAATTGATGGTCTGTCTGAACAGCGCTTCACATCATATTAAGACACAAAAAATTGGATCTATTCATGGTTAGCCTAAAAAAAGATAAAGAGTTTTTCTGACATGGTATCCAAATTCTGCCAGAAAGATGGAAAAATTTAATTGTTAGTGTTGGAAAATATTTTAAATAAAATATAATGAATCATTTTTTTACAATAAATTCATAATTTTTTTTTTAAATGCGGAAAATTATTTGTACCCCTAGCATATAACCAAGAGATTTTGTTTTAGAAATTTTAAATAATTATTTTCCTAATTGCAAATTCTTAATGAGAGATACAATTCAAAATTGTTAACATCAACAATTTAAATAGTTAATACCTTATCAACCCTAAGAGTAGGCTACTCTTAAATATCCAGCCATACCTACGAGCAAATTGTGCTTAATAAGATACAGCGGGTACTTCAATTAAAACAGAACTCGTGTCTTAATGTCAAATCAAATAAGAACATATATTTTAGTTTTGTCTCTTTCATTCTGGATTATGCGTTTTTGATTTTGTAAATGTTTATAAATATACACAATGGTGTAAGTTAAAATAATACTCTGTTTTGATTTTCCTCATAAATAAATGAATTCCTCATATTTTCATATTTGTTATTAAAACATACTGGTGTGTTTTTACCTTTTTTTTTTCCACATCTTTTAAATTTTCGCTCTTTCAGATTTGGTATCAGTAATAATGAACACCAGATTTTATGAAGAAAACTGAAAAGCCCCTTTAGTGCGGGTATAAACGAAACCCAGGGTGTGCATGCATGTATTCATATTCATAAAGGGTGTCCTAGAAGAAAATATAAATAAAAGGAGGAACAGTCTATTAACAATGTAATTCAATCTGTCCATTGCATCTTATTACCTTAATTCATTTTTGAGATATGTTTGATTATCATAATTTTTCAAGAAATATTCGTTTTTTCCTGTTTCAAGTTTTAAGTTTCTCTAATATAGCATTAATCAATTTTTAAAATCTATTATGAATTTCATGTAACTTGAAAGTTAATATAAAGAAAAACATTGCCTTGTCAGACAATCATAGCAGTCATAGCAAATTAAACAAGTAATAACAATTTCAGTATTTTCAGAAATACTCGGTCGAACATCAGAGAATGAACGTTCTAGCTACAACCATAATAGATTCAAAAAGGCTGCGTTATTTCATCAGCTTTTTAACAATATATCCAACACCCTGAAGCTGGTTTCTGTTTTCTGGTTATCTCCACTGATTTCTTCATTCCTGCAATTATCAATTGTCTGCTTGTTTGTTTATTATACTTTTCTCGATCCATGGCCTGTGTTACCAGCTTACTAGTTAAATATGTTTGTGCATTTATACAAATCTTTAGGGACAATTTGTCCCAGAACAATTTTCTTATTTCATTTCATTGTGAGTTAATTAGTATATGATGTATTCCTTAAAAAGATGGCCCATAGATTGCTATTTCGGTATTCTATTTATCTGGTGGCATCTTCTGTACATCATATTTTTACCATTGCTAATGCAGATTCCGAATCAGCCAAGAGATATTTATTGTTGAATTTAGTTTGTTTTAAATTTTGTCATAGGTCATGATCTGATTCATATCCTGCTGCTTGATACAATCTCATCTTTGTTGTTCTGTATTATGTTCTTCACGGAATTCAACAAATATGTTTCGGGCTTAAGATACTGACCAGGTCAAATAAAATGCATTTATGAGTATCCTTATTTTTAAAAAGAGTAATTCTGTTTGTTTAGACATGAAAGTTAATTAGTCATTTCCTGCTTTACTATTTTCATCCTGATCTTTCCTTATATTATGTCAAGTCCTTAACCTTGTTTGCCACTAATATTGACTACCATTTTCCCTTTTCCTTTTAAAATATTTAAAACTGTTTGCTGATAAAGTGTGACTTTTGCCGTTAGCCTTTTTAAACAAAACGGATAATACCCTATCCACTATATTCTTATTCGTTATTCTTCTATATTCTTATTCTATTTCTATTTACTATGACATTAAAAATTAACATGATGTTAGTGTATTAAGACTTCTCTTGTCGTCTATTTGATTCTTTGTTTTTTATTTGTTCTATTAGTAGACATACATATTACATAAGAGGTTGGATTGAGGAACTTGTTAAGTATTGAATGATGAATTATTGTATGTGTTTATCATTATTCTGTGTGTTTATCAGGTCCTATGTAACAAGTCCATCTATGTTCATAGTGTGACATTCTATACGAGTACGTGTTCGTTTCAGTGAGGCGCTCTATACAAAAATGGCTCGTACGAACATAGTTACTAAATTTTTTTTTATGCGCTTAAATAAAGAGGTCTAAACATTTTTTATTTTTATTTATTCATTGATTTTTCTTGTTTAATTGCAAGATCTGGTTTATATGTGCATATTTACTTTAGAAACCTGGACTCAGACACCGCACTCGGGCAAATCTAGCCTACCAGACTAACATTTAATTTTTTTTAATAATCCCTTTCCCAGTCTCTATTGTGAGACAGTCTGAGTGATATAACACTCATTCTTACTGTGTTTTAAAGGTTGCCTGAATCTATATTAGCCTTTATAACCATCATATCAAGCTTGAAAAACTCCTCTTGCATGAGACGAAACCCACATTTTTACCGTTTGTTAAAGTTTAAAATTCATTATTTAAAAAAAAACAATGTAAGGCTAGGAATAGCCAATCTGGAAATTAAAGGATATAAAAAAAAAAGCTT
Source organism: Arma custos (assembly GCA_037127475.1). NCBI lineage: Eukaryota > Metazoa > Arthropoda > Insecta > Hemiptera > Pentatomidae > Arma > Arma custos. The sequence goes on from CM073761.1 coordinate 60,100,778, forward strand.
GAAAAACTGAATTATTCTCGAGATTATTGTCATGTGAATAATGTTTAATGCAGTAATGCGTGCACTTGAGGGAGCTGTATCAATTATATTGTTAATAAAGGTTATAAATCAAAGAATGGTTGGCAATTTTTAAATAAGCCAAAGTATTTATAATTCAAATTATATTGATTGACACAATTTTATGGCATTTTGGTATTCGTTGAAGATATAAATTATGTTAATTCGCACAACTCTATGGCAGTTTGGTATTCATTGAAGATATAAATTACGTTGTTATTAATAATAATAATAATATCCGGCGCAACAACTCTTCACCGAGTCAGGGCCGCCTCCAGCATTCTCCGCCAATCAGCTCTATCCTGCGCTGCGTCCCTCCAGTTTCTAGCATTAAGAAGGGTACGTGCATCCTCCGCCACAGCTTCTATCCACCTCACATTTGGTCTCCCAACTCTCCGTATGCCATGGATTCCCTCTGTGAGAATCTTCTTGGGAATCCGAATGTCCTCCATCCATGCCACGTGTCCTGCCTATCGTAGTCGGCCAAGTTTGATTGTTCTGGCAACATCTGAGGTCTTATAGAGGTCATATATCTCCCTATTGTATCGCCTTCTCTATATTCCTCCCACTTTTATTGGACAGAAGATCTCCCTCAGGATTGTCCTCTCGAAGACTAAGAGCATTTTCTCTTCTACCTTTGTTAGAGCCCAGGCTTCTGAGCCATATGTGAGTACCGGACGAATCAGGGTTTTGTAGATCAGCAGCTTTGTCTGCTCAGAAAGGACGTTGTTATTAATCATATTTTAAAATTATGTGTGAATGACTTTGTTGTTACTTATCATCTCCAAGTGCTAATAAATATGAATTTTACATCTTGTTGTGTTTGATTGGTTTTGTCTTGTGATGTTCTCAAAAGTCTTTTATTTATATTGTATTTGGCTCCATTAATTCGTAGAAAAGTTGTTATTAAAGTATTTTACCTAAGTTAATAGTATTTTTTTTTTATCATATTTTAAAGTGACAGTACATAAAATATCCATTTTATATTAACCAGGTACAACTAATTAAATTAAATGATTAAATGATACAAATAGAATGATTAAACATTTCAATATTAGACGATTGACTTAATATATTTCTTCAGTTTAAATTGCATTTTTATATCATCGATGAAAAAATGCTTTATTAATTTCATTTTATATCTTGTTTTGTCTTCCTTTAGGGGGAAAAATTAAATTGCTTGTTAAATCAAATATTATTTTAGTTTAGTGGATGCTGCCTATTTATTTGTTCTACCCCAATTAATTAAGTAGATACAATTAAAGTATTCATAATATAGCTGGAGCTTAGTTGTATATGTCTGTCTATAATTCAACATTGCTCTCCATTTATATTTTCATTTGTAGCTTTCATTTCACAGTATGCTTAATGAGAAATGTTTGGGGTTTCAAGATGAAAACAGAAAGAAATATCGGAATATTATGGTAGTGAGTCTCCAAAATTAGTATATGATCTATGAGACACTTTCTAAATTACTGTTTTATCTACAGTTGTTATGAAATTTCTAAGTCACAATGAATATTTCTACCCAGCAAATTTGTGATGAAGGCCCACATCTCAGTTAACAGTTGTAAGTTGATTGCATTTCTCGGATTTTTTTTAATTTGTATTTCTTCAGTGAAACCAATTAATACCCTATCCTCCATGTGAAATATGATGTAAATTGAAAAACATTATTTTTTTTATCCCTTACTTAATATTGAAAATCAGAACTATGTGAATTTTCATTTTTGTTTTGGATGTTAGTTAACGTCCCTGATTTCCAGATTTATGATCACCTTTGGTTTTTCTATCTTTCTGCTTTGTTATTAATATACTAATTGCCCCAAAAATTAGTTTGAACTTCTACCTCTAGAATGTTGATACATGTTCAGTGTTTTTGTAGTTGAAGATTTTCTTTTCCTTAATTATTCCAACTTTGATAACTTTATTAGTGAAATAATTTTAATGATGTATATAAGTATATAAGGGTCTGTTTTATATTTTATTGCTCCTATAAAATTATATGATTTTTATGGTATAGTGTATGAATTAATTTCAATCATCATTTAGTAATTAATTATTATTATGTAGTTTGTTATTTTCCCCCTGGAGGTAATTTATTTTTTATTTTGTCCTGAAAATAAAGATACTTAGTATTAAATGGTCGACTACATGTTCTAATAGCTCTAGTTATAAGCGGATCCCTGATTTTTATGCTATGTTATACTAGGGAAAAAAGTAAAATGTATTGTAAAAATCTCCATTTGTAATAAGCTAGCTAAAATATTCATATATACTAATATCCACATATATCCTCAAAAAGTTCTGAACTGATAAAGAAATTGGAGGAGGGATTAAAAATTAATTGAAAATGATTACTAGAAAAAAAAACTTAAGCCCCACATTTACATACGCAAAAACAATTACAAATAATAAAAATACAAATGCATCAGCAATTGCACAGGTTAGTAGTATTCAATCATAATTTGGACTCAAAAATCCCCAAATTTTAGTTGCTTAAAAATATAATAAGAATGGAAAAATACTTGAACCAATTTTATTCAATTAAAAATACTAAACAGCAGTTTGAGCACTCATTATGCTCAATAGATAATTCAGAAATATATATTTTGGCGATATGAAATAATATAAAAATTTGAAGTATGTATATGTGTGAGTGATTGTATATGGAGAAAAAACTCATCTTTTAATGTTATATTGGCTGTTTCTAAACAATAGAACATATTGTCGACTACTTAATACATATATATAAACCTCTAGTGTTGATAATTCTTCCATCATCAACTACTTTCAAAACCTAATATGGTCTGTAGCTTATTATCTGTTTGCATCTTCCAAAAAAAAAAAAAAAAAAAAGATTACCTGTGTATGTATTTATAAAACTAAATTTCTTATGACTCTGCTTTACAGACTACTTTATATAATATACTAACATTCATTGGTTTTTATGTCCATGTACAGTTTCAATCGTTTATTATTCTAATCATAAATGTTTTAATGAAATTTTATCTTGTTTTGTATAATTGTAATTCGGTAATTCTTTGGTTGATTTTTTACAGTTAAGACAATGTTTAAAGCCTTCTTTACTTGTGTTGTTCCTAATATGCTGGTTTTGTAATTTTTGCTGAAGTAAATTTATTATATTCTTTAACTTTATTATGAATAAGGCCTAAATAAATAGTTTTACTTCAGGAAGTAACTTTTAAAATATTATTTAAAAGTTTAATAGCCATTGGTTCCATAATACCAAATCATATATACATGTTCATGCTAATGCACGTACAGTCTCTCATACGTATTTATTATTTCAATAAACATTTTAAAATGTTTGTTGACTTGCCTAGTACATATTTCCTAAAAAACTTTTGTATTATGAGAAGCTTATTGCTTTTCACATTTTATATATATCATTATAATAATCAACTGGACTTAAAATTTTTCTCTGAATTCTAGTTTTATTAACTAACTTCTCATTTACACAGTTTATAATATTTACAAATCAACTTCACAATATGTTTATTCTTATCATTGTTGCTGCGTAATTTTTAATATATTAATTAAATTAATATATTTACATTTAATTATATTATATTGAAAAGATATAAAATTACAATATTTCTTTTGAGTACTATCATTTTAAAATATTGTTCATCTGTTAATATTTTATTTATTCCTTTTTGTATCTAGAAAATTGTTTTTTAAATGTATCTAATAAGCTTTTAATAATTGATTATATCATATTTGTTTTACTGTACAGGCTTGTTCTGTTACTCCTCCTACTGTTATTACTAGAGCTGGAAGAAGGAGGACAAGGGTTCCGCCTAAACCTAATTATCCACTTAATCTATGGAGTATTATGAAAAACTGCATTGGAAAGGAGCTTACAAGAATTCCAATGCCAGTAAGATTATTTATACTGCATATCTAGCTACATTAATTCACTAAAAATAATAAATCACTAAAATTTTACAGATAATTACTAATTCTAAGTTAATATTGCAATATATTTTTTTATATGTTTATTGCTGTTAAATGAAGTTGTAAATAGTTCCTAAAATCCAAAATGGTTTTGGTGATGAATGAGATTTATCCAACTGATGCATTTGTTAATCATTTTGTTTTTTATCATAAGTTTCCTCAAAAGTGTAAGGTAAGATGTGCTTTGTATTAGTTTTGGGAAAAAATGCTTGAATGGGAAAAAATAAATTATTTAATGTTTTTTTTTTTTATTAGATATTATAAAAGAAAAATATATTTATTTCATTGCCTTTCAACTTATTAAATTGTAATCTGTGTTTCCCATTATTTTGTTGCTCATTTTATTTCATGTTTTTAAATTAAAATCAAGTGGTGTTCATGTAATATTATTTCAGGTTAACTTCTCAGAACCATTATCAATGCTTCAACGACTAACAGAAGATTATGAATATGCGTGTGTCCTGGATTATGCTTCAAATTTGACTGATCCCTGTGAACAGCTTGCTTATGTTGCAGCATTTACTGTCTCAAGTTACGCTACTACTGCTAACAGAACTGGAAAACCTTTTAATCCTCTGTTAGGTGAAACTTATGAATGTGATAGAATGGATGACTTAGGATGGAGAGCTATTTCCGAACAGGTATTGGAATGTTCATAATGTTATAATATTAAAAAAAAACAGGTTTAACGGAAGAAAAAAATGATTGTTATTATCTGGCATAGTGACTTATTTTATGATTTGGTTGAATTTTTTAAAATAAGTGAAATTTGTGACATTATTGCTAAAAATCTTGTATTTTTTAAAATTTTATATTAATATAAGATTTTTACCTAGATGTATTTCCATTACTTGAATGCATTATATTGGGTTGTCATATATGAAATGACCGTTTTTAGAACCAGGAAGAAAATAAAAATTTTTGAGATCAAATCTAACATATTTTTTATTCAAAGTATTTACCATCATTTTCTATACACTTCTGCCAACGGCTTACCAAGTTTTCTATCCCAAATCTGAAAAACGTTGAGTCACGTGATGAAAGGAATTCAGAAAATGCATTTTTAATGTCTAAATCATTGGTAAACAATTTTCCTCACAAAAAGTTATCCAAACTCCAAAAAAAAGTGACTGTAGGGGATAGATCAGGGGAATATGGGGGGTGTGGTAAGACTTCATAGCCCAACTCCTTTAATTTATTCACTGTCTTTATTGAAACATGAGGTCGGGCGTTATCATGAAGGAGATTTGGTCCTTTCCTGTTTACCAATACCGGCTGTTGCTTGATCAAATTTTGATGCAGTTGGTCAATTTCTTGGCAGTATGATGTTGAATTAATTGTTTTTCCCTTTGTTAGAAAAGAAAAATGAATGACCCTGGCCATAGACCACCATACATTAACCATTAACTTTTTCGGATGGAGATTCTGTTTTGGCAAGTGCCCAGGAGGCTGATCTGCATCTAACCATTGACCAGATCGGCGTCGATTGTCAAACATGATCCACTTTTCATCAAAAGTTATTAAGTGGCCGAGAAATTCTTTTACGAGCAAGCAAAGAAACACACGTCTCTAGATGTTTCAACTGCTGACGTTCGTTGAGCTCGTGTGGGACCCAGGAATCCAGCTTTGTTGCCTTTCTGATCAATTTTAAATGCCTGGAAACTGTTGTACAACTTGTGCCTAGCTCTGACGCATATTCTCTGACTGTGATGAGGGTCTTCTTCCACAGCATTCTTAAGATCTTCTTTCCCTATTGATGTTTGAGGCCGTCCACGGGGTAGATTTTCTAATGTCGTATCTCCTGAGGAAAATTTTGTAAACCAACGGCAGATGGTTCTTTCATTAGCACTTCCTTTACCAAACGATGATTAATATTTCTTGCTGTCTGGGCAGCGGAATGACCGAGTTTGTACTCATAACAAAAAATTGTTCGGAAATCGCGTGTTTCCATGGCCACGGTTAAAATTATACTAAAATCTTGTATACCTACATACACAGTTTGCAAATAGAGAATTGGCAAGTGCTTATAATAGATAGTAAATATTTTGCTAGGAATCAACATGCAACACTTTAATCCTCTATAAAGATTAAGATTTAAAAAATCGGAAATTTCATGTGTGACAACCCAATACTTTGTTAATAGTTGAATTGAAAGCGAAATACTGATTAAAATTTCTGTGTATTGTGTGTTTCTGGTCATTTAGAAGTATATCAAAACTATATTGATCAATATTGTGACAAAATAATTAATCTTCAAAATAATATTTTTATTTATTATTCACTAATTTATTTATTAAATCTTTGATTTATTAAAAAAATCAATATTTTTTAAAATATAAATGTTGCGATTTTAAAAAAATAGACATTTCTCTCTATGGTATAAGTTATATTAGACCAATTCTAACCGAAGAAGCTTATTAATATAAAGTTTTTTAAGCAAAAATGAAAGGCCTTAGTATTTGATTTCAGTACCCCTTATGTACATCATGATTTATTACTAACATTTTAGCAGTATATATATACATGCATATGCGTATTAGGGAATTCGGAGCCTATCAAAAGACCATGAACCTAATAAAAGAAACATTAACAGAGAGACCAAATCAAAAATAAAATTAGGAGGGAATATCAGCGAACCGTTACCAGATAAAAAGATAAAAATAGGTGTGAGACAAGGGGACGGACTTTCACCTGTTCTCTTCAGCGTTGTTCTCGACAAAGTTATGAAGACATTATGGGAAAAAGAAACATCAGGAGCTAAAGTAGGAATTCAGAAGAGTAATATCCTGGTAAAGCGTCGGACTTTTGCGGATGACTAAGCCCTACTGGCAGAGTCGGAAGAAGACACAATTTGGCAAATAAATTCATTGAAGAAAGTAGCTGAAAAAACTGGACTTAAAATCTCTGTTCAAAAGACCAAATCTAGGACTACAGACCCCCACTTTAGTAAGAAAGAAGTGAAAACAGATTTTGATAAAATTCAGGTGGTTAAAAGTTTTATATATCTGGGCGAGATAATAAGCAGAAACTTGTCTGAAAAGGAAAGCATGGAGTACAGAATTAAAAATTTGGAGAATTTATGCTACTTAATGAGTAGTATGTATACTAAAAAATGCCTTTCCAAAAAGCAAAAATCAGGCACTACAATACAGTGGTCAAACCAGTTATATTGTACGGGACAGTGACTATGTGCTTTCCCAGTTTAGATAAACTTCTTAAAATAGAGAGAAGGATTCTTAGGAGAATCCACAGGCCCAAAGTAACACCAGAAGGATACCAGACCTGGACAGAAGAAAGAAAAAAAGCTTTCAGTGAAACCATGAGGAAATGATGGACCGAGAAAAAACTAAAAAAAAAAAAAATCTGCAGCATAGTTGCGTAGTCTTTCATGGCTGTTTCGCGTCAAATAAATAAATATGTATGCAGGGTGTTTCAGGGATATGTAGCCAAACTGAAAATTTGAACTAAGGACCTCAAACCAAAAAAAAAATTTCCTATGGAGGTATGTCCGCAAACGTTTTGTTAAGGAGATATTCACACCTAAGGAGATATTTTCATTGTTGCGAATTATTTAGGAATATTAAATAAATAAAACCTATTTTATTTGTTTCAACTACTTGTTAATCTTCTTTAGGTGTGGACTTTTTTTAAACAAAGCGTTAGCGGACATACATCCTTAGGAAATTTCTTTCTTGTTTTGAGGTCCTTTTAAATTTTTAGTTTGGCTACTTAACCATGAAAACCCCTGTGTATATTATTGTTCTTTAATACTTCATCTAATCTTCATTCAACCATTTGTTGCAATGATCCTCTCTTGCTTGGATAGACTACTTTGGATCTAAATATTTTAAGTAACAATCTTATTCTTTACTTTATACTCTTAGCTAGCCTAGTTTTTACAACTAATGAATTCTTTAACACACTATTCCTACTTCTCCCATGGCCTGTCTCAAGCTTTTTTCCCCCTTTCCCTTGAGTCTATTGAAAATTTGTTATCATAATGAGACAGGTTAGGCTACAAGCTTTAAGTTTATTTATCATGTTTCATTTAAAATGCATCCTTTGACTAACTTTATATTTTATACTGATATTTATTGAATTCATTTTAAAAAAATTATTGCATCCTTCATTTAAATTTTTTTAATAATTATTTTGTGAAAAATAGGTATCACATCATCCTCCCATGGTCGCACTACACTGTGAAGGAAGAAAATGGAAATGTTGGCAAGAATTCACTATGACATCAAAATTTAGAGGAAAATATCTCCAACTTATTCCTCTAGGTACAGCCCATTTGATCTTTGATTCAGGTAAGTTCCTTGATTTTTTTTTTAATTTTATAAATGTTCTGTTATTTTTAACAGACAACAAAGGTGTGTGTTTGTATGCACGCTTGCATGCGTACATATATGTGTTTGTTAATATAGGTGGTAATTTCAATTAACATCGTTGTTATTGTGGCTGTATCATTTCCCAATTGTACTAGAGATACTTTCTATGAAGCAAATTAAGGTCTGATCACCAATTCATATTACCCCATCTTTGTGTATTAAATCACTCAGTATTTCTAGATTAAATCTTTTACTTACTAAAAATTGTTTACAAAACCAAAATAAAACAGTTGTGAACAATATGCATTACAATATTGTGCTAAATGTTTTATGATTGTTCGCGTAGGCTTCCACAATCTTTGCATATGTTCTTTTTCTGGGATGGACCGTATAGTGTTGGTTTTGTTTGCCAAGTTTTCACTCATTGTGTTGTGAGCTTCTTTAGGCCTAGTCAGTAAATGAAGAGTGGATGGTGGAGTCAGGGTATACATACATATATACGTGTATATATATATATATATATATATATATATATATATATATATGTTGGCTCGCTTTTGCCGAGTCCATAGGTTCGTGTGTGTTCTGTATTGTCGTATGTGTGTGGATGGTAGAGTAATGTATGAGTCTTTTGTTTTATGGCAGGATACCAGTTTTTACTAAGTTTGTAACCGTCTTCCTTATTGAAATTATTGGTTTCTTTGATGGTGCGGAGGCGATAATTATTTTCTTTAACCAGTATAGCTGTGTTTTTGAAAGGTATGTGGTGGTTGGTGTTGTAGAAGTGTTCTGCTATAGCCGATTTTTCCGTCTTGAAGTTTTTGACACTAGTTATGTGCTCCTTTATCCTTCTCTCGATAGTCCTTCCGGTTTGTCCTATGTAGACCTTGCCACTAGAACAGGGTATTCTATAGATGCCTGGGGTATGTAGTCCTAACTTGTCTTTGGGTTTCGGTGAGATGTCAGCTATTGTTTTGTTGCTATTGGAGAATGTGGTCTTGATGTCGTGGTTCTTTGGAATCCTGGCGATCTTTTCTGAGGTACCTTTGATGTAAGGAATGGTTGTCTGGGTTTTAGGTCTGTTGTCTGTTTCGTTATTGTCTTGTTTTTTGTGTTTTCTCTTCCCTTCTACCCGTTTAATAATTTCTTGGTCGTATCCGTTTTTCAGGAAGGCTGTTCTCAAGTGCCTTTTCTCTTTAGGGAGCTGTGACAGTTCAGCTATCATTTCAGCTCTGTTGAGTAGAGTGCTGATGATTATTTCCTTCTGAGACGTTTATGATTGCTTCTGAGTGTTTATGATTCCTTCTGAGATGTTTTATGATTGCTGTTACCATGTGTGATTCGGTGATTTTTATTATTGATATTACACAAAAAACAATTCTCTGAACAGATGCCAAATCATCACTCTTCTCCAAGGAATAAATTGTCAAACTTAATGGGCATCAGGTTGAATCCGAATATTCAAATTATTTTCATACCATGTGGGGGCCATTATGGACATTATAACATAAATAATGACACCATATTTGTGGAATTTTTACAAAACCAATATAAAACAGTCATGACTTTATAGTGTTACATTGTGCTAACTGTTTGGTGTTGTAATTTTAATTCCTGTTAAGTGTGATATGTACATTATATATACATATACGTATACATATATATATATATATATATATATATATATATATATATATATATATATATATATATATCACACTTACATATGCCTCTTGTTTTTAAGGTAATCACTATACTTGGAGGAAAGTTACTACCACTGTCCATAACATCATTGTAGGGAAGCTTTGGGTTGATCAACATGGAGATATGGATATTATAAATCACAAAGATGGATCTAAATGTCGTTTAACATATATACCATATAGTTATTTTAATAGAGAAGCACAAAGGAAGGTAATAGTTAAATTTTATTATAAATGAAACAATTGATTAAGGCATAATATTTTTGATCAAGTCCAATATTCTTGCCATATAGAACCATATGTAGTAGTAAAATTTTATTTAATAGTCTAACAATATTAGCTTTTCTATGCTTGTTTTTTCATATTTTGAATGCATCATTTTGATTTTAATATTTATTATGAAGTTTTCCTTGATATACAATGATTGACTATATGTTATTAATAAAAATTCCTCTTATTACTATTTTCAGCTGAAACCTTTCCAGCTTCCCAATAATCATTTCAGTCTGATGTTTATTTTGTTTTGTTTAGCTTTAATTGTTTAAACCTATGTCATTTTACTACATTTTTCTGTTTTATTGCTAATCTTCCTTTTGGGCTTGAAAAAACCTCACCCATTACATTTTCAAATATGGTTTTTATTTAATTTATTTAAATATTGAATTCCTTAGTATGCAAATTTACACTTTATGGTTATGATTTTCTCAACTTTTATGGTTTTAGGTGAAAGGATGTGTAATGGACAAAGATGGAAAAGTTAATTGGGTAATCAATGGGAACTGGGACACCAAAATAGAAATATCACCTGTAGTTAGTGTTGAAGGAACCCCTGATAATCCTATTTATAAAACTGGTCCATATACTGTTGCTTGGGAAAGGAGACTTCCTCCGTAAGTTTAAATAATTGGTCTATGTTTTGTATATCTCCTTTTTTTACTCATTCATTTTCTAATTACTGGCTGTATGGAAATATCCATACATAAAAAATGCCATTACATAAAAAAAATATTTCTAATTATTATATTATGTATTCATATAAGTTTATATATATATATATATATATATATATATATATATATATAGTATGGTGAAATGAGATAAATGTGTACTCCTTCGTATAATTTATTGTTCTCTGTAATTTGTAATGTTAGCACCTGTGTAGTAATTTAGGTTAATTAACTTGCTGTATGAATGTACTTTTTTTATTGACATCAGTCTCATAATTATTTAAATAGCTTATATCTAAAAAAATATACTGTTTATAAATCAAAGGTATAAACATTTAACAGTAAACAGTTTCCCTAAAAGGGAAAATTTGATTACCTGATATAAGATATATTCTCTTATTTTAGCCAAGTACCAACAAATAAATAATTTAATTAAGCCATCAAAAAAATACTTTAAAAAATAATACTAGTTATAAAAATATTACTTACTTTATATCTTGATATGGTTTTTAGCTCTTTTCTGTTTCAATTTACTCTGCAATGAATTGATGATGTTTGTATTGGTTGGGTTTTACACCTATATGTTTTTCATTAAACCTGGAAGGTTTTACAATAATGTTTAAACCATACACTATTATAGCAGTTATTTTAGATATCTCAGGACTCATTTTAGTCTTTAGTGTTGTGAGATTTTTTATTTTATTTCGTGTTATTTTGGGTTAAAAAGACGTTATAAATTTATTGGAAATTTTCAGTTGAATGTATTTTATTTTTCAAAATTTAATTACAGCACTGACTGTGAGAAGTATTACAACTTTACTGAATTGGCATGTCAGCTAAATGAACCTGAAGAAGGTGTGGCCCCTACTGATTCTAGAAACCGTCCAGATCAGAGATTAATGGAAGAAGGGAAGTGGGATGAAGCTAACCTTATCAAAGTCCAGTTAGAGGAAAAACAGAGGGCAGCACGAAAGGAAAGGGAAGCAGCTGAAGCAGGAACGGGTAATAAAAATTATTTAACATATTTTTTTTAAGATAATGGAAAAATTCCAACGAAAAGCCCTTAAGTCTCCAAACTTTTTTTTTTTTTTTTTAATTTATTTATTGATATTTACAACTGTATTACAATTATACAACAAGTAAATAGAATGCATGTTACATAATGACATGAGAATGACAAGTAGAGAAACTACCCACTGGTAGTACGCAAATCAAAGTTCAAATAAGAAGGTCACGTGGCCATCTTCTTTTCAGACGCCTCGGAGGATTATCGGGAATTGAAGAGGAAGGTAGGTTTGAAACTAGAGGGTTTGAGTGGGAATGAAGTTTGCTATGAAAGGATAGATATCGGGTTCAGGCCAAATCAGCAACAAAAGGGACATTAAGGTCGTTATGGATGACTTTATTCTTAACAAAATAAGGAGCATTGAGGATTTTACGAAGGATTTTGGATTGTAAGGATTGGATACGAGAGGAATTCGATGGCTTAGTGGAGCCCCAAAGCTCTACTCCGTAGTTCCAAATAGGTCGTATGATGGTCATGTAGATGAGTCTTATGTAGTTAATTGGGAGCTTAGAGCGTTTGTCTAGTAAGTGTTGAAGTAACCTGAAACATCGAGCGGTTTCTTGTCTTTCAGTCTTGTATGAGGATTCCAGGTCAATCGTTTGTCAAGGTGCAACCCTAAGTATCGGATCTGTTCTACAGGTACCAGTGGGATATTATTAAAGGATACTGAAGGGCAGGAAGTCATTGGTTTACGATGTAAGGTTAAAGTGATTTGATGCGATGTCTCCAAACTAAAACAGAAAATGAAATTATCTGTCCAATATTTCGCCCATTCAGGCATCCTCAGGGTAGAAAGAAAATAACAGCAAAACAAAACATGAATAATGCACCCAAGAAACATCCCACCACCTCCAAGGCTCAAATGCAACTCACATTTCAATTACAAGGAGTTGCAACTCATTCAATGTGAGTTGCATTTGAGCCTTGGAGGTGGTGGGATGTTTCTTGGGTGCATTATTCATGTTTTGTTTTGCTGTTATTTTCTTTCTACCCTGAGGATGCCTGAATGGGCGAAATATTGGACAGATAATTTCATTTTCTGTTTTAGTTTGGAGACTTAAAGGCCAGTAGTTGGAATTTGTCCACAGTCTTAACATTTATGTGAGGTCTCTTTTTACTTTTCAATATTAATATTTTTTTTTTATTAATAACAAAACAATATTTTGTGAAATTGTTGTTGAGACAATTGTTGATTCATTTGTTATGCCCAAAAAGAGGTAATAATTTAAAGGGTGTCACTAGCAATCAGTGTTTATCAAATGAAGCATGGAACAGCCGGGGTTCTTTCAAAAAGTAAAAGAAATGAACTTCAAATTGTTTTCTATGGAGATGAAGCTTGTCAAATATCAGTTCATGATATTTGGAATAATTCAGGAATATACAGTGATGATAATGGCATGATAACGTTATGAAAAACATCAATGTTTTAAATTATTGAAAGTGATTTTGAAGATAAAATAAAGAAGTTGCACCTGTTGATATCTTCACATGGATCAACGTACAATATAGGAAGTGACATTCAAGTGAAATTCAGCAGCCATAATTGTTTAAACTGGTGTTAGTGTGTACTTGTAACTACTATTACTGGAGTTATTAGTGCCCACAAGGCTCACTCAGAAAGTATGAGTACTCAATGTTACTCTTGTTTCACCCAGGCTTGAGTGCAAAGAGTTAATATTAGTTATTATCAGTCAAGAAAAACAAATTCTATATTCAAAAATGATTACTCTTTTCTATATAGTATGAATAAAATCCTCTTGTCTTATAGATAATATAATATAAAAAAATATCTTTAATTTAAAATAAAAAACGTTAAATGAATGATGTAGAGAAAGTTTGGATTGTCTTGGCACATATAAAAATAGATTTTAGACTTCCTGAAAGATTAGGGATCCTATTTAAGATTATTTATTTCCTCAAAAAATCTTGATAATCAAAATTTGACCTATATTCAAACGATCTTTGGTAAGTGCAGAGAACAATTCATATATCTACTTTTTTACTTTCTGTGATAAGGCCACCACTTCACATGGGCAAGCCATTTATTTTTACCAGAGCCTGATTGTATGTACATTAAGACATTATTAACAGTTAAGGATTATGTAAAACTATTGACGATTATTTTCATTCCATTAAGATACTAGAAATAAGCTTTTCAAAAATATATTATATTTTAATTGGCCTATGAGAAGTTACGAAATTGGTTTTTATTATTGTTATATATTATTTTTTTCAGGTAAAATTGTACCCTACGAGCCATTATGGTTCAAAAAAGAAGTTGAACCGGTTACTGGAAATCTCATCCATATATATAAAGATGAATACTGGGATTGTAAAAGAAGTCAAGATTGGAACAGATGTCCTAATATATTTTAAGAATTATTATTTGTGTATGTGTGTGTGTGAGAGACAAGTACTTGCTACTTTAGAAAATAATTATTTTTCCATCATCGATTTTAATAAAATTTCAAAATGTTCAAAAGGTATTAATTGTCATTATGATTTAATAATCAGATTGAAATTTTGACTATAGCATATGAACTGTTTTACTTTAAATTTTTATTACCTGTATAAAACAAAACAGAAATGTGTGTATATATATTGTTGGTAATGCAATAGTTTAGGGAATAATTGCTTTATCATTGTTAAAAGGCGATCTATCCTTCACTTGATGTAATATATAATTTACAGATTTAAATATACAAATTGTAAATATAATTGCTATAACTGCAAAATACTTAAAGTATAAATTAAATAAATTTAAAAAAAATGAATTTATTCATTGAAGTTTACAACTGTATTATAACAATACAACAAAAAAATGACAGAATGATATATATTGGCGGGAATAAAGACAAGTAGAGAAACTGCCAACTAGTAATACTCAAACAACAAGTTTAACTTAAAAGGTCACAAGGCCATTTTTTTCAATTAAATCAATTTATAAATAATTGTTAATTCAATTACCTAATCTAACACATACACATGCACCTGTGTGCACAGACGTACACATACGCGCATATATGTGTGTATACACATACACACATATATAGATATAGATTCATTAATTGTTACTGATTTTTGTTATAAAATGTTAAGTATATATATGTTAAACTTTATCTTTGTAACGTTTTTTCAGACCTATATCAAAACAAAATATAACCGTTAATTTATTTTAGATGTTACTTTTGTAACAAGATTTTTTCTAGGAAATGTTTTAGTTTGTTAATTTTACAGTCTGAGGATTAATTCATTTAATTGCTATTATAGGTTGATGACTATCATATAATTGTTTTAAAATTTATGGTTATGTATTAAAGAAATAAATTAAATTTGTATCCTTGTGTGTATATATTTATTATGTGTGTGTGTGTGTGTGTTTATATACATGCACACATATAACAGAATTTGCACACATTGAAACAGTATGTACAAGTTTATAATTTTCTATTTATAATATTTCATATATTTTTGAGGTTAATGTTTGCTTGCAAAACTTTAAAATGTAAAAAAATATTGACTTTAAATAAACTTTATTCTTTTATCAATTATTTTTAGTCTAGAATGTTTTTGCCTTTAACGTATATGTACATCACTACAAATGATTTATTTTTTGCTGCTGGAAAGTCTGCTGGAATTAATAATTATCATTAAAAATTGGGATGGTTTGCAATTTTGACATAGAGTGTAGTTCTTCAAAGTAATCTTAAGTACAATTTTCTAAACTCTGAATCATGAAACCATTTCTAACGGAAAGTGGAAAGTTTTCAAAAATTACTGTGAAAGAATTTATATGTTGCTTCCCATCTTAAATGTCTAAAAGAGGACCTTATTAAGATATTTCACTGCTGTCGAGTAGGAACTTACTAATACAATTGATATAACTACAAAAGAAATTGCATAAATTTGCAAAAACACACATTTTCACAAAAATTATTATAATGTAGACATACATATATATTAATTGTATGGATATAGATGAAAATTTGCAAATACTGGACTTAATATCTCAAAAACAAATCTGTTCATAATTAGCTACTTAATATAAGTACTATAAGCATAAAAGAAAAACAAACCTTAGTATAAAGTAAAAATGTTGTAAATTTTGCATTCACTGTCCAAATAATCATGAATCAAAAAGAGCATCATCATACCTCAAGATTCCCACATATTTAAGAAAAGGAAGGCTACAGGAGACAAATGGAAAATAATAAATTATCAACAGCTGATAATTGATAAAAATATCCATACTAAACAATAAAGAATGCATGGAAGATCGTAAATATAAATGTTACTTTTCTCTTATATGGGTGCCATCACAGATAAGAGGAGAGGATATAGAAATATTGCAACCTTTCGATGTTTGTGTTTGTTTTATGTTTGCCATAATTTTGTATTCCATTTATAAAATTTATCTACCTGCATACTCAAACTATTGAAAGTATGTGAGGAAGTAACAAGTGGCGAAATAAGGAAGACAGAGGAACCAACAGAGACTATTATCCATTCCATAATAGTGAAAAAATAGGCTTTTAGTGATTTATTTTAAATAACACTAATCTAAATATGAAATTGACACTTGCACGATGTTAATACATAAATGGTACTTACAAAATTATAACAAAATGTTATTACCACATCAATAAACCAAAATAACTGTTTGTGTTACCTTGAATAATTAAGCTGTTATATTTGAAAGTGGTATAAGTCCATTTTTTCATATTCGAGATATCTTAAGTTTTATATTTGAATTAGGGAATGCAATACCGTTGACAATTTTCGACACCGGTATTTCGGTATTTTCGCTTTTAGAACCGGTAAAATACCGGTATTATTTTAAAAAATGTAAACAGAATTAAAATTTATTTACTATAGGTTATGTTATTATTTAGAGGTAGTACAAATATATGTCAAACACAACTAAACAACAAAATATTTATTTTTAAGAATAATTTAACAAAATTAAATCCAACTTTGTTAATATATATTACATTAATTCGTACGAGTGATTATTATTTTGATGCAAATTGGAATATGATTTAAAAAAACATATATGATCCAACGTACCGTCGTCTAACCTCGATCTAATTTTTGTGGTTATATGTTGAGCAGCCGAAAAGGCTCGTTCTGACTCCACACTTGTTGGTGTCATTGTTAACAAGTATTCATAAGCAAGCTTTAGATGCACCTCCCTTATTCCATGCTCTTCAAAAAATTATAATTCTTTTTAAGTTTATGTTCTATTTCTAATCTTTTGTTTTGTTTCTTTGGGTTTGGAACGTTCGTCATTGCTTTGTTAATCACATTCTCTAATTTCTTTTTTAATGAAACAGTTGCAGTATTAATAGCGGAGAGAGATGTAACTGGTGTATCTTCATCTTCAAGATCACTGTCTGGTTCATTACTTTTAACTCCTAGGCGTTTTATAAGAGGAATCAATATTTTTGTAATATAACCTTTTTTAAGATCAGGACATAAGTCTGTATCCGTTTCGATTTTGTTTTATGAAGCGTTGTGTAAATATTGCTAAACTCGAGATATGTTTGTTCGTCTTTGCATTATTCTATACTAAAGAGCATTTATCAATTCAATACTTATTTTAATTTTTTGTGCAACAAGCGTGCCAATCATAAATTAATACGTCGTGTCTGCAACAAGAAGATTAGAATCTCTTCTGCATATTGCTTCGACTACTAATATAATTGGTTTAATGCATCAATGATTTTAGAACTTTGTGCCTACGTACTGAAAAAACACTCCGCTCTGGACTAACTGCCTTTAGCTACATTGGACGGCGTCTCATTTGATTCTTAGTAAATGGGAGATTCCCCGAATCAAGCTTCCGAGTAACGTGTTTCAACTAGCGCTAATGTTCCAATACCGCAAATACCGATATTTTTAAGGTGAATACCGGTATTAATACCGGCGAAAATTTGGACGGTATCCCGGTTTTCGCTATACCGGTATACCGGTATTGCATTCCCTAATTTGAATTACTTTAAAATATGGGCAAACGAGCAAATTTTTTTATCACTTAGCACTTAGTAAAGTGTTTTAAACCCTATATCCTTATTATGAAATAACAATCATTAAAACCATTTAAAAGAATAAGCGATATTTTAAAGTCGAAATGGACTTATATCACTTTCAGATATAACAGCTCAATTTTAGGAAACACTAAATATTTATGCTATTATTATTTTTTAATTTAAACGAAATCATTGTTCTGATTGATTCGATTTATCGACTAAAACAACTGATTTATTTAACTTAATAAAGGTAAAAGTTGTTCGTTAATTAATAACACAGGTTAACAAAAAATATTTTTTGAAAACTTTTTTAACTTTATTAGTTGATCTTTATACATTTTTATGAGCTGAATCTAAATCTGGCCTTAGTTTTTTTGTATCACCCATAGTTGGTCTCTCTTCTTGTACACATAAATGCTGGTTCCAACCGCCAACAAGTTCTTTTCTTGTAGTCTAGAGCTAAGCAATTCAGCTTTTTCTTTCGTTAAGCCAAGATCCCTAAACAATTCGTTAAGCTCGGTTTGAGTAAACAGTTTAGGCTCTACACTTTCTGTACAACATTGGAATTCTTCATCCTCTTGTTCGTCTAGCTCCGATTGTACATCAGAAAATACTTCCGTCGCAATAGAATTTAAATCATCTGGTGGTTCAGGGGCCGGTAAATCTACACCGCGCCCTATTGGTCGGATGGCGGACGGAAGTTATAACCTTGTTTTTTGAGTTATGATCAGTAATTGACACTGCAAAAGTAGTAATCATCGGAATGATTTCTTGGCTCCCTCCATATCGTAGGAACGGAAAATTTAAAGTTTTTTTTTCTCCTTTTTCGACCATTTTCTTAAATCTTCGACACATACATAGCATACCTTATGCGGTGCCCAAGATTTATCCCGATCAACAAGTTTAGTTCCAAAGTATGATAGATAAACTTTTTTGACAAAGTCTGTAATGTTTCTTTGGTGTTTTTAATGACAAATTCACCATAAGTATGGGACCATGGAGAGGTGTAGAGAGTAAAAAAGGTTTTCAAAGTACAGTTTATCATTGGATTGGACCAGGAGATTGGTATTAATGTCACCGGAGATTATGATGTTGTTGTAGAGAGGAACATGGTTGTAAAGGACCGAATCAAGGATAGGATCAAAAGGGACCAAAGGAGGGCAATAGACTACAACGTATAGCAGAGGATTTGGATGAAATTTCGACGAAAAGGAATTCTATGTGAGGGAAATTGGATGCTGGTGAAGAATCCAGGATGCGTGATTTTAGGGAGTTGTGGACGTAAAGACCTACACCTCCACCAGTCCGGTAAACTCGGTCGTGGCGGAGGAAGGAATAGTCAGGTAAGGAAACAGTGGAGGACGGTACGGGGTTTTAGCCATGTTTCTGAGATTCCTGAGGGTGGAAAAAATTGTGAGTAAAATATTGCTGAAATTCATCAAAGTGAGCGGGCAAGAATTAGGAGTTAATGTGACAGGAGGTTAGGACATTAAGCATGATTATTCGCTCTACGAAGCTATTGTAGAAGGCGTTTCAAATCCATTACTGGCAAATCCATTACTCATATTTAAAAACCCCAGCTATGACAAGCGCTAGGTTGTTTCACTATACACCTTTTTCCAGGGCCTCAGTTACACTCTTGAACAAATGCAGGATAAAAACATCAATAATGTAGATTAATTATCTAGATCTTCAACGGAACCGGGCTCTACCAGCATTGGCTATTGATGTACCAGAACTGAAACCGATAAAACAGTTACAATGAGGCCAACTTAGAAACCCGGATTATCAGTCATCTTTAAAGAAGCCCTATGATACCGCTTCGACAGCGGTAAGACGTTCACAAGAGCGACATATACTCAAACGACACGATTGGCCGAGGTTTGGGCTAGGATCCCTGAATACCCGGTTTGGAACGTTGTGGATTAGAATCCCTCCTGAGCCAGTTAATAACGATTCCACTTTGATTGGTAAGCAGACAACAAGTTAAAGTAAGTCGTATTAGAAATGTGAAAAGTACCAATTTACGAGTATCAGTATACACCCTACCCACTTGAAGATCGTCAAAAAAAGGCAGCTGAGCCGAAGTACAACTCGAAGAATTTGGGTAAGAGATTGAGCCACTGGTAAGACTATTCTAATGGACTTAAAAGATCACCAAAAGCTTAATTTTTTATAGAACGGGTAAGAGTTGACAGAGAAAAAAGACAACACACAGAACTAAAATGAGGCAGCATACGAAAGAAGAGATGCAAGTGATTGAGGAATACAACAGAAAGAACCTAATTACAGTAATAGATAACAAATGCAAATTGAACATATTGCTGTAGAAGCAAATCCGGTGAAATATTGGGTAGTTTCATATGATATGTCCGTTTTTATTATTTCTAGAATTCAAAATGAAATTCGCGGACTTGTGTAGTTTACTACACTTATGTTTACAGATTTTATTGAGCTGTTATTAATCCTTTCTTTTTTGATAATATTTACTGGGTGGTGGTAAATGACATGAATAATTCCTTTCTCTTTTCTATTCAGAGGTGAAACCATCGTGCACAAATCACATCTACATAGTGCTGTATATTGACTAAAGTAATATTGACTAAATAAGTCAAACATTTATAAATAAAAAAACCTGCATTGGTTAATCGGAAGGGACCTATACTCTTACACGACAATGCTAGAGCTCATGTTTCACGACAGACAGTGAAGAAACTAAACGGGATGGGTTACGAAGTCATCCCAAAGCCACCTTATTCCCCAGACTTATCTCAACAGATTTCCGTTTATTCAGAAATTTGTAAAACTTCCTTAAGGGTATAATTTTTAAAAATAATTCTCAATTCGAAAACGCATTTTCTGACTTTATTTCGTAACAAAACCCTAAATTATTCAGTTCTGGAATCGAGAACTTGACACGTTGAGAAAAATCTATTGAAAATGAGGGTAAATATTTTGATTTCATAAAGTTAATTTACTAAATATCCTTTCTTTTGAAAACGGGTATTTCATATGAGACGACCCTATAGTACCCCACTCCTCTCTATATTTTTCTTAAGCGGAACTGTTGAAAAAGCAATTATTGTTTTCTAATTAAGAGGAGACATTTTTTATAATTACATGTGCTCAATGTAATAATAAGCCTAATTGTATTAAAACAATGAATTACGACTAATCGAACTGTGGATAAAAGAAAAAATGAAGTATAAAAGTCACCTGTGGTCTAGTGGTTAGCATAACAACCTACTATGTCCAAGATCGCGGATACGCAGCCCGGCAGGTGGCCTTAGAAAATGTTAAAGGAAGTGAAAAATCTTTAGTAATGCCGTCCTTCGGAAGGTACATAAAATGGGTTCCGGCGTGTTAAAAATCCTTATCCTAATTATACCTGGATATGTAAAATTTAGAACTCCCACCGTAGCAACGTCCGATAAGCTATAGCTATAGCTGTAGTGGACGTTAAATGAATAAACAACAACTATAATGGGTATTCAAATTTTACTAATATCGGTAGTTAATTATTATTATTTACATTATCAATCACATATGGGAAATTCGGTATCTGTTCTGCAGGTTGTTTTACCAAGTTTTAAGTGTTAATTTATTTATTTTTCAATATTTTCCAAAAATACGAGTTATCATGGGCTTTATTAAGGAAAGGATGATTTAATTATGGGAAATGTGTGTGTTTCAGTAATCATTTCCTGAAGAAATAAAAGTTTCGACTAACATTTCGAAGTATAGATTTATTTTTCAATATTTTCCAAAAATACAAGTTATCATGGGCTTTATTATGGAAAGGCTAATTTAATTATGGGAAATGTGTGTGTTTCAGTATTCATTTCCTGAAGAAATAAAAGTTTCGACTAACATTTCGAAGTATAGATGAAAAGAATAGATATGACCGAGAAGCGAACCAGGATGGCTGAGATGGTTAAAACATCACCACGGATAGGTGGGAGACCTGGGTTCGAGTCCCGGTCCTGGTCATATCTTTTCTTTTCAAATAAAATATTTAAAAAATTATATCATATAACAATAAAATAAATTATAATAATATTTAATGACTTAAGTCAACAAGATCCAAAAATAACAGTAATTTTCAATTAACATTCTCCCTGTGTATACATCGCAAATTGCGAGAACACGGAGATATAGGATCAGTGAAAGGAAGGGATATGACTGACTGAGAAGCGAACCAGGATGGCTGAGGTGGTTAAAGCACCACCACGGATAAGTGGGAGACGCGGGTTCGAGTCCCGGTCCTGGTCATATCTTTTCTTTTCAAGTAAAATATTTAAAAAAATATATCATATAACAATAAAAAAATTATATAGATGATATATGTTTGTTGGAACGTTTATTTCCAGATAAAATGATTGTCAAAGTATACCCATGTCCCATAATTACATTATCTTTTATACATTAAAGCTCACGATTATATGTATTTTTGGAGAATATTAAAAATAAAACGAATGGAAAGTTAAAACTTGTTTTGACTCAATTCGAAGCGACAACCTTCGGAATAATTACCCGTTTATGAATATTCTATCTACCCTTCCGGTTAATAAATATTAGTAACGTAATCGATGTGGGTGGGGAGGAAAAACAGCTGGTTTTCGCTGATGACGTTTACTGGCTTCGATCAATACGCCACAGCTGGGTAACACACCGCTACGCTGGAAATGGAAAATGATAAACTGTTTTATGAAGAAAGGATACCCAAGAAAAATGTCACTCAAATCTATTTTACAAGTAAGAATATCTCATATTTTAGTATTGATTATCACATCGGTCGAATTCGTTAGTGATAATTACTTCGGACGAGCATTGTTTACATGTCTTATCAACACAACAATGTGTACTACAGGTTTAGTCTCATGACGACAATGGGAGTACTCACTGTTCCGTTGTTTCTGTGATGAATAGATTAATAAAATATTTCTTTACTAATCATACATTTTTCCCCTATTACTAAGTAAATAAATAATCGTGATGTAGAAAATTAGGTATATGAGTTTCGCTGTCAAAGAAAAAAATTATTTTAGTAAATTAAATGTAATTGAGTTCATGATCAGACAGATCAAGAATTAACGATTTTCTTTTTTTAAAAACATTAACATTATCAGTGAATGCCGGATTAAATAAAAACTAAATACACCAAATAGTGTTTACTCTTATTCCGTATTTACGCTAACCTCAGAAAAGTTTATTATTAAATATACTAATGCCAATATTAATTTCATTCTTAAAAAACTTATTTCATTATAAATTAAAAGTTATCTGCGAGTTATCTGATCATGAAAAGTTTAAATAATAAATGAGTGGATTAAGTACACAAATTGCCTGTTTGAATGATTTCAGAGTAGTACTTTTGTTAGCTTATAAGCATTTTATAGTTATTGTATTTCATAATTATGATTACCCATATATAAAATGAAAGAGGTTATATATGAGGGTTAAGGGATTAATGATAGATTACGAAGTTATAAACTAGTAAATGAAATTATGTATATATTAAATATGTCTTAAATATCTGACAGGTATTTTTGATTCCTGTTATAAATTTAGAGGCTTAGGTAAGGCTTTCAGGTTGTAATTACCGCCTAAGCAGTATTTTATCTCTCTTTTGAGCTTTTGCTATTATATTTATTTATTTTACATACACACACACACACACACACACACACACACACACACACACATATATATATATATATATATATATATATATATATATATATATATATATATATATATATAGCTATTTAGACAATTTACTACCAATTGGGTTTTATGCTTAATCCGAGCAACATCTAATTACTTAATAGTAGCAGATCTATTTATTATAAGATTACATAATTTTATTCCATATATATATATATATATATATATATATATATATATATATATATATATATATATATATATATAGAATAGAATAGAATAGAAATATAATTTTATTCTGGGACCAGGTCCCTATAGAATAACAGAGATACATATACATATTTAATTTTGTTCATCTCTGTTATTCTATATATATATATATATATATATATATGTATATATATATATATATATATATATATATATATATATATATATATATATATATATATGTATATATATGCATTGTTCTCGAGTTTCAGTCTTTCTTGAACTTCAAGAATGTTCAAGGATGTTCAAGGTCTAAGCTCGTATTATGCAAATTTAATTAATGCATAATGAAATAAAAATATAATAATCTAATACGATTCAACAATTAAATAAAACTGCTGTTCCTAAAAATAGATTACTTACTCATTGATCATAGCTATTGCAATATAATTATTTTATGCTATATTGCGAAGTAACTGATTAATGATAAACTGATTATGCTTGTACTATCATATATATTCGTATTGAAACCTCAGCAGTGGCGGATTTCGTTCAATATAATAGTTGTACTTTAAAAAAATATTGTTATAATTATTAACATATATAAACGAGAAACCAAAAAAAGAAATTTGCAAATGATCAACATTGCTCAGTTGACTGTATTTAGATAAGTTTATTTTTTCTGGATTTTGAATGAACTTTTTTTTATTATCCATATATTTACGTTTAACTTTTGGAACTTCGTTGTTCGTGGCTAATTAATTAATGCTTAACGAATTATCGTCAAAATTAGATCTGTTGTTTAAACCTTTTTTTTGTACTAGGGCCAACCAATAAAGAATATATTAACATTTATAAAAAAAATATTACAAGTACCTCGAAAATTCAATGTTTGAATGGAAAGATAGATTACTGCAGAAGTTGGCGTAGTTTTTAATTTATATCCTCTTAAGAATTAATTGAACATCCTTGAGTCACTTATTCGTCTGTTCGAGTCATTAAGCCAAAAATAGTCATTGCTGTTATTACGTATAAAAGCAATCACCTCAACTACAGCCAATTTCAACCGTTAGAAAAATTTATATATCAAAATTATTTGTCATAGATTTGACTGGTTTCGGTATTAAGGCTTTTCTCCGAACTTAATTATCCAAACTAAATATTATTAATATTCATTACAGATCTACATACTTATGATGAATAAACAAACAGGAAATATCTTACTGAGTGGTTAGGAAAATCGAGTCTCAATCTTTCAATAGTCAATAGTTTTAATTGGTCTATTATCTATAAAACAGTTTTTTTTTTTTATAAATAATTGACATTTAATAATAATAAAGTCTTTATTTATTCTGAGACAAGTCCCTTTAGAATGACAATACAAGTATTTTGTGTACTGTGGAGAATCCATTATAGTACATAATTATAGGCATATCACATGATCATAGTTGTTAAAATAACAGAAAGAACATGAGTGAAACTATTGTTTTGATATTTTAATAAACCTTTGATATCTTTCTATAGATACTAAAAGTTTATTTATAAGTTATTGTTGCTTTTTTCAACAAATTCAACTGTAATCACAAACCTTTTTTATTTATAAAATCTTCTATTTATAGAATCTTCCAACTGCTAGGTTAGTCGTACCCAACTCTATAAGTAGAATTTTTTAGTACCTGACCTTTCATTTGGTTGAGGAATAAACTTAAACATAAATTATTTACGAAATTACTTAATTCTTATAATTCAATAATGATATGAAACCAATTTTTTTATTTTTTTTATTTCTTGCTGTTCCACTAGTTTTTCAGTTGTTATTTTTAGAATTTTTGAAAACTGAAATACACTAACTTGTGATTTTTTCAGGGTATGTTGAAGAAATGATTTCTTAAAATTTTCTAGTCTTTCTTACTTTATGGCAATTTTTAATAATTTCAGATATACTTAATGTACCAACATGAATATGTTCACAACATTTTTCTTTTAATTTTTATTTTGTATAGAGCTTTGTTTTATTGTATATAGTTTTATTTGCTGACGAGCAACGAATCCTTTCCATTTATCTATAAGGATATCTAGAAAAGTTTTCTACTAATTTTTCATTGATACAAATTTTTTGGTGAACGTTTATAACGTCGTTATGGCTAAAAAAAAGTGAAATAATTAATTTATGTTTACGATTTTTCAATATTTTAATATTTGTAATTACTGGATAACGAAAAAATCAATAATAAGAAAATAAAAATAAAAAGTCTGGAAGGAGATTCAATACGATCTATAAAAACATTTATATATTTCTAAATTTTTATTGGATTAATTGAGTTTGGTCCCTAAAATGTGTTATAACTTCATATAATATATATTTGACTATATAAATCGTATATGTACACATCTGTGGTACCGACATAAAAATCAACAGTCACACATATCTATAGAATAATTTACTAATACATTTAAATTTATTTTGTATTCCCTAAATGTTTTAATGCGATAAAAAAAAAAAAAACCTGTATTTTATTTGGTTATTTCAGGTTGTTTCAAAGTCACGGTATTACCATTCAGCATCAGTAATGATAAATAAAAATTTTTATTCTAGAAAGCGACCTCGGTTAAGCGTACATAAAGTAGGCTAGACCTACGAAAATTATTATTTGTAAATTACCGTATAAAATTATCATTACTCTCAATTATTTAAAATTGATTTGTCAATGGCTGAAACATTTTGCCTTTTTTTTAAGAATAATTATGAACCTTGGGCCGCGTTCACACTAAGGCTAATATCATTAGCGATATACGATACGCGAGACGCACAGACAGTCAAACGAAATCTAAAAGGAGACGACAAAAAAAAGGTTCATATCCGCGCGGTAGCCCAACATATCGCAAGTTACATATCTTTCACAACTACTTTTCGATCTCCTCAGCGATCAGTATCGTTCGATATTTGGAGCCAATAAACCTCGAAATCTTCCTCAATTGATCATTTTTGTAACTGAAGCAGTGAAAATTGGGTACACACTAAACGTCAGTGGCCCAGGCCACGCCGATTTATTATATATTCCTTACAATTTATCACCTATATTACATTGCCTTAGTGTGAACGTGGCCTAGGCTTAGGCTGTTATTATCTTCTCGTCTTCCCCTCTTATTCTCAGCTTGAAATATTGGGCCATACAAATCGCTGAGGAGACCGACAAGTTGCACTCCGAGAGATATCTCACTTCCCATATTTTTGTGTATGAACATCTTCTATCATTTCCCTTTAGACTTTACGATTCTGTGTGTGTAATGAGGGAACATTCTGTGTGTGTCGTATATGGTATATCGATTACGATATATCACTGATCTTATATCGCCGCAGTGTGCTTATGACCTAATAACTAACATAGCGGCTGTCGATTAAGCTACAGCATCAATTAATTTGAAATAATATCTCGCTAGGAGTGACACTCGAATAGCTGCAAGTCCAAAAACAATTAACACACATTTTATTTTATTTCTGTTCTTTCCAGATCACTTGTCGTGAAGCATATCCTATTCTGAAACACAAGATGGCGGAGGCGCGATGAACATCGCTACTCTTGTTTAAATGGTCTCATGGTTGATATCTTGGTAAGACCGTTTTTGATTTGAAAAAAAACTGATAGATAACCCAGATGAAAAGTTGATTCCTTAACCCTATGCGCTACAATTCTTTATTAATATATTCCAAGTGATTGCTTTACATATTTGCTTTAATACCCCATTCAATTAGTATATGGTAGTTTATTTTCAACCGAATAAAGTGGTATTATTTATGTACAGTCTCGTTATAAAACACACCTGTACACCTGAACTTTATTTATAGTACAGTGTAAAAAAAATCTAAAAATAATCAAAACCTATGCAAGCCTAACGATGTAGCTAGAAATAGTTCACCTCTCCCCCCCCCCAACGTTCCTCATAAAAACTAAGGACTAAACTATAAAAGTATAAACATTTTTATCCACAACAGGGATTCAAATTTGATGGCCCTTTTTCATTCCAACATTGTCCATCTTTTTTTATTGTTTAAATTTATTTATTGAGATTTACAACTGTATTATAACAATTCAACAAGTACATAGAATGAATGGCACTTAATGGGATGAGATAAAATAAGTAGATAAACTATCCACTGGTAGTGCTCAAATGATAAATCTATAAATGTAAAATGCTTTGCCCTGAATGACTGACTGACGGATCAACGCACAGCCTAAACCGCTGATCGTAGAGACCTGAAACTTGGAGGGTGTATTCTTTGTATGACGTAGGCATCCGATAAGAAAGGATTTTCCAAAATTCGACCCCTAAGGGGGTGAAAAAGGGGGAGCAAAGTTTGTATGCTTGCTCACGTGTTTCTTACTCGCAAAATCTACATATTTTCGCTGAAAGAAACAAATCAAGTAAATTACCTACATATGCACATTATTCTAATCCTTTCTGTTTTAATTTCTCGCTGCTGCCCTACGACAAATGAAACGGTTATACTAAGTAATCCTTTTCAGTAAATTCAATAACATTACATACTCATCCTTTGCTGACACGAACAAGAGTAAACTTCTGTCCGTACCGTGTGTTAATCAGTGTCAATGTATATTTCACGGCTGTGCTGATCCGTCTGTGATGAAATTTGATCTGGATAATCTCAAATCTAGGGAAGGACATAGGCTACTTTTTATCAAAATTTTTAGAAATCCATATGAAATTATTTTCTTTAACCGGAATAATTAATTTGATTAAATAGTAAGTTTCACGTACCTTATTAAGGTATACACTGCACGTATGTTTATTATACCCTCCGTAGTCGTTCTGATCGTAGTGCCATTTAATAGCATTCCATTGCATAGATCTGAGAAAGTGTTGTATTTTGATTCCATCCTACACAATAAACTCCCTTGAAGCCCGTGTACAAGACATAGCAGAAAAAAAATTAACTGAACACTCAAACTGAAAGAACAAGCAAAATGCTCAAGTATTATAGGTATTCAGTCCTGAGAACCTTAGCTATTCCCTATATTTTCAACAAAATCCTTTTAATGTTTACTTGACATTGAACAGTCAATAATCTTATTATTTGAACTACTGTACCAAAGATTATATGAGGATTCTCATTTCAAACCCAGTTAAATCCGTTTTTGAAATTTGTTCACGAGAGCAAAAAACCTCGAAGAATTCAATTTCTCCCAAGTATATAAAAAAAGACAAATCAAAATTAATATCTTTAATGCACTGTTAAATCCAATAAATACACATATTTAAAATTTTTAATTGGAACATGAGCATATTGCCATTGGAGATATTGATACTAGTCCGCTTCTGGTTGACAGGGAGGCCTGCAAAAAAGTAAATGTATTCAAGTACCTGGGTTCTTATTTGTAGGCTACCGGGTCGTCTGAGCATGTCGTCAGAAGAAAGATGGAGCAAGCCCGGAAGCCTACCCGAATGCTACATCCTGTTCTCTGGAATTCAGAGATACCTAGAGAAAATAAACACTGTGTTTTTACAACCATAGATGAAACCATCCAGGCATATTCCCTAGAAACCAGGACTATGAGCTCCCGTCTGAACTCAAAGGTGCAAGTGGTTGAAATGGATTTCTGGAGGGGGTACTACCGTGTCACCAAGCTGGATAAAGTAAGAATGTTGGCCAAACCGAGTACTGGATTGGGTTCCACTAGGGAGGAGAGGACGCAGACGGCCAAGAAGTAGGTGAATGGAGGGAGTACAGGAGGAGATGGCTGGCCAAGGTCTTCAAGAAGAGGATTGGATGGATCGAGAGGCATGGAGCTCTGCTCTGACAAGTTATAGGCAGCCCTTGTCGGAACGCCAATAAAGTAAAGTAAGTAATTGGATCATCAGAATTCGTGGAAATGTCGTTTTTTTGGTTGAATCTAACTGGATTTGGAGTGAATGACCATTTTCTATCACCAGATGTTTATGCTGTTTTGAGGTGGAAGGCTAGATTCATTATATAATTTACATTGGCTTTAGCGGTCTTGGAGCTGTGAGATTCTGGCAGTAGAAAGATTTCAGCCAATATTTTCTTTATTTGAAAAAAATCAAGTTTTGAAAAAAAAAATGGATTTATCATGGTTGGAAATGATATACCTCAAATGCACTTACGATCTGGAAAAGTAAAGTGGTCAAGGCTCATAGTTCTGAGAGCCTTAGCTATTGCCTATATTTCCGACAAAGCCCTATTACAGTGTGGAACATATTTACATTAATTAGACAAAAATCTTATTATTTAAACAAACTTATAATTTAAACGACTATCTGCATTTACGGCCTGGAAAAGCAAAATACTCAAGCATCATAGGTTTTAAATCTTCAACCTCAGCTGTTTCCTAGATTTCTAAGTTTTGACGTCAAGACTATACACTGTTCGAACTTTCTAAATCTCATTGGTATGTAATCAAAATTCTGTGGTTTAATCCTAATTATGTAGATAGCATCCCTGTTATCCTCCTCGTAGGTTATAACGGAAGTTATTCCACATTCTTTTGAGAAATAAAAAAAATTCACAAAAGTCCTAGTATTCCACAGGAGTCCCTGGCTTCCATATCAATAAAGAGATTGAGCGAATAGCTAGGAACTTGTGGGCTGGGATTTCCCCAACATAGGAGGGGGTTGCTGCTGAACTTGATTATAAATACTGTCAGGACGAGTCACAAATACAAATAAGTATAGAGGCTACATTGCAGAAACACATGCATATTAACGGTAAGGAACCATTTACGCTTCTAGACTTAAATTTGCAGGTCCTTGTAGTGAAGCGATATTGAAGTACGTTACATAACTAGTCATAGCCTCTCTCTCCTGTTCTGCTCTCTCTGCCGACTAAAAATTACTTTTGATGCGCCTGGAAGATACAACGGATTCCTATTAATTAGGATGAATGCTACATAATATATAAAAGGCAGTAGAGAAACTGCTCACTGAGCGTACTCAAATAGCAAATTCAACTTAAAAGGTCACGAGACCATCTTCAATTTTCAAACATCTTGTACTGGCAATTGAAGAGATAGCTAGTAGGAATGCAGTTTGTAATGAAATGACTGAAATCAGGAAATCTAACTTTAAAAAAAATCATAATTCTCAGGCAATAATGTGAAGCTTTTTCTCTTATTCCTATTATACACATCATTAAAATTATATCATAGATCATTATTATGAAAAATATTAATTGAGTATATTAATAGTATTGGCGTGTGCTGTTTCAGGTGGGATGCAGAATATGGAACTTTGGTGTAGTAAGCGTTTTAGTGTTGACGGTGTGCAACATTCTGCTGATGCTGAAGCTCCTCCACATCGAGCGATCCGAAGGTGGGCAGGCCGGACCTAGGCCAGTTCCTCCACTGCCGCCTGTCATCGTCGACGCCTTCTTCCCCCACAACATCACCCCTGTCTTCGACATGAACATCCAACTCGGCCATTGGGACAATCGGAGGATTCTGAAGATGATCGATCACGCGCTTGTCGGCACCTTGTTCGATGAGCTGTCGAAAAGGTATTCTGTTTGCCTTGCCACTCAAAGCTCTCTGGAGAAGCTCCACTCGCTAGTTCAAGTGGCAAACCATTGGAGAGGTCCCATATCTGCCGCTCTGTTCGCAGCAGGCGATGAAGAATTCGGCCTTCTTCAAGGTATTATTTCTTACGAATTAATTCAGTTTATTAATATTGTTTATTGAAAAATTATTTATTATGAAGAATAGTCATATCGTCGATACAAATGCAAAGTATCGAATGTGAAAAACCGTTTTCTTATTAATCTGTTAAGGGACAAAAACGACAATGATGTACGTAAAATGCGTTTGAAGACATGCACTGATTTGAACGAATCTTCAAATAGTTTTTTTCACTTCCCTGAAAAGTAATGTCAAAAGTAATGCCGATAATTTGCATTTGTATCGACGACATATAGACACAAACCTACAAGCTATTTAAAGCGCCTAGTCTAATCAAGTAAATGAAATACTACGAATAAATAAACAATTTTTTGGGGCATTCCCTAATGAAATGAAAACAAAACAAACAAGCAGGACTGAAAGCTATTAAAATTGACAATGGACTGAAAGCAATGGACAATGGACTGGAATCATTGGATATTAGGACTGAAAGCATTGGGCCTTATGACTAAAAGCATTTGATATTAGGACTGAAAACAATGGAAAATCGACTAAAAGTAATGGTAACGTACTGAAAGCATTGGATATTAGGGACGAGAGCATTGAATAATAGAACTGAAACCAAATATAATAAGTACGGACTGATAACAAGCAATGGACTGAAAGCGTCGGATATTAAGACTGAAATCAATAGGGAATGGTCTGGAAGCAAAGGATATTAGGACTTTTTTATATAACCTTTATTTTCCAGATCGGCTATTCCTAGCCTTACATGTTTTTTTTTTAAGTAATGAATTTTAAACTTTAACAAAAGGTAAAAGTGTGGGTTTCGTCTCATGCAAGAGACGAAACCCCCCTAACTGTACATTATTTGTAAGAGAAGTTATAAATATATTGTAGCTTTTTTTTTCATATAAAATAATTATAATGTAATAACAAACAATGTAATAAAAAACAGATATTAGGACTGAAAGCAATAGAAAATAGACTGCAAGGATAGAAAATGTACCAAAAGCATTGGGTATTACAACTGAATGCATTGGACAATCGATTGAAAGCAATTGACAATGGACTTTTAGGTTTTTTGGTAACTTTTGAATATAAATAATAATAAGTCTTTGGTATTTTTAAATAAGTATTTTGATATGTAGCGATACACAGTACACAGAATGATTCACTATCACTTTTATAACTAGAAAGGTTCTTCTTCAAACTCCTTAAGGCTTCTACAGACTGAAAGAAATGTACAATAGACTAAGAGCAATTCACAATGGACTGAAAGTAACGGATAACGGATTGGAATCAGTAGATATTAGGACGGAAAGCATGGGATATTAGTACTAAATAAAGGCATGAGATCGTAGGAATGAAAGCAATAGACCATGGACTGAATTAGGGCTGAAAGACTATGATATTAGGTATGAATGCATATGCTATGAGAACTGAAAGTAATGCACAATGGACTGAAATTATTGGTTATTAGGACTAAAAACATTGGACTATGGAGAGGAAGCAATGGATAATTGAGTGAAAGCACTGAATAATGGACTGAAAACAATGGATAATGGACTGAAAGCAATTTACAATGGACTAGAACCAATGGATAATGGACTGAAATCATTGGACATTGGGACTGAAATTATTGGATATCAGGGCTAAAAGCAATGGCCAATAAACTGAAAGCACAGGATGTTGGGACTAAATGAATTGGGCATTAGGACTGAAACAATTGAATATTAGAACTGAAAGCATTGATTATTAAGATCATTGGGGGAAATTGCTGATATCCTTCCAGCACTACACAACTGCTAGCGATGCAACTAGCAAAATATGTTCAAACA
This sequence comes from Arma custos, assembly GCA_037127475.1. Taxonomy (NCBI): domain Eukaryota; kingdom Metazoa; phylum Arthropoda; class Insecta; order Hemiptera; family Pentatomidae; genus Arma; species Arma custos. The sequence continues at coordinate 60,134,259 of CM073761.1, forward strand.
AAATGGCATATAACTTTATTAAACAACCCTACCCTTAAGATATCCTTAAGCCGCTGCGAAATACTATATCCGATTATATCATTCCTTAAAAGTTGGTTTTATATCTTAAACCGCTGTCTCTAGTAATTGGTTTTTGAACAAAATGGTTTTAAACATTAGGTGACGTATTGCTTTTATGAAAGGCGATGCAAATCGTTACAAAACTTTGAAGGAGTTCTTTTAATTAGAGACAAAAGAAAGATCTAAAAAGAATGAGTGAATTTATTATTTATTCCAATAACAGTCCAAAATTATACAAATAAGATAATTTTTAGTTCATTATTTAGCTGTATTACTTACTATGCTCCAATATAATTATTTTCCTATGTTTGTTTGAGGTTACATTGATTACCTGCGTCATTGCTATCCCGCTGTGCGGGACAGGGTTAGCTTCCACCTGGCGTTCCCCTGGGACAGGCTTCCTTCGAAGAATCAACCGGTTAAAAGAGACAGCAAGCTGGATTGCCTTCATCCAGAAGTGTCTCTTCATCAACTGCTCAAGCACCGTTCCTCCGATCTGCTAAGATGGCGTCAAAAGAATCCGTATCCTCAAAACCACCTGAGGAATTTGGCCAGGAAAAATTGCCAGACTTCTCGGGTATTCCTTACTGATGTTGACATTATACCCAGCTTGGGTATGGCGGACGGCCTAGAAGTTTTTATAAAATCAGACACCTGCACGTCGCTGTGCGCTTATGTGATACCCACTTACGAAGTTGATGATAGGGTCCCTTTTCCAAGGAATAAATCTGAACTCATCAGACTCAAGGGCAGAGGACTCGCAAGGCCCTTTCACCACAAAGTGTTCATTTATAACCAGTACGCCACAAATTTTTCAAGGTGTGTGTAAATTGCATAGTTTTATATGTTTTTGTCTTAAAATTCTGCTCACTATAAATAAAAGATATCATTTGAAGACTACTGGGGAAGAACGAAATAACTCACTTTTTCCTAAATGTTCAGGAGGCAAAATGAACCTCGGAATCCGTATCATCAGCACAGCAACACTGTTCGGATAAACTAGTTTTTCCCATTTAAGGACATACTTTTTTCAGACTTTGAACTTCTTTATCTTCTGTATTTACCACACCATCGTGTGCGCCTTAGAAAAATCTATCAGAAACCACTGCTTTGAGAAAATAAAATCTAATTACCTAGTTTTTCCCCTGTAGTCTTCGTTTAATGATATTATTCGATTCAATTCTTGTTGTCTAAATACGATAGTCTGTTACTGAGAACCGCCTTTATAGGAATATGTTTTCAATACACGTTCAAGTTTAATTAAGAAAGAAATCGTTTATGGAAAATTAATTTTTTGGTAAATGGTAACGAAAATCTTGCATTTTTTCGCGAAGCCAGTCAGGATAGCTGAAATTGAGGCTCTACTGTACCTCAGAATAATTTTCTAATAAAAAAAAAATCAAATCTTGATTTTATGCAGAATTAGGCAGAAAAATATATGTTAATGCCAATCCGTGATATAGTCGATTTACTTTAGAGATCATGTTTCAATATAACATCGTTAATATTATTTTTTTTTATATTTTGCTTTTAGGTGGGAGCAAGACCAAACGAGGAACCAAGTTCATATCAGCCACGGGGTAACGAACTTCGAATTTTTATACGAGCCATTTTACATTGCTCATGACAATGTTCCTCCGCATGACGAAAGATTTATTGGTTATGGATTTACACGTAATACTCAAGTGAGTCAAATAATGATAATCTATACATATAACATGCTTTGTCCTGAATGACTGACTGACGGATCAACGCACAGCCTAAACTGCTGATCCGCAGAGACCTGAAACTTGGAGGGTGTGTTCTTTGTATGACGTAGGCATCCGATAAGAAGGATTTTCCGAAATTCTTCCCTTAAGGGGGTGAAAAGTTTGTATGGGACAACGTGATTCCTTGGTCCAATCTACTTCAAATTTTGCATTAACCTTTTTTAACAGAATTGATGGAATACGTGTTTCGTATTTTATCGAAATTCGTCCCCTAACGGAGTTGAAAAGGGGTAGAAAGTTATTTTAGCGGTGATTTGCTTCAAAGTTGATATCAATACCCCTTAGTGCTTTTGATTTAAATTAAATTTTATTTTGACACATGTTTGAAACCTCAATCTGATTTTATTCAAAAAAGGTTGAACTCACTTAAAAACATTAGGTTTTTAGTTTTACTTGTAAAAATATCTGTGTTTTATTTGTTGTGTATATCTAATAATACTTATAGTTTTCTTTTAGTTTGTCTTAGAAGTTTAATTTAGTGTGTATTGTTTTTCGCATTTTCTTTTACATTTTTTAAATTATTCTGTGTCTAATTTTAAAAATGGGAGCAGAGTTGGTTAACATCAATGGGAAATTAATAAACCTTACTATTGTACCAATAGTGGAGGATAGCGCATGCCTTTTCCGTACGCTTTCTTATTTGTGGTACCAGACTGCTCAATGGATATTCGTAAAGAAATTGTGTGTCATCTGAATTGGGATGAATTTGCTGTTATGTCTCATGACCGCCTTGGCAACAATCATGGGAGAAAAGAAGAGTATACATTAGATATTTTACAACACTCTACACATGGCGGTTTCTGCGAGTTAGTTGTAAAAATATCCTAATATACTACTTTAATATACTAATTAAAAATCCTAATACAGCCATTTTCGACTTCTACGAGGACGTAGTCGCGGGCAAAAGTATAGTAATATAATATAACACAGCATTACATTCTATTAACTTATACAATACATTTTTACGTATAACAAGTCAAAACGATTAATAAGAGTAGAGTGATACCTATAATAAACCTTTACCACGACAGCTCATGAAGGATCTTGGCTTTAGTAAATGATGGAGACTATACTTGCTTCTAAGGCACGGGTTGTGCAGTGATGTGATTTGGCCTAGAGCCACTTAATGGGGAATATTAAGGGAAAATTAAGGGTACCCACTTTAGAGAGGCTTGGTGAGCCCTGGAAGGGTCCAACAGGGTTCATCCATGGCTGTTAAAAGATTAAATCATTTATCTGCCAAACCAGGATTTGAACTCGGGCCCGCTCCCCGCCTATAATGAACAGATGCCATAATTGTATACTAAATATGTGAAACTGGAACTAAAAAAATAAAATTTGCACAGCATTGCTCAACTAGTTTAGCACCACCCTACACCAACGACCTTCATATCCCTTTCGTACTTGATCTCTGCCTGCCGGCAGAGGAAAATCGTTTCTCTCATCCGATCCCATGTCCTCAAACAAAAATAAAAATATTTTTTTTTTTAAATTTATTTATTGATATCTACAACTGTATTACAATAATACAACAAGTAAATAGGCTAAGTGATATATAATGACATAATAATGAAATGTAGAGAAACTACCCCCTGGTAGTACTCAAATCAAAGTTCAAGTAAGGAGGTCTCGTGGCCATCTTCTTTTCAGACGCCTCGGAGGATTATCGGAAATTGAAGAGGAAGCTAGGTTTGAAACTAGAGGGTTTGAGTGGTAATGAAGTTTGTTATGAAAGGATAGATACCGGGTTCGGGCCAAATCAGCAACAAAAGGGACATTAAGGTCGTTATGGATGAGTTTATTCTTAACAAAATAAGGAGCATTGAGGATTTTACGAAGGATCTTGGACTGTAAGGATTGGATACGAGAGGAATTCGATGGCTTAGTGGCCCCAAAGCTCTACTCCGTAAGTCCAAATAGGTCGTATGATGGTCATGTAGATGAGTCTTTTGTAGTTAATTGGGAGCTTAGAACGTTTGTCTAGTAAGTGTTGAAGTAGCCTGAAACGTCGTGCGGTTTCTTGTCTTTTCAGTCTTGTATGAGGATTCCAGGTTAATCGTTTGTCAAGGTGCAACCCTAAGTATCGGATCTGTTCTACAGGCACCAGAGGGATATTATTAAAGGATACTGTAGGGCAGGAAGTCATTGGTTTACGACGTAAGGTAAAAGTGATTTGATGCGATTTTTGAGAATTTATTTTAATTCTCCAGTTTTGACACCATTCTTCAAGATCAGTGATATGGGATTGGAGGCTTTGGGATGCAATAACTGGATTGGTGTTGACTGATAATACACATGTATCATCAGCATACGTGGTAAGGATAGTATTAGGATGAGTTGGGATGTCAGCTGTATAAACTGTATATAGGATTGGACCAAGGATACTACCTTGAGGAACACCAGCAGATTGGGAAAAGAGGGACGAATAGACATTGTTATGGTTTACTTGGAAAGTTCTATTTGTGAGATAGGATTGTAGGATGAGAAAGTATGTAGAGGGTAGGAATTTGCGGAGTTTGTAGAGCATGCCCGGATACCAGACTCGGTCAAAAGCCTGTTCCACGTCAAGAAAGACTCCCGAACAATATGATCCACGTTCTAATGCAGAGGAGACCACATCTACCACACGATGGCATTGCTGAATGGTGGAGTGGGATGCTCGGAATCCAAACTGGTGATCTGGTATTATGTGATTTGCATCATGGATGGGGTACAATCGTTTAAGGATGAGCTTTTCTAGGATTTTACCCATGCAAGGTAAAAGAGAGATAGGACGGTAAGAGGATGGGTATTCTGGTTTTTTTTTAGGTTTGGGTATCATTTTTACAATGGATAATTTCCAGAGGTCAGGAAAATATGTGGAGCGGAGTACAGCATTATATATATAGGTAAGGAATAGAATGGCTTTTCTAGGAAGGTGTTTTAAGATATGAATTGTGATGAGGTTGTGCCCAGGAGCTTTGCGGGAAGGTAATCTGTGAATAATGTTGGATATTTCAGAAGGATGGAACGCTTTGGGTGGAAGGGACATTTGGAGGGGAACATCCAACTCTTCTTTTATATATTCAATGTGAGTTGGGCTAATGACATCAGGATGTGGATGAAAGATTTTGGAAAGGTATTGACCGAATAACTGTGATTTTTCTCCGTCAGATCTTGTCCAGTTATTTGATTCAGTAAGGAGTGGATGATTAAATTCATTGAACTTCAGGGAGTTTTTTGGTGGTCATCCATAATGTTTTGTCGGTGGTTGGAAGATTTTCAGTCCAGGTAATTAATTTTTGAATTTTGAACTTCTTGATTTCTGCTTTTAGTTTGTTAGTTAATTTTGTATAGATTGTTTTATCTGCTGGATATCGAGTTCTATGCCACTTCGATCTTGCTCTGCGTTTTTCTCTTAATAAGATACGAATATGCTGTGGCAAATCAGTCTGTTGATAGTTATTAATTGTATGATTTGTGATGTTATCATGCAAACTGTTTTTGATTGATGTTGTAAGTTTTTCTATGGCTGTATCAATGTCTTGTTTTGTCTTAAGTGAAATTTTTAAGTCCAGTTTGTCCTCCAAGTCATAACAGAAATCGTCCCAGTTAACACGTCCTGTAATCAATGTGGGAAGGGAAGGCTTGGGAGCGAAACTTGAGTGCAAGAAAAGGAGGACTGGACTATGATCTGATGAGAGGTCATCCAATGATTCAATATCGGCTTGTGCGGGGGAAATCTGGGATGTAACAAATATGTCAAGGATATCGGGACGTTTTTTGAGGGATGTAGGCCAATAGGTAGGATTTTTTGGGGCAAGGATTGAGTAGCTCTTTGAGGATGAAAGAGAAGATAGAATATTTCCGCGGGAGTTGGATGTTCGACAACCCCATCGTTGGTGTTTAGCATTGTAGTCTCCTCCAGCAATGAAACGCGGCCCAAAAGATTGGAATAGGGAATCTAAAAGGTTATGAGAGATGGAACTACCGGGAGGACAGTATATAGCTGAAAGTGTGATATGGAAAGGGCGTGATGTTATGGATACTGATGTTGATTGAATAGCATCAGTTGGAGTGGAAGGAACAAGGGAATGAGATAGAGTTTTGTGAATGAGAATGCAGGATCCAGCATGTGAAGTGTTGTCTGGGTGGTCTGATCTGTAAGTGACGTAGTCCCGTATATAGAAATGTGTACGTTGAGTGAAGTGAGTTTCAGTCAGCAAAGCTATATCTATTTTTTTGTCATGAAGAAATATGTCTAGTTCGTCACAGTGATTGAGTAGGCCTTTTGCATTCCACAAAAGGATAGTTAAGGGCTTTATACTCATCGTGGGAAATTAAATGGAACTTCGGTAAGAAGTCTTGTGAATAGGACGATGAGTGGTTTGATGATGTCCTGAAGGTCTCTCAGGAAGGAAGACAGGATAAAGTTTATGTCTGTTGGATGGTGGACTGAATTTACATCTGGAGGTTGGGGTGGATAATTTATCTGGAAAGGAGGGTTGGCTTGGAGTTGAATCTGTGGAGCTGGATTTATTTTTGTACTATTTTGATTTAGGGAATTCATTTGAGGGTTCTGACTGGATGGGACCGGATTTTTTTGTTGTGGCGGCAATTTGACCCGTAAAGGTTGATGATAGGGAGGAATTTGCTGACGTGGAGGTACAGCTGTAGAATGGGATGTCTGGAGCTTGGATTGGGAGGTCTGAGTTTTGTTAAGGGAAGTCTGAGGCTTGAGTTGAGAGTTTTGAGGCGCCCGACTCCGAGGCTGCTGCAGATTAGTTGTAGTGCTGTTGTCTTTTCGTTTCTCTGTGGACGTTGTAACAGTAGTTTGTTGTAGTTGTAATGACGCTTTCGGCAATTCAGGGAAGATTTTGACGTTGTCAACTTCAGGTGCCTGAGTAGTAGTCCTCTCTAATCTACTATCTTTTATTTTAAGACTTCTCTGGCGATGAACGGTTTTATAGACCGCACAGCCTCTATAGTTAGCGGGATGATCTCCGCCACAGAGGGCACATTTTGCAGGTTCGGCGTTGGATTTCTGGCAAGTGTCAGTTGGGTGTGGACCTGCACCCTTGACGCACCTGGCTTCGTGATGGCAATACCTCTTAGTATGGCCCAAATTTTGGCATTTAGTGCATTGCACTATGGTTGTTCTTTGTTTCGGCTGTTCGAATTGAACAATAGAATATACGAGTCTTGAGACTTGAAAAATTTCCTCATTATTGCGAGCTGGTTCCAAATCCACGAAGAATAATGGCAGTGGATATTTCTCTATATCTGGGTGTAATACGCATGAGACGTTTCTCACGTTGTGACCTATTTCTTCTAGGTCTTTCTTAATTGCTGACGTAGGGGTGGATGAGTGCAACCCTCTCAACACCACTCTGTATGATTTGTCCTGTTTCAATTGATAACAGTGAAAATCATATTGTTTCACAGTCAGATGATCTATGAGTTTTTTGTAAATGTCTTTATTATTAGTGTTTATTTTGATGTCATTCACTCTAGAATAACAACTAAAATTTGTCTGGCCAATCAATTCGGCAATTTCTTGACCGAAGGCATAGAAATTATTTATTTTTGATACGTAGATCGGTGGTGGCTTCGGGTCAACGAATCCCTGGTTTTCCTGTTTAGGAGCTGGATTATTTGTAGAATTACCACTAGTTGAGGCTATTGGTGGTTTATTTTCCAGACTGTTTGTAGATTTTTTGGCTGCAGTTGTTTTACTGCGAGTTTTAGGGCGCACTGATACCTCAATGTTTTGTGCGGGTGTCTTTTTTAAAGTTGTCCTGTTTTTTTTTTTTATTGGGAGAGTTTCCGGCCGAGCCCGGTGCAGACTTTCTCTCCCTCTTCTGTATTCGTCTTGTTAAATACTGTGAGTCCGTCTCACTTATTTCAGAGAAAGGAGTCTCTTCTTCCGACACATCACTACACGATTTGTCAACATCCATTGTCTATTAATTAATTATAAAAAGAGAGAAAGAAAAAAAAATATATACATATAAAGATATATATAAATAATTAAAAATAAAATCTTAACCCTAAATCATATACATACATCCTGCACTGTACTGTAGTTAAATAATAATTAATTTAAATTAATTGATTTGAAAAAAAAGAAGAAAAAAAAAAGTTGCCTCTCGTGGGATTCGATCGGGATCAGAAGAGCCACGTACCAAGCCTTGGCCTTGAACTTGTGGCGACTTTGTTAAGTCCTGTAAGGATTAGTTGCCACGTTGCTGCCTTAGCAAACGCACACCAGTTAATAAATGTCTATTTATAATAGTCACTCACCTCACAATCCTTGATTAATAAACTATTGTTAATAAACTATAATCCTACACATTTTCAGTTGTAGCTGTTCAATTGTTCATCAATAAATGGTAACAAATGCGGAGCGTCATTAACAGTGAACTGTGTATGCGGCCATGACACTTGATACTATCAAAAATATTTAAAACTCAAAAAAATTGACCAATAATTTTAAAAAATAAAAAAAATATTTAGTTTACCATTCAGGGCTGAATACTTGTTTTGAAATATTTCCAAAGGGGTAATGCATGATTTTTCTTTGGTTTCATCAAAAAAATAATATGATTCTTTTTCTTAATTTCCATCTTTTTTTTTAAATAAAACTATTTTTTTGTTTTATTCCAACAGGTATACGAAATGTTTGTGGCTGGATATCAATTTTTTGTACTGTCACCTGTTTTTACTGTGCACTGGGGCCTACAGCAGAGAAAAGGACGGCCTTCTTGGAGAGAAAGACAAAATGCTAACAATCGTAAAATTTTCGAACAATTCAAAAGAGAAGTATTCGCAAGATATCACAAGGACCCTTTGAACATGGTACTCCATCATGGGAAAGATGGACAGACGGCCAAATCATAATAAATATATAAAAACTATAAAAATTTTGTTTATAATGTTACTTGCAATATCATTGGTGTTTAAAATATCACTTTATCACTATGTGCTGTGGTTGACCTAAGTATATTTACGAGAAATAAAATGTTTTTTATATATCGTTTTTCATATATTTTTAAGTTTTCATTTATTATCCCATTATTTTTATTTTATTGTTGATCTCCTTTTATAGTTTAGTCAGTAATGTTGCCGATGATAGACTCCTCAATTTACGTTATACATTTTCGAAATGTTATTTATATACCTATATATATATAAAGACTATGGAGAAAAATACATGAGGATATAATCTTTTAGCAATAATTTGAAATTCTATTCATTAAGACGACCAAAGTAGACTTCTGTGTTAAATGAAATATTGGAATTCCGTAAGGAGTAGTGGATATGACAGTAGTGGAAGAACAGGATTTCATTAATCAGGAATGTAGGCCTTCTAAGAGCCTGAATACAATGTAAAAAGTCGATAATTTTTTTTAACTAAAAGAACCTCATACAAGACTGAAAAGACAAGAAACTCCTCGACGTTTTCGCCTACTTCAACATTTACTGGACAAACGCTCAAAGCTCCCAATTAACTACAAAAGACTCATTTACAGGACAGTTATCAGACCTATTTGGACATACGGAGTTCAGCTTTGGGGCTCTACTAAACCATCCAATTCATCTTGTATCCAATCCTTACAATACAAAATCCTTCGTAAAATCCTCAATGCTCCTTATTATGTCACAAACATACTCATCCATCATGATCTTAATATCCCATATGTAGCTGATTTGGCCCAAACTAGATACCTATCCTTCCATGAAAAGCTCCATACATACTTGAATCCGCTAGTCTCTCAACGTGCTTCCCATAATATTCCTGATAACCCTCCGTCTGAAAAGAAGATGGCATCGAGACCTTCTACTATAGAACTTCATTGGAGTGCTATCAATGTATAGTTTCTACATAAGTGTTTTTTTTTCAAGTCCTTTGTTCATACAGCAGATTTACTTGATGTAATATAATTACTGTTGTAAATATCAATAAATTATTCTATTCTAAAAAAAAAAAAAAATAAATAAAAGAAAGTGTAGACCATTTCTATAAGAAGTAATACATCACACAAGCTCTGTAGTTCTGAATTTCGGGGACTTCCACGCTGAGCTAAACTAATAATTTACAAGACACTCTTAGTAGTCACAGAAGGTAGAAATGGCTGAGGGCCATTGCCACCGACTACCTCAAGTCAACAAATTCCTGGATCGCTGATGGCGTAACTTTCACGTACAATATTTGCCTCCATTTACAATAGCGACCTTTGAATTGAGGAAAGTGGACATGACCTTGTAGCATTCATCAGACGGGCTTGACAATGACATCCTTGAAAGGATGTTGTTTCTGAAGGACACACACGTAGGGTCTTATAGGGAGTTCTAGGTGGAATGCTCCTGTGTTGGTGGAAGATTTGATTGAGAACAAGTACATTCGAGACAGAAAGGAGTGGAAATCAAACCTAGAGAAGGTCCTTGTTCTCAGAAGAGTAAAGGAACTTATAATAATAATAATATTGACACACTTAAGAAAGGTTGTTATTCCCTTAGCTAAGATGTTGGGAATTCTGTCAATTTTATTCAGAAGCAACTACAACGTCTTCACGTTCGTGTGAACTTTGGTTTAGCACTTATCCTATCCTTACTGTTAGAGCATAAACAAGCCATAGCAATGTAGAACGGTGCAGAGTTTCACATGCTAGAAGGAAGTGAATTTGGAAGCAGAGTGAAAAATCTGGAAGGGTTTCAAGGTAAAGAAAGACCAAGGGCTGGGTGAATTTGGACATAGGATCAAAGGAAACATGTCTATGAATGCATGAAATAATATTGGAGACATAGAAAACTCCAGTAGAGAAAAGGGGAAAAAAAAGTTGTTTCATGTTACTGAGTGGCTTATTTGAAATATTTAAAAATTAAAAAGGAAGAATATATAATAGATCTCCCAATTCTATAAACATACAGAATGATTATTTGCAAAAATGAGCTTTGCCAACTGCTAGATTGTTCATTAACAATGTATACCAAAAGGGGTATACTTAGAACTTATATCAGCATAGGTCTCCACTCAAATAAAAATGTGATTTTCCATTCCTTATAATATTCCATAAAACGTATATTTTGTATTTTGTGTTTGCCAACTGCCAAATGATCTTTTTACATAAGTAGAAAAATTTAAATGGTATCCGCTCAAATATTTTAAATTATTTGGTTATAACAAGAACTCTATATTGCCTTATTGACACTCCATTCCTGAGTCTATGTCCAAGAAATAAAACTTTTTCTGTTGTGAACTAATCTTTCAGTTATCGCCTTCACTAATACGTTACAATACTGATTTCTGTTCTTGTGATATCTGTACGCTGACGCTTTGACCTATGAACTGATAAGTTCCACAGCTGACAGACAAATCCAAATCAGTCTGTGTCCAAACTATTCTCTGTATGGTTGTGGATTTGAGGTAAGTCTATTTGGATATATTAACTAACAGTAACCATTCTTAACCATGTTGGAGTAGGTTAAAATCTACCTAAGATTCGATTCGCTGCATTGCGATCACACGATTTTAAAAAGAAATCCGTCGAAAAATAGTACAAATTATACAAATCTCGAATATTAACTATTTAATTTAACATTCAACAAAGTAATTTTCACAACAAAACATTGGCTTTATGTCTCATGAATTAATCATACACATTTTTGAAAACGTACGATGAGCCTATTTTCTTCATTTTGCACTCTGTAGATGAATTAATTACTTTTGAGCTATTAAAACTAAATTTGAAATCTGTTTCATACCCACGTTTATATATCCACATAAGTTTAACTGAATCTCAAATATATTTAAATTTATATGTATCTACTCAACATTTTCTACATGCTTTATTTAAACCTTTTGAGTGCGCATCAGAGTCGAAACCAAATATAATAGAAAAACGAGGGAGAAATCTCCAAACGATATAAGCCAAATTGTTCGAATTTTAAAAATAATTTAATTAATCTCTCCTTTTCTCCTCCGATGGTTTCTTTATCCGTAGCTTATAATATCAAATCTGATATTGTTTTTTGTTTTTTTTTTCTTAACCTCTATATATTATTTTACAAAAGCAAGAATTTCAGGTTAGAGATGCGCAAGAAATGTATGGCTCAAGATGAGGACTTAAACCAATATAATGAACACAACATACAATGTATAAAAATCATAAAGTGGGTGTTTAAATGTAATGAAAATATTTTATTATTATAATCTGAAATCTTTAAATCTAATGACTAATGGTTTACACAAAGTCAGATTCTGTATATTTGGGTATGCTTGCTTTTCGAATATTCGAATTTTCTAGTTTTATTCCTTTCCACTGTAAAATCCCCGTCAACCGAAACAAAACAAAAAAAAATGCAAGATGGACTTTACATTTTATCAACTTTTTTAGGTGTCCCTTGTAAATAAAATTTTAAAAAGAAATTGAAGTGATAAAATTTAGTGAATATTTTAATACTGCTTTGCAATTGGACATTTTTACTTTAAAATATTTCTATGGTTGTCGACTCGGTAAATAAATACAATAAATATCCTTAAGAATAAAACTAAACAGCTTAGACAATGTATTTGAAAAATAAATGAATAATTATGAAAAAAAATTATGATTCAACGAAATGATGTATGGTTATGCTACTGATTGATTGCCTAAATCCTGGTAACTGTATCACGGATACTATTTTGAATGTGAATATTATTTATTTATTATAGTTCTTCGAAATATTATTTTTTATTATTTTTAAACATACGAAGCATGTTTTTTAGTCGAGTGAAGGGAAATACGAATTGATCTCACCTCCACATGCGTTATGTGTTAAAATATACATACATATGAAATCTATAATTAGGGCTAAATTTGTGTACATACTAATAAATTATTAATTTATAGGTTTGACGTTAATTAATTAACAACTTTCCAACCAGATTTTTATTTATTTAACCAAATTTAACAAAATTAATATAAAGTTATTTTTTTAAATACGGTTATTGAGAAAAAACAACATACAGTTGATGGAGTTGATAGAAATATTGTTTCAATAAAAATTATGGAAGTAAACATAAGTCATGATAGCTTTGCTTCCATTTCAGTAATTCTTCCAATATTGCAAAAAATATAGCGATAGTTAATAAATTGTTATATAGATCCTGTGTTGAACTTTGGCTTGTGAGTAATCAATATAGATAATGGCAAATATTAACCGCATATTTTCTATTTCATTCAGCGACTCGAATAGATAGTTTTAGAACAATAAATAAGTCAACGATTCGCTTTATTACTTATTGTTTAGTATTTATCTGAAACCCAGGAATAATTTCGCATCTGCAAGAATACTTTATTTAAATAGTAATTAGGTAATGTTCAATAAATAATTTGTCAGACTCTGAAACTAAACAGTAATATATAAATACACACACACACACACACACACACACACACACACACACACACATATATATATATATATATATATATATATATATATATATATATATATATATATATATATATATAAGTAGCTTTTCATTAAAACCACAAACAATATTTGAAAAATAAGTAAGAAATTTATATTAATCATAATTGAAAAGATTGGATACATGTATTGCAGAAATTACAAACATTTTCCAAGAAGTGGGAAGATTAGAAACAAAAATATTTAAACAAATAAAATTTTGCCAGTGAGATCATTGCAATTTTTGTTTGTTGCTTCATGGAAAAATATATATCTCATATCTATTTGATTATTCATTTATGGTATGCTTAATTATCTTAAGATTTAATTCAAATATATGGATTTGAATGGCCTCCTGCTTCATTTTAAAAAATCTAAAATAATAATTATTGTTTTAAATTATTTCTCGAAGACTGATTCTAAATTAATTTTTGTAAAACTATTTTAATTTTTAACAAATTTTCGAGAAAAAAAAAATCATAATATTCCATCAATATGAATTGTTTCTTCACGAAAAAAACAGCTATCAAACTTGATTTTTGAAAGATTTTAAGAATTTTATTAGTCTGTTCCACTTTGTCTAAACATTACGAATGTATTATTTATTGCCATAAAATAACAATTTAGCTTTTGTAATGTCAGTAAGTTTATTTTAGAAAAAACATTTTTTTTCCATGTTGAATCTTACCCTGTGAAAATTTTTGAACTTGTGAGTCCAGGGAAAGGATTAAGAATAAAAAAAGTGTAATTTAATATATTTTTAAAAATATATTAAAAAAATAAATGGAGGTGATTGATAAAACGTATCTGATAAATACGTTATATTTAATCCCATGGATATGAATATTAATGTTCAACATATTTATTATTTACAATATTTAAAAAGATATAACATTTAGACGAAAATACCGTCAGAACATTAATATTATATTCAAACACCAAGCTTTTTAACTATTTAAAAAAACAACAATATAAACAAAAAATCTATCAGATTAAAGTCGGTATTATATTTCAATAATGCAAGTAAACAATAAATCATTCACACCAAATCTTCCAACGTAGAGCTCTAATCAATATGATTTGTATTTGTTTGGAAGATGATTTCGAAATAAATTTTATAAATATAAGTCATCAAGAGGGTTGGGCCATGCACATCGAATGGGTAGAAAAAATCTCCCGAAGCAGATCTTGGAGGAACGTCCAGATGATGATAGAGGAAGATGCAGGCTTAGACTACGATTGCTGGAGGATATGGAGAACATGAAGAAGACCCGCGGAAAATCAGTCGAAGTGGAGGAAAATTATCCAGGAGGCCAAGGACTATAGCGACGTGTGGAGAAGAAGAAGGTGCAGTATATATTATTAATATTTATATGTACTGATAATAATATTATTCATCATATAAATCATGCCCGATGAGAAATATGTATATTTGTTTCACAAAAAAAGTGTATCAACCATAGAGTTTTTATGCCATACAATGTATGTTCAGTATGAAAACATGAGAAATGGAAAGACAAAGTAGAAAGGAAAATTCTACAAAAGGAATCTTCGGACCTTTGAGGAGGAAGAAGAGAGAGTTTAGACTTCAGAAGAAATTGGCAAGTTTAAAGACAAAGATATTCAAAACATGTCGGACACAATCTGGAAGAAGAGAATAAAACTCTTGGGTCACAGGATCTTGGGGTGCTAGGATCCATGAGGATGGATGCTATCTGACTTACAAAACGAATCTTTAACCGCGTATACATGAGCAAAAATGGCAACCAGTGGATCCAAGAAATTGAGAAAGATATGACAGAAATTGGCATGACTGATGATATGATTCAGAACAACAATCCGGAGGTGGATGCGTAACTTTGAGGGTTTTCAGGATAGGGAGAAGAGAATAGGAACCAGGATATGGGCTGCAATGAGAAGGAAATAGCAGAGTGGAAGGATGAAGAATTATTGAAGAAGGAATAAGGAAGATGGATGTATGAAATTACTTCGTAAGGTCCTAGGTGGCCAAAATCCAGAAGAAGAAATAAAAAATAATGGAGACTATCTAAAAGATGAAAATCCCCTCAGAAATTTCAATAAATCTCGGAAACCCTCACTGATAAAACTAAACGAACTACATAAATAAATTAGAGTTGAGGCAAATATTTATATTTACAATAAAGACAAACATTTTCGGGAAAACGGGTCCCTAGGAAGTTATTTATAAGCACTCACCTGAAACATTCACCGAGTAGCGAATAACACAGAAAATAGAGAAATGGCCTAGTTTTTTGAAAATTATAAAAATCTCCCCATAGTAGAGGAGGTCATAAGTAACGATTTACCGCGGTCAATTAAACAATTGGATATTTAATCAATAAACAAATCAACAATTTTCTTTTGATAAAATCAATTATAAATATTATTATTGTGATATTTTAAAATATAACATGATATAATATTATATATTAAAAATATCTTTTAAAATTAGCAAATTACAAAGCCACTGTACATGAATTCATTAAGCCGTTACACAACACCTAACTAAGTATTTGAATTTAAATTGAAAAAATGGAATGCATCGATTTACAAAGGAAAACACGCTACATATTATCCTAATATTTAGATTTCAGCATTGTTATTTTAACGCAGAGATTGCAATGAAATAACATTAACACATTTTCCTTATGAGCTGTATTTTTCAATCTATAAAATAATTTTTTATTAAAATAAAAAATTCTTTATTTTGTTTGATGAAACATACTTAATATCTCAAAAATAGAATGTGGGTTCTCACATTTTAATAGGCTCGCTAGGGGAATTACAAAATAAATACTAAACTGATCTTAAATTTTTGGAATACTATTGATTGCTCTTGAATGTGGTAGATTGTAATATTTGACAATCACTCATTTTTTTTTGTCTAATAATCAGTGCCATTGTGACATATCACGGATAACAGTAACAAAAGCGTTTTCTATATCAGTAAATATTGCCGATTGTCCCCCATTTCCGTTTCAAAATTATTTGATTGATTAATGAAATTCGAAGAGACTACTGGGAGTCGAGGCCCGTTCGGAAAGGAGCTGATAAGATACAGCATCTTTAATCATTTTACAAGGAACTGATATAATACATCGACTAATTAGACCGATTAAAAAGGAGATATAAGTGATTAACATCATGTTTGTTTCCCTTACAGAAAATATTTTACAGATTTAATTATTAGTATTTTCTTTTTGCTTGAAGTCCATGAAGTTTAACCAAAACAGCAGAACATAAGTGATTAATTCTTTAAATGTGCATGTATATGACTAACTCAGTATGTAGGATGCTCAGATATTATATGGTTACTACATAGACATATATACAAATTTAACAACGAAAATAAATATATTTTAATTTATTATTTTATTAATCACTAATATTTATTTTTGTTGAACTTGGGTGTATAAAAAAAATTACCGTTTTATCAATGTTTATCATTTTTTTCAATTTTAATATTATTTTTAGTATAAAAATCATTAATATTTATTAGAAATTATACTGCATTAAATATTGTAAAATATAAAAATTTCCATAATAATATAAATGCTAGTAATACCGTATATTATGTACGTATATTATGTAAACCGTATATTATGTATTTACGGTATATGTAGTAATATACCGTAAAGTAATAACGGTCTTTTTTTTGTTATTCACCCTATTATTTATAATTTCTTTAACACTCCGTTTGAGCAACTTTTTATCAATTGTATATCATATAATTATTTTGGGGCAGTAGCTCCTGAATAAAAACAAATTATTACTGTTATCTCTTTTTTCCCAAGCATTTGTGGAGAAAGGGGACAAATCCAGGAGAACTGTTTGTTGAGTCTCCCTGAAGACATCAAGCGAAAGTTCTTGGCTCTCAGTGCCTTCCACTTTGGATTTAGGGATGAATCCATTTGTGGATTTTATAATTGGTGTTACCACTACGCTTTCCATAAGGTAGAATTATTTTAGTTAAGCCGCTAGTTCCTGATAATTTCAGTTCATCTCCGTTTGACTGTTGCATTGTTATTATTGTCGCTAAGCTTATCAATAATATTGCTCTCCTCTATCTCAAAATTATAAGGAGAATATCGGGTCAATTGTGACGCACTGTATGGTCAGTGTTTATAGACTCATCCCAGTGAGGGAATCGTTTTGAAGTAGCTAATTTGGACTGTACTTGTAGTTACAGATACTCCGTACCAGCCAGTACGCCACATCCAGCTGTGATATGTTGGGTGGATTCAAGAGACACTGAACATGGACGACATTTATATGTCTTTTAGAATGTGAATATGACTTTGTTGCAATAACTTGATCTTGAATGGAAACTACAAAGTCTTCGTTTTCGGATGATAGCCTTCCTGCTATTAACCATTATTATTATTATTATTATTACTATTATGTATTCGGTTCAATACATGGTAGAGACTGTAATGTTACACTAAGACCGCGGTTGTTGTTTACAAGAGTAAAACCTCTTACATTGTGCCGGCAATTATTTGCGTATGATCATCGTTTTAACAGTCATTTAATGTCTATATAAGTAATATTGATTCATGATTTATCTTGATATGTATCTAATGAAAGATGGATCAGCTGAACCTACCAGAACCTTTTCTGCCGATGCTCTGCAGTCTCCTGAAAACAAGCTGAATGGAACCTTACAATCGAAGAAAACTAAATTATTTGAGTCTAATTATACTATAGCATGACGGATCGTTTACACCATTTATAATCAGACTATTTCTTATTAATTTATTTGAAAATTTGAATTAAAAATATATTCCCCGAAGACAGATGCGTAATTGTTGAAGGCGTGAGGAGAAATACGTACGCACTTTTTACGCTATCAAGGCTCACGTCTGCAAATAACAAGATAATAGTTAATGCGTGTGTTTTTTCTGGACTTTATCAATGATAAATCCGAACGGTATCAGTCTGATTCATGATTTATCCTTATCAGCTTAATATAGCTTCCTTGATTCCTAAATAAGAGTTAAGAATGAGGAAACGGATGAATCGAAGTTATTTATTTATATTATATTTTGTTTCTCATCCATCATGATCTTAATATCCTATATGTTGCTGATTTGGTCCAAACTAAATACCTTTCCTTCCATGACAAGCTCCAAACACACTTGAATCCGCTAGTCTCTCAACTTGCTTCCCATACTATTCCTGATAAGCCTCCGAGGCGTCTGAAAGAAGATGGCCTCGAGACCTTCTACTATAGAACTTTATTGGAGTGCTATCAATGGATAGTTTCTACATAAGTGTTTTTTTTTCATGTCCTTTGTTCATAGAGCAGATTTACTAGATGTAATATAATTACAGTTGTAAATATCAATAAATTAATCAAAAAAAATAAATATATATATATATATATATATATATATATATATATATATACATTAAGCAATCCTGTGTAGTAAAATGTACCAAAACATAATTATTAGAATGCGATTAGAAAACTCCCAAAAAATAAAGCATTTAGTATCTAAAATACTGGAAAATAAACAACCAGTCATTAAAAAAAAATTTGAATCTCACCAGTCAAACTCATCCTAGTCCAAACTCATCAGTTAGAGAAAGCAACTTCACTCCAAGACGTTAAGTATACATCGCAAAGTGCGAGAACACGGAGATGTAGGATCAATTGAAAAGAGGGGATATGGCTGGACTTGAAACGAAGCCAGGATAGCCGAGATGGATAAGGCGTCACCACGGAAAGGTGAAGGTCCCGGGTTCGAGTCCCGGTCCTGGCCATATCTTTTCTTTTCAAATAAAACATTTAAAAAATTATATAATATATCTTTTCTTTTCAAATAAAATATTTAAAAAATTATATAATATAAAGATAAATTAAATTATAATAAACTTATTTTCTTCTGCTGGAGTTTTCTTTGTCAGAAATTTTCTTTCATGTGCTCACTGGTAGGTTCCTATTGATCCTCATCCAGCCTTTACTGATCTTTCTTCATTTCAAAACCCTTCCAGATTTTTCACTCTACTTCAAAATTCACTTCCTTCTAGCATGTGAGACTCTGGTGTTCGATATTTCAAAATGTTTTTTTTACTTCTTCAGTCCATATTGTCGTGGTCTTCATTTTTTCATATACTATAGTCAAACATTTGCTTGGTCAATCAATGTTTGTTTACTGTACCTAATTATTGTGAGTATTTTACAGAACGCTTTTGAGTGAGGTTACCTGATGATTCTGTTCGGACTGTTAATGTGAGATATGCTGAGTTTTTCTTTATTGATGTGTTATTGTTTTTTTTTTATGACACCTGTATTAGTGAAATATTTTTTGCTTTATTATTTTCTAGTATTTGAGAGGATGAAAGTTTAGTTGTTGGTTTTTGGAATTTTCCAGTAGTAAAAAAGTTGAATTCTCCTTTAATTTTTCCCCCTTGATTTTATTTTGTTTTGTTTTATGAGTTACCTTGTTGTTGTCGTTGTACTATTGAGCATTGAGATATTTGATAACGTGAACTTTAAATTAACCGTGGTTTCAACAGGACAGTTCAAAATATTTATTGTTTGATAACTGTTTCCATTGAGGAAAAGTTATGCCAAGGAGATGCGTTAGCATGCATCCTGTTTAATTTGGCGTTTGAGAAGGAAGTGAGGGATGCTGGTCTGCAAACCAAAAAAACAGTTTTCACTCGGATGGTCCAGCTCTTGGCATATGCAGATGATGTGAACATCGTAGGTTGGTCATTGGATTCCGTTAAAGAGGTTTTTCTAGCTCTGTTGGAGGCTGCCAGAACACTTGGACTAAAGTTGATTGAGGGGAAGACTAAATTCATGGTCACAGGGGAAGTGCTCCGATCTGGCGATACAATCAAAGGCCTTTAACTTTGAGAATGTTGCACTATTCACCTATTTGGGTTCAATAGTCACTAATCACGATAATGCACCTGAGGTCGAGGTAATGAAAAGAATATGGATGGCCAACAGGTGTCACTTTGGTCTACTCAAGGAATTCTCCTCACGCCTTCTATCGCGGCAGACCAAGCTCCATCTGTACAAAACATTAGTCCACCCAGTTTTGTCGTATGGATCGGAGACATGGACAATGGCCGAGCTGATTGAGCATGATATAGTCTTCGAAAGAAAGATCCTCCGAAGAATCTTCATTGGAGTTTATCTAGATGGAAACTGGAAGGAGAACAAACAACGAAGTTTACTCAATGTACAGCGAAGCAGATGTTGTTTACTCCTTAAAAATTAGAAGACTGCAATGGGCAGGTCATGTGGCTAGAATGGAGGACAAGGCCATTCCTAAAAAGGCTTTGAGAGAACCTCTTTGTACACGAGAAGAAGAGGGAGGCCGAAGCTACGGAGGTCGGACGGTGTGGAGAGAGGCACGAGGGATATGCTGGGAGTAAGATGCTGGATTATGGCTGCGAAAAAAAGAGACGACTGGAAGAAGCTGGTAGAGGAGGCCAGGACTCGTCAACGAGTTAGCCGTAGAATAATCATAATAACCCATAAACGTAATTATCAGTCTCATCTGTTCCCAAATAATACTTGTTTTGCAAGCTGCATTATATTATACAGGCATTCTACTCTGGACCTA